>SJYV01035137.1:884044-917805 GCA_006410875.1 Neotragus pygmaeus | reverse complement strand
TCAGAAACTTTGGGGATGAGGTACAGCAATGTGTCTTGATAAGCCTTCCAGGGTGTTCTGATCCATGATAGTGTTGTTGTTGCTGTTGGCTCTGCTGGGTCTTCATTGCTTTGTTCTGGCTTTCTCTAGTTGTGGTGAGCAAGGGCTACCATTCACTGTAGCAAGAGGGCTTCTCATTGAGGTGGCTTATCTCGTTGTGAAGCACAGGCTCTAGCCACTAAGCGTTGAGCAACTGTGACAGTGGACTCAGTAGTTGCCACTCACAGGCTCTGGAGCTCAGGATCAGTAGTTGAAACGCATGGGCTTAGTTGTTCTGTAGCATGTGAAATCTTCCTGGGCCTGGGATTGAACCTATGTCCCCTGTGTTGGAAGACAGATTTTTTTTTTTTATGCACTGCATCACGAGGGAAATTCCCGTGACAAATTTGAGAACCATATTTCTTAGTCTAGTCATCTTTCCTCTTTTTTTTTTTTTTTCCAGTTTGGACATGGTCAGATATTTGGTTTCCAATGTAGTAGATATTAAGGTACCCTACTATATTATTGATTTTTAGCAAATCTGGACTCAAGAATATTGTGCTACAATATTGTTTCCAGGTTGATAGCTCAGCTGGAAATGCTGTTTTGTATCAAAGGACAAGTGCCTGAGCACTTAAGGAGGTATACTTAACTCAGTTCCCAGTGAGGTAAAGAAGGCATCCCAGGGAGTATGGCATTCAGGTTGTTGTTAAAGGGCAAACATAATACAAGTTAGTAAATAGCAACCGGGAAAAAGTTGTGATAAACAAGGGGAATTGCAAGGACAAAGCATCCATTATGGTTACATGTTTTTCTCTTGTTTGGAAGCTTAAAGAAATCAATGACTATATTCACTTAATTTTTATTCATGGATAGCACACTTATAATCTCATCAATATTTAACAAATACTTTAAATGAAAAATAACAGAATTATTAGCATATATTAACCTATAGGATTTATTTGTTTTGTAAAACCTAGGGGACTGAAACTTTGCATCTGAAAAGTACTAGCAGTCTCCTAACTTATTCTTACCAGTTTTATTTTAATTTAATGCATGCTCCCAAAATATATAATTTATTTTTAATATATAAACTACCATGCTAGTAAGCAATAAAGGCTTTAAAATTTATAGAAAATAATACAAAATTTGGGGGAAATTTTGGATGATATAATAAAATAAATATAATGCAATTTTGATTTTTTTTCTCACCCCCCTGAATAATCCCACATGAACCCTGCAACCAGACACCTCTGACTTGGTAAAGAGTGGTCTGGAGAATCTTGCTAGCTGCCAGCCTGAGGACAAGTTCCTTGGTTACCTAGTGCTAAAGCCAGGAACACTGCTTGGCCATGCTTTAAATGGTGAGCATTACTGGGGCACTGGGTCATGATTTTACCCTTCAGAAAGATCACTCAGAGCACATCTGTAATATATCTCCTATGAACAAAGAGAAAGAAGTGAACAGTATCTGTTCATCATGGGAACAGAACCACATAATAAGCTAACTGAAAATAAAGATGTAAAATGATTGTTGAAACAGCACTAGACAATAGAAATCTACACTATACTAAATAATATACATAGATATCTTGCATGTGCATGAATTTAACTATTTGAGATGGCCAAAACATTCAGTAGGACTTTTCTGTAAATCTTATAGGAAAACTGAAAGAATGTTTTTGACCAATCCAATATTATACTAGCATACTCAATATAAACTATATATTATATCTTTTGACTATATTTAATATTTAAGTCTCAAATCAATGAGAAATGAGAAATGAGTGATAAGAGAGGCTTCTATTCTACAGGATCAAGGCAACTGAATTTATGTCATTGGACTTCAAATGCCTTTTGCGTATTCAAGAATGTATACTTAATGTTCTTACTAACTCTGACATTCTCTGAAGGTCATGTCCATTCACTTTGTCATAGTGAATGGCTATGACAACTGTCTGTAAGGGATCATGCTGAGAGGACCGTGAATGGGATTGTCATCTTTCAGGCTGAGGGCTGCCTTACAGATTAGATTTAAAGACTGTTTTAAAGATTTTCAGGGTAATTGACAAAATATCTAGTAACCATTGAAAATGTCAGGCTTTCACCTGTTTAAGCAGAGGCAAGTGTGTGCAAAGTGAAGAGGCTTCTGATTTCTGGTCCTGGTGTGAACAGGGTAAATATTGAGATCTGTCTTGGTATGGCAACAACAGAGATTTCCTAAGTATATCTGCCTAGAGGATGAGTTCACAGAGAACTGTTAGCAGAGGACTGTTATGAGAGGGGGAAAGTAGAAGAGTCAGACATATACAGGTAGAGAAGACTTGCAAAGTGAAGTTTATCACCACAAGATTTAATGAATAGTGTTACAGCTCATCATGATCACAGCTGCACTGAGACAGCTGAACAGAACTACCAGAGGACCTCCGTTTTCATCACATTCACATTTGCTACTGTGGTAAATTAAAGTGCTACTGAAGAGGCCCCAAGAAGAGATATTTTTATTTTGTTTTGTGCTATTCTTAAATTCTATTGGCAAACATTTAGGGAAAACAAGGCTTAAGAAATTTCAAGCACCACATTATTTTTGTTTCGGATGAATTAAGATCTAGGATTTGAATGGAAAAAAAAAGGAGAAGAAAAAAGATATATTTATATCATCAAACATGAGATACTACTGTGAAATCACAGATCCCAGAAATGCTCCAAGTAAGGCTATGTCAACCACTTTCCAACCCTGGACTTCCAAAGAGAGCAATCCTATTTTGTGCCATAATAGTATCAAGCAAAAGGAAACTGATATGATGGGTGTGATTCTCACAAACACCTTGCTAGTAGTTTAATTTAATTTTGTAAAATGAGTATTTGAAGTACAAGAAAATACCTTCCTAAGATGTAAATCCTACATCTGCTTCTTAGTTGTCCTTTCTACATAACAAAATAAAATAGTGCTAGATTAACAAAGATAAAATCAATAAAAATTAAATTTGAGGACTGGAATAATAGAGACTATTGATACTTTCAAAATCTACTGTCTCTGTCACTCAACAAGTGTTTATTAATTGCCTACATTGTATACTTTCTGACCGAGAAACCAAAATAGTACCTACTGATCAAGTGTTTCATGGGGAGGTTTTAAAAAGTATGTTCTAAGGCCAGTCTGTAGAGATGCTGGTCATACAGGCAAAGGGAGATACAGGTATATTCCATTTTATTGCGCTTCGCTTTATTTTCCATGCACAGGTATTATTATTATTATTATTTTTTTTTTTTTTACAAATTGAAGCTTATGGCAACCCTACTTTAAACAAATCTATTGGTGCCATTTTCCCAATAGAATATGCTCAGTTTGTGGCTTTGTGTCACATTGTGGTAATTCTCAAAATGTTTCAATCTTTCTGACCATTATTATATTTGTTTTGGTGATCTGAGACAAGTGATCTTTGATATTACTATTGTAATTGTTTTGGGAGGGTGCCACGAACTGGACCCATATAAGACTCTGAGCATTTGTGTGTTCTGACCCGTCCACATTGCTGATTAGCCTTGCCTTCATCTCTCTCTCTCTCTTGCCACCATCATCCTTGGGCCTCCATATATTCTNAGGCTTTCGCCTGTTTAAGCAGAGGCAAGTGTGTGCAAAAGTGAAGAGGCTTCTGATTTCTGGTCCTGGTGTGAACAGGGTAAATATTGAGATCTGTCTTGGTATGGCAACAACAGAGATTTCCTAAGTATATCTGCCTAGAGGATGAGTTCACAGAGAACTGTTAGCAGAGGACTGTTATGAGAGAGGGAAAGTAGAAGAGTCAGACATATACAGGTAGAGAAGACTTGCAAAGTGAAGTTTATCACCACAAGATTTAATGAATAGTGTTACAGCTCATCATGATCACAGCTGCACTGAGACAGCTGAACAGAACTACCAGAGGACCTCCGTTTTCATCACATTCACATTTGCTACTGTGGTAAATTAAAGTGCTACTGAAGAGGCCCCAAGAAGAGATATTTTTATTTTGTTTTGTGCTATTCTTAAATTCTATTGGCAAACATTTAGGGAAAACAAGGCTTAAGAAATTTCAAGCACCACATTATTTTTGTTTCGGATGAATTAAGATCTAGGATTTGAATGGAAAAAAAAAGGAGAAGAAAAAAGATATATTTATATCATCAAACATGAGATACTACTGTGAAATCACAGATCCCAGAAATGCTCCAAGTAAGGCTATGTCAACCACTTTCCAACCCTGGACTTCCAAAGAGAGCAATCCTATTTTGTGCCATAATAGTATCAAGCAAAAGGAAACTGATATGATGGGTGTGATTCTCACAAACACCTTGCTAGTAGTTTAATTTAATTTTGTAAAATGAGTATTTGAAGTACAAGAAAATACCTTCCTAAGATGTAAATCCTACATCTGCTTCTTAGTTGTCCTTTCTACATAACAAAATAAAATAGTGCTAGATTAACAAAGATAAAATCAATAAAAATTAAATTTGAGGACTGGAATAATAGAGACTATTGATACTTTCAAAATCTACTGTCTCTGTCACTCAACAAGTGTTTATTAATTGCCTACATTGTATACTTTCTGACTGAGAAACCAAAATAGTACCTACTGATCAAGTGTTTCATGGGGAGGTTTTAAAAAGTATGTTCTAAGGCCAGTCTGTAGAGATGCTGGTCATACAGGCAAAGGGAGATACAGGTATATTCCATTTTATTGCGCTTCGCTTTATTTTCCATGCACAGGTATTATTATTATTATTATTTTTTTTTTTTTTACAAATTGAAGCTTATGGCAACCCTACTTTAAACAAATCTATTGGTGCCATTTTCCCAATAGAATATGCTCAGTTTGTGGCTTTGTGTCACATTGTGGTAATTCTCAAAATGTTTCAATCTTTCTGACCATTATTATATTTGTTTTGGTGATCTGAGACAAGTGATCTTTGATATTACTATTGTAATTGTTTTGGGAGGGTGCCACGAACTGGACCCATATAAGACTCTGAGCATTTGTGTGTTCTGACCGGTCCACATTGCTGATTAGCCTTGCCTTCATCTCTCTCTCTCTCTTGCCACCATCATCCTTGGGCCTCCATATATTCTGAGACACAAAAATATTGAAATTAGGCCAATGAGTAACCCTACAATGGCCTCTAAACGTTCAAGTGGAAAGAAGAGTTGCACATCTCACACTTTAAATCAAAAGCTAGAAATGATCAAGCTTAGTGAGAAAGGCATACTGAAAGATGAGATGATCTACCTAGGCCTCTTGCACCAAGTACTCAGTGAAGTTGTGAATGCAAAGCAAAAGTTCTTGAGGGAAATTAAAAGTACTAGTCCAGTAAACACATGAATCACAAGAAATAGAAACAGGCTTACTGCTGATAAGAGAAAGTTTTTGTGGTCTGGATAGAAAAATCAAACCAGCCACACATTCCCTTAAAACAAAGAGCAAGACTTTGACTCTCTTCAGTTATACGAAAGTTGAGAGAGGTGAGGAAGCTGCAGAAGAAAAGTCTGAAGCTAGCAGAGGTTGGTTCATGAAGTTTCAGGAAAGAAGTTATCTCTATAACCTCCAAGTGCAAGGTGAAGCACCAAATGCTGGTACAGAAACCCCAGCAAGTTATCCAAAAGATCTAGCTAGGATAATTGATGAAGGTTGCTATACTAAACAACAGATTTTTGGTTTACACAAAATACCCTTCCTTTGGATGAAGATGCTGTGCAGGACTTGCACAGATAGAGAGAAGTCAATGCATGACTTTAGAATTTCAGAGCTCAAGCTGACTCTCTTGTCAAGGGAGAGTAATTACACTAATACAGCTGGTGTTTAAGTTGAAACCAGTGTTCATTTGCAATTCCAAAAAACCTAGGGCCCTCAAACAGTATGCTAAATCTACTGTGCCCTCTGGTCTGTAAATGAAACAACAAAGCCTGGATGACATCTGTTTACACATCTGTTTACAACATGGTTTACTGGATATTTTAAGCCCATTGTTGAAGAGCCATTGTTGAGGGGAAAAAAAGAAAAAGATTCTTTTTAAAATATTACTGTTCACTCACAGGGCACTAAATGGATACGGACAATGAGATTAATATTTTTCATGCCTGCTGATACATCCATTGTGCAGCCCATGGATCAAGGAGCAATTTTGACTTTCAAGTCTTATTATTAGGTTGATGCAAAAGTAATTGTGGTTTAAGATCATGAATCATCATAACCAGACTTAAACACATCTTTATTAATCAAAATAGGAACAAAATAGGAGAAAAACATCTTTATTAATCAAAAAAGGAAGTTTGCTTATTCCTGTAGCATAAAAATCTGTGCTTCAGGATTTGATGAATTCTTGGAAAGCATTTTCTGCCTCCTGCTGGTTGTGGGAGCATTTTCCCTGCAAAAAGTTGTCAAGATGCTTGACGTGGTAGTCGGTTGGCAAGAGCTCAGGTGAATATGGTGGATGAGGCAAAACTTCATAGCCCAGTTCATTCAATTTTTGAAGCGTTGATTGTGTGACGTGCAGTCGGGTGTTGTTGTGGAGAAGAACTGGGCCCTTTCTGTTGACAAATACCAACTGTAGATGTTGTGGTTTTCCATGCATCTCATTGATTTGCTGAGCATACCTCTCAGATGTAATGGTTTTGCCAGAATTCAGAAAACTGTAGTGGATCAGACTGGCAGCAGATCACCAAACAGGGACCATGACCTTTTGTTGGTGCAAGTTTGGCTATGAGAAGTTCTTCGGAGCTTCTTCTCGGTCAAGCCACTGAGCTGGTCACCACTGGTTGTCATATAAAATCCACTTTTCATCGCACATCACAATCCAATTGAAAAATAGTTCATTGTTGTGTAGAATAAGACAACACTTAAAAATGATGATTTTTTTTTTTCAGTCAGCTCATGAGGCACCCAGTTATTGAGCTTTTCCCCCTTTCCCACTTGCTTCAAATGCCGAACAACCATAGAAAGGTCGACGCTGAGTTCTTTGGCAACTTCTTACATAGTTTTAAGAGGATCAGCTCCGATGATGCTCTCAATTGGTCATTGTCACCTTCCGATGGCTGGCCACTGTGCTCCTCATCTTCAAGGCTCTCATCTCCTTTGCAACACTTCTTGAACCATCACTACACTGTATATTCATTNTCAGTCAGCTCATGAGGCACCCAGTTATTGAGCTTTTCCTCCTTTCCCACTTGCTTCAAATGCCGAACAACCATAGAAAGGTCGACGCTGAGTTCTTTGGCAACTGCTTACATAGTTTTAAGAGGATCAGCTCCAATGATGCTCTCAATTGGTCATTGTCACCTTCCGATGGCTGGCCACTGTGCTCCTCATCTTCAAGGCTCTCATCTCCTTTGCAACACTTCTTGAACCATCACTACACTGTATATTCATTAGCAGTTCCTGGGCCAAATGTGTTCATATTGCAAGTTGTCTCCACTGCTTTACGATCCATTTTGAATTCAAAGAAGAAAATCGCTCAGGTTTGCTTTTTGTCTTAACATCATTTCAATAGTTTCAGGTAAATATCAAATAAACAGCAAGTAGTGTCATTAGTAAAAAAAATATAAACCAAGAAATGCACATTAAAATGATGTATAACATGACTGCATTTATTAAGAATGCATTCCAGTATCAAATGGCAAATTTCCACAATGCAAAAACTGCAATTACATTTGCATCAACATTAATATTTAAGAAAAACATTTTTTAAGGCTAAAGTTGCCATAGATAGTGATGCCTCTGATGATCTGGGCAAAGTCAGTTGACACTCTCCTGGAAAAGAGTCACCATTCTAGATGCCATTAAGAACATTTCATGACTCCTGGTGAAAGGTCAAGATATCAACATTCACAGTTTAGAAGAAGTTGATTTTAGCCCTCATGGATGACTTTGAGAGGTTCAAGATTCAACGGGGAAGTAACTACAGGTATGATGTAAATAGGAAGAGTTAGATTTGGAAGTGGAGCCTGAAGATGGGACTGAATTGCTATAATCTTATGATGAAACTTTAACAGATGAAGAGGAGTTGCTTCTTATAGTTAAGCAAATCAACTTGTTTCTTGAGGTGGAATCCACTCTTGGTAAAGATGCCATGAAGATTGTTGAAATGACAACACAAACTTTTAAATGTTACATAACAGTTGACAAAACAACAGCACAGCTTGAGCAGATTGATTGCAATTTTAAAAAACATTCTACTGTGGATAAATGCTATCAAACAGCATTGCCTGCTACAGAGAAATCATTTGTCAAAGAGGCATCATGTCATCTTATTTGAAGAAGTTGCTGCAACCACCCCAACCTTCAGCCTGATTAGTCAGCAACCATCATCAGCAGGGTAGGAACCCCCACCATTGAAAAGATTACAATTTGCTGAAGGCTCAGATGATAGTTAGCATTCTTTTAGCAATAAAGTATTTTTAAACAAGTTATGCATGTTTTTTAAAGATATATTGTTATTGCTCATTTAACAGACTACAGTATATTAGAAACATCACTTTTATATGCACCGGGAAACCAAAAAGTTTGTGTGACTCACTTTATTGCTATATTCACTTTATTATAGTGCTCTGAAACTGAACCCACAATATCTTCAAGGTATGACTGCATCTAGCTAGGTATCTGTGTGGTTTTTTAAGAACCTGTTTCTGACATGGGCTTCCCAGGTGGTGCTAGCAGTAAAGAACCTGCCTACCAAAGCAGTAGACAGAAGAGACGTGGGTTTAATCCCTGGGTTGGGAAGATCCCCTGGAGGAGGGCATGGCAACACACTCCAATATTCTTGCCTAAAGAATCCCATGAACAGAGGAGTCTGGAGGGCTATAAGTCCATAGGGTCACCCAGAGGCAGACACGACTAAAGCGACTGAGCACACCCACACATTTCTGACAGCACCAGGTTTGGGAAATTCTGCTCTAGAAATTCAAAAGCTAAATCAGATATGTACACTGCTCTAAGAAAATTGCAATCCTTGTCCATATTCTGTGTATGTTGATATGTTCCGGAGCTTCATAAAGACTCACAATTTCACACATGGGGGTTTTCTTTCCTTTATTGCTAAGGAACTTTATGGGGGTTTTCTTGGTGGCTCAGTGGTAAAGAAGCCACTTGCAAAGCAAAGGAGGCAGGTTCAATCCCTGGGTTGGGAAGATTACCCTGGAGAAGGAAATGGCAACTCACTCCAGTGAGTTGAGGAGCTTGGTGGGCCACAGTCCACAGGGTCACAAAGAATCAGACATGACTTAGCGACTAAACAACCAGGAACTTTATGCATCTGATCCATTACTCGTTATACATATTATACAGTGATAGAACACTAATAATTTGACAGGGAAATCAGCAGATGCTGACTAGCCTTAATAAGCAGTGTGACCTGACTGACCACCCAGGTTCTCCGTGATGTACAATGTCAAATTTCAGTTATCTTCAAATAGATTAACCACAGTGAAAGCTTAAGTGTCTCCATATGCTGGTGTATGCTTCCCTGATTCCATTTGTTTATATCCAAGGAATGAAAACTTATTTTAAGAGCAGCTAAATAAACATTATTGGCCTAAAAATCACATAAATAACTCCAAAGTAAATCATGTTATTTTGAGATTTTTTTAAAACTTTTTATTATTGATGCATTTCTTCCCTTCTCTCAGATGTTTTAACAGAGCTGTCTGCATAAACACTAAAATCTGTAAAGTCAGGGATATAACATAAATATTGTAATTATTTTAAGTGATATGGACACCTTAGAGGACTTGTTTACATACACATATTTTTTCCTCTTCTAATAAGACAGTTAATTTATATATAATAAATTTATATAATAAATTTTATTTTAGCAGATATTTTATTTTATTTCAGCAGATATTTCTCTGCTGAATACTCCTGTGATAGGATTATCCTCATTTATGACCCTGGAAAAATCCTCATAAAAATACTTTTCTTCTCCCATAGCTGCTTATCATATGGCAATGCAGGAAAGACAAAAATTCTATTATGTCTATACATTAAACATTGCAGTCTGTTTTAGTTATATGAAGCACTTATTTGTAACTATTTAAAAATATTTTATATCACTGTACATAAAATTTTTACTGATCACTTACTATGTATAACACTCTAGATTAAAAACTTTAAATTGGTTGTAGAGAACAAATTGGAAAGATTAAAATAATGCAATATATTCTTTACTCTCAATGAGTTTATAATATGGTGATACATAGAGACATTAATATATAAATAATAGATGGCAGTGAGTGGAAAAGGAGGAGAAAAAGAAAGTAGGTGCACCTTGAATATGAAATTGGACAACCTTACCTTACTAAAATAAAATATTATATACCCTTTCAGGGGCATACTCAACTGTAAGCAGTCTTGTTTTCTTGTCAAGGAAATGAGATGAAAAAACTGCTTTGAAGTCCAGTCTCAAGTATCAGAGTTAAGTTAGATGGGAGAGATGTCTCTGGAGGTTTTATCTGAACCCAAGGTATATGTTTATCAATTACCAATGATACCCATATGTGTATCATCAGTAAAGCCAAGAGCAACTCAAATAGAGGAAGGTCTATGGATCCCTGAGACCATCGTTCTCCCCTCTCCTTCTCTCTCTTCTCTCCAATCCCCTTCTCCACACATAAACTGGTTGATAAAACGGACATAAATGAGGACCACGGTTACACACTATTTCACTTTCTTCTAATGAGGCTGCAAGCACCCAATTTAGACATCCTAGCCCTCCATCTACTTGGTTTTTGTTTGCTTGTTTAGCTTGACTCCTATCTCTCAAACTGATTGAAATTTCTTTTGTTCTTTCAATGTGTGTAGTTTCATTCCACAAGTAAATGATAGTTGTGATAACAGGAATTCCTTTTGTTTCTTTAAATTTTGCTCTGTTTTGGTTAAATTATATTGTAAACTAAGCAAGATCTTTATAAAGGGCAATATAAACATGTAATAAAAGTTACAGCAAATGATTGCAGTACCTAAACAAATGTGTTCCCACATTGGAGTTTAGCTGAGATAAACCAACAGCTGTTGTCTGAAAAGTCTTAAAAACCATATTCACTGTGATTTTTAGCTCTTCTCAGTCTTATTGCTTATTTCTAGTAGTCCCTTAAAATAAGGAATGCTATCACTTACGGCATAAGCAATATTATTTTTTTAAGCAGAAATCAAACATCAGAATAAATCCAAACGGGTAAATCCTGTCTTAATAGTGAACATATGTTTTTTGTTCTCTGCTTGCTAAACCAGATGTTAATTACTGCATTTGTCACTATATTGCTCTTTTCCTATTTGAAGCTGACTGAGATTACGAGGCAGACAGGATAAATGTCATATGTATATCATCAGTAAAAACTATTATTTTTCAGAGTCTAGAAAAATGCTGATGACATTTTAGAGCCAGGATTATAAAAAGATTGCTTAGAAGTTCACTATTTTTCATAGTGCCATTCTTCCATGTAATTCCAATACAAATATAGTGGGTTGAACTACATTAAAGACTGGACATTCTGACAAGCTGCTCTATGAGAAAAGCAATAAAATATAATTACTGTTCAACTTTGATTTAAAACTCTTGAGGGAATTCATTTTTAAATTCACATTTTTACAGTGCTTCATGGCATTTGAGAGAGATAGATTTAGCTTATTGTTTTAACTTGCTGAAACTAAATCTTGCAGTCAGTTCTAGATGTTGGTTGGCCAGTTAATAAATGGGAATTCTTAATGTGTTATTTTAAAGAAAGAAAAAATTGATCTCAGTGTCATATTACATTACTTCTGATGTTTGCAGGGATTTAACTCTCTATCATCTTTGAGAACAAGAATATATTCATATGATATTAGAAAAACACTTAGGTTTTTGGTGACTTTGAATTGATCAACTCTTTCAAAAACCAATTATTTTAAATTACAAATGACTTAATAATATAATTGGTAAACAAACTATTAATATGAGCTCTGAGTCTGAAATATAAGCTGATGCAGATTTTGGTTTAAAATTGCTCAGTTGGCTTTTAGGTTTACTTTTTACTGACTGAATTTCTAATTTAAAGACACATTATTAGACATTAAGAATCCTATATTAGTTAAATAAACATCTACTTTAGCAAAGAAAAAATATGTATAACCTCATAGAATATTTAATATAGCTTAGTGCATGTACCTGGATCACTGATATCAAAATTCAATAACTTTGAAATCATTTAAGATAAATACCAACCATGTATTAATTTATTCACCAAGTATATAATGTTTTACATAGGAGGGATGTTCCAAATACTCAACAACTGTTAAGGTATACAAACTGATTAATCAGGATAAATGCAGGCCAACAACCCACCTTTATGGCCATACAATCTTGCATTGGTTGAATGTTTGCTGTGATGGATAAAACTACAGGAGGAGCAGTGGGGAGGGACGGTTTTCAGGAGTTTGGATCAAAATATACTGAGTTGCTTATGAGGCTTCTTAAGTAGAGATGTAAAGTGGAAAACTGACTGTTTTGAGTTGAGGGGAAAAGAGAGACTGGAAATATAAATATTGGAGTTTCAGCTAATAATTGGTTTTTCTTGCCATGAGACTGGATATTACTTAGGGTAAAAATATAAATATTAAAGAGAAGAGGTCTGAGGATGAGACCATGTAGCACACTAATTTTCAAATTTGAGATGATGGAAGAGAATCAATCTAAGAGACTGAGAAAAAGCAATCTGTTGGAAACTGAAGGAATCTGGTGCCTAGAATCCAAGAGAAGGAAATATTTCAAAGAAGAAGGAATGACATGCGGACCACTGGATTAGCAAAATGGATATCTTTGGTGAATTTACCAAGTCACTTTGATAAGAGTGTTGGGAACAAAAACCTGATTAAAATGGGCTCAAAAGAGAATGTGAAGAGAGAAATTTGGGATAGAAAGAAAACAATCCTTGCAGAATCTTTGCTCTAAGGATGAATTGGGGGGTGGAGGGAGGGCAAAGGAGGAGGGGAGGAAATAGTGTNATACATGTGCACAAGTAAAGCCAAATGTGAGAAAAAATTTAATTTTTTTGAAATCCAGTAATATTAATTTTCTTATCCCTATCATAATTTTTATTGGTATTTTTTCTCTTCCATGAATCATGTTTCTCATTGAGTGAAAACCATCTTGCCACAAGAAGAAATTAGCGTTAAGCATGTCACCCACACCTGGAATTACAAATGAGGGTTTCAAGGATATGACAGTGCAAACACAAGGGAATAATTAGCTAGTGGTGACATTTCAGACACTAATTGGGGGGATATTCTGCCTACTACTGAAGTTTAATAACCATTAGGAGGTGAGGTCAAAGTGTTGCCAAAATGAGTATAACTGACTGTTTGGCAAAAACCAACGAAGGTCAGATTTCCTTCCACAAATTCTGCATGGCATGAAATTTGACTTCAGACTCTCAAACTAAAAAACTTGATTTGGTCAGCTCTCTGAATATGGATATATTACTTGAAGATGGATTATTAAACAAGTTCACAAGAGATCAACATGTAGAGATCAAAGTTGCTAATCAACTAGTTTATAGTGATGCATAAAACTGCTACACAGATTAAAAAATATATATTTCCATTAGAAGACCAATGTATTCTATATCTGAAGTCAGATCTCAGTTTTTATTAATAAATATTTATTGAGTAAAACTAATCTATTAGATATGAGTGAATAAATGATCTCTGCTTTTGATATCACACTGACTAGCCTAAATGAGTAGAGAAAAGAGAATGTGATAAACCTTGGGCAAGTGGGTGGATAGAGGTGGAAAGGATGGAGAAAGGAGCATGTAGAAAAGGTGAGAGAGTGTGAGGAAATACAGTTCAGTATAGTGGTGGCACAGTGGTAAAGCATCTGCCTACAATGCAGGAGATGTGGGAGATGTGGGCTTGATCCCTGGGTCAGGAAGATCCTCTGGAGGAGGAAATGGCAACCCACTCTGGTATTCTTGCCTGAAAAATCCCATGGACAGAGGAGCCCTGTGGGCTACAGTCCATAGGGTTGCAAAGAGGCAGACACTACTTAGTGACCGAGCATGCATGCACAGGAAGAAGTAGCAAATCCAGGGAAAAGAAAATGCATTTAGTTGTGTACTTTGGGGGGTTTAATTATCTTTAGAATAGTCAAGAACGTTAATAGAAAGATATTTTGATGTAATGAAGTAGAGGGCTGAGGCTCAAGAGACAGAATGGAGATAAAACTATAGATGTGCAAATCATTATAATGTCTATTTTTTTAATATTTATGTATTTATTCATTTATTTATTTGGTTACTCCGGGTCTTAGTTGTGGCATGTGAACTCTCAGCTGCACCATGTGGGACCCTAGTTCCTTGACCAGTTATCAAACCTAGGTTCCCTGCATCGGGAGTTCAGAGTCTTACCCCTAGACCACCAGGGAATATAGAAGCCACCAAAGGGGATTAAATTACCCAGAAACAACATATTAGAACAATAAGAGAAATGAGCCTAGAAGTGAAGGACACTAGAACTGAAGTTATAAGTAAAATGAAAAGGAGCCTGAAAAAAAACTGTAAGAAGAGATGGCAGGACAAATGGAAGAAAAACTGGGAGAACAAGAAAGCAAGTGAAAGAATTTTTCACTAANATATTAGAACAATAAGAGAAATGAGCCTAGAAGTGAAGGACACTAGAACTGAAGTTATAAGTAAAATGAAAAGGAGCCTGAAAAAAAACTGTAAGAAGAGATGGCAGGACAAATGGAAGAAAAACTGGGAGAACAAGAAAGCAAGTGAAAGAATTTTTCACTAAAAATGGAGTAGCTATATATATATATATATATATATATATATAAAGGGCCAAGACAATCTCCATTGGATTGATTTAGGGGGGAAAGACCTTAAACAAGAGAAATGATGGTAAGCATTTTCAAAGTTCGATTAATGACAGAAACCTGAGTGTGGTAGATGATAAAGCGAGAGGAAGTTGAAGTGGAATCGGTGTGAGTACTGACAGCTCTTCCCATAAGTTTGTGTCAAAGAGGAGAAAAATAACAGGACTTGAAAGGGACATTAATGACAAGAAATTGTTTTTGTATGAGTATACTTTGCGTGGTTTGAGAAATTTTATAAATCACCTGGGGTACCATGTCAGTGTAAAAGCTGTCCTACGCTGCCACACTGAGAAAACTTTGACTTTTTTTTAAACTTGTCTAGTGGGAAAATAGGATACTGAAAACTGAAACTGAAAGTCACTCAGTCATGTCCGACTCTTTGTGACCCCATGAACTGTATAGTCCATGGAATTCTCCAGGCCCAAATACTGGACTGGGTAGGCTTTCCCTTCTCCAGGGGATCTTCCCAACCCAGGGACCGAACCCAGGTCTCCCACATTGCAGATGGATTCTTTACCAGCTGAGCCACAAGGGAAGTCCAGGAAAAACAAGATGGTACCAGATAAATTGGGTTCTTAATGTTTTTGTCCAAGTTAATATTGTGATGGCGATTACTCCTTATGGACATATTAATCGTCCTTCTCTCTCTTTCTGGAAAAAACTTGGAAAGAATGGAAATGGTGAAGGAAAAATTTCTCTAGGAATAACTGTTAGAGCTATAGTCTTTTCATGCTTTATATATACTGTGCCCACCCGTGCAGTTACTTTTAAATAAAGTGAAGTTGCTCAGTCGTGTCTGACTCTTTGGGACTCCGTGGACTGTAGCCCACCAAGCTCCTCCGTCCATGGGATTCTACAGGCAAGAATACTGGAGTGGGTTGCCATTTCCTCTCCAGGGGATCTTCCCGACCCAGGGATCGAACCCAGGTCTCCCGCATTGCAGGCAGAGGCTTTAACCTCCTAGCCACCAGGGAAGCCCTACTTTTAAATGAGATGCTATTAATAAAATGGACAGAAATGTAAACATCATAAAAAGAGAAATATGGTTGTAAAATGAAGGGAAATGGCCATACTTGATTCTTGAGGGAGAGAAAGAAAGAGGGAGGAAAGGAAGAGGAAGGAAGGAAGAAAGCAAGAATGAGAGGGAAGGAGGGAGGGAAAGGAGCAAGGGAGAAAAAGACTATAGACTGGGACATTCTACAAGATTCTTGAGGAGAAAGGTATAGAATCTGAAACACTGAAGAACATGAGCAGCATTCAATGGTGTTTTAGTTTGCAAGGGCTGCCATAACAAAGTATCAAAAACTGGGTGACTTAAAACAGCAGAAATGCATTGCACCACAGTTCTCGAAGCTGTGAATGAACACCTGAAATCAAGGTGTCACAGGGTTGATTTCTTCTGACAGGTGTGAAGGAAGAATCTATCCCAGGCTCTCACCATGGATTGTAGATGGTAGATGGACATCTCCTCCCTGTCTCTCCACACCATCTTTGCATTGTGAAATATGTCTAAATTTCCCCTTTTTATAAAGACACCAGTCATATCAGATGAGAAGTCCACCCTCCACCATATGACCTCATCCTAACTTAACTAATTATACCTGCTGCTAAGTCACTTCAGTTGTGTCCAACTCTGTGTGACCCCATAGATGGCAGCCCACGAGGCTCCCCCATCTCTGGGATTCTCCAGGCAAGAATACTGGAGTGGGTTGTCATTTCCTTCTCCAATATAAACAGTTACCCTATTTCCAAAGAAGTTCACATTCTGAGCTACTGTGGGTTAGGATTTCAACATTTTGGGGGAGGGTGCAATTCAACTTAGAATAGATGGGAAGAGAGACAGTTCTTCCCTTGGAGAAGGAAGAAAAGAGAAAACATGACTTTGTGCATCTGCAGATTTTTCAGCAGGAAATTCAGAAATCTCCATCTGCCTTTTGTTTTTCTCTAGAGTGCAGACAAAATCACCAGGAAAAGAGTCAGAATTGGAAGTTTAAGTTTCTGGCAAAGGTTGAAAGAGCTATTCATTGCACAGAAAAAGGCTAGCTGGGGAGAATGGAGAATGTCAGGCAGCTTTGCACCTAATATGGCATCAGCTTACTCCTTGGAAGGAAAGTTATGACCAACCTAGATAGCATATTGAAAAGCAGAGATATTACTTTGCCGACTAAGGTCCATCTAGTCAAGGCTATGATTTTTCCAGTGGTCATGTATGGATGTGAGAGTCGAACTGTGAAGAAAACTGAGTGCCAAAGAATTGATGGTTTTGAACTGTGGTGTTGGAGAAGACTCTTGAGAGTCCCTTGGACTTCAAGGAGATCCAGCCAGTCCATCCTAAAGGAGATCAGTCCTGGGTGTTCATTGGAGGGACTGATGCTAAAGGTGAAACTTCAATGCTTTGGCCACCTCATGCGAAGAGTTGACTCATTGGAAAGGACCTTGATGCTGGGAGTGATTGGGGGCAGGAGGAGAAGGGGATGACAGAGGATGAGATGGCTGGATGGCATCACCGACTCAATGGACATCAGTTTGAGTTGACTCCGGGAGTTGGTGATGGACAGGGAGGCCTGGCATGCTATGATTCATGGGGTTGCAGAGTCGGACACAACTGAGCGACTGAACTGAACTGAACTGTGATAGTCAAAAGCAATAATCAGTTATGTAGTGGTGCCCTTCAGATAAAAATATAGGAAAGGCTGCTTTGCTTAAAACAACAAATACATTTATATTTAAAAATAAATAAAGATGTATCTTCTATGGAAAAAAAATATGTGTCAACATAATGGCTTAAAACAAAACGCCTGTCAATGTCACTAAGGACAAGTTATTCTGATTCATCAGTTAGCCCATTTAATTGGAGTCCAGGTTAAATGTCAGTTTGTTTGTGATCATCTCAGTTTAAAAGAGAAGCACACTCACATCTTTGTAGCAAAATTACACAGAACTAGAATTTCTGCTGAAGTATTCAGTGCAATGTTTCCTNTGGAGTCCAGGTTAAATGTCAGTTTGTTTGTGATCATCTCAGTTTAAAAGAGAAGCACACTCACATCTTTGTAGCAAAATTACACAGAACTAGAATTTCTGCTGAAGTATTCAGTGCAATGTTTCCTCCACTAATCAGATTGTGTTCTAATACAGAAGTCACCTTTTGCATCTTTCTCTTTCTAAATATCCCCTAACATTCCACAATGCTTAGAGCTTAGTGAGCATTTCTGGAGCATTTCTGAGCATTCTGAAGAGCAATGGTTTTTCACTGAGTGTCTGTGTCTTACTGAGAGTAATTTTTCTCCAATAGCTTTGTCCAACAGAACACATTTTCTGGAAAAAGGACATGTGAGATTGATGCATAATTGTAAAGTTCAAGAATGTAAACATTGTGGTGAGCTCTAAAAGCAGTGTAAACCTGAGCCTCTTAAAGAAATATAAAATAGCCAGATTCTAATCTCGTGAGAGATTAGCTTAATTTAGTGAAAAATTATAGCATTGACTTAATAGACTTCCTAGTATATTTTGCCTATTTATGGAATCTATAAGTATAGATATATCTATAAATAAAACAGGTATCTGTAAATTTTCTATATTTGGGTCAGTGTTTTCAGAGACTAAGAAGTAGGAATGATAAATAAATGTATGAAATGAAAAAACATATTTTGTCTTATTTTTCAGAGTGATTGTGTACTTAGCTTTTTCCTCTCTGAGCCCATGGAACAAGCAGTGAAAGAATCAGCAGCTGTGGACCTAGGCAAGTAATTTATTCATTATTACCATATACAATTATTGAGTTTCAATATAATTGTGAGGCTTCCCCAGTGGCTCAGTGGTAAAGAATCTGCCTGCCAGTTCAGGAGACCCAGGTTCAATTCCTGGATTAGGAAGATCCCCTGGAGGAGGAAATGACGACCCACTCCAGTATTTTTGCCTGAAGAATCCCTATGGACAGAGGAGCCTGGTGGGCTATAGGCCATGGGGTCAGAGTCAGACACAACTGAGCATGTATATGCAACTATTGAGTTTCAACTGTATAGAAAATCAGAACTATATTTTTTTAATTTTCAAATTAAAATATTTTTAACAATAAGGCTTTCATAGTCTCTTCAAACCATTTTCAAAGCTTTTTAACCCCTTAGAATATGTTTATCAAGTTAAATTAAATCCAGGTGTGTTTGTCTCATTATAATAATTCCATGCTATCCCACTATTAACTTATTTCAGTTAACTGTGCTTTGAGGTGGAATTGCATTTCAGAGAAAGAGGTCCTGGTTTCCCCTGTATGTAAATCTTACAATTTATTCAACATCTTAGAAAAAAACAAAAATAAATATTGGGCAATATTAATGACCATGAATTATCTAGCAGTTTCACACTTATCTTTTAAAGCTCAATAATTATTCCACCTCCTACATGAAGTCTTATTTTATTATCAGGATCCTAAACTAGCCCAGCACAATTATCTACCCTATTCTCTGCCAAATGTGTGTTAATTTTAATTAATTTTTCTATCATCTCACCTAGATTGGCAAAGACTTTTTAAATATCCTATCAACCTAAAGCATTCTTTAATGTAATTCCATTGCCAGTGGCCATCTAATACTGATACCAGTTTTTCTCTCACACAAGATTTTTAAACTCATAATTGGCTAGTCCTCGCCCCCCTCCCCAAACTTCCCTTTGCAACTCCCAGTCTTCTTTTTGTCCACACCCACCTTCCTATTCTCTACCTTTAAGATTAGGCCCATCTGCTCATCACCTCTGTCTGTACCTGATATCCTAGTTCAATTCAGTTCAGTTCAGTTCAGTCGCTCAGTCGTGTCTGACTCTTTGCGACCCCATGAATCGCAGCANTCTAGTCACAGAACTGGACATGGCACAATAGACTGATTTCAAACAGGAAAAGGAATATGTCAAGGCTGTATATTGTCACCCTGCTTATTTAACTTATATGCAGAGTACATCATGAGAAATGCTGGGCTGGAGGAAGCAGAAGCTGGAATCAAGATTACAGGGGGAAATATCAATAACCTCAGACATGCAGATGACACCACCCTTATGGCAGGAAGCGAAGCAGAACTAAAGAGCCTCTTAATTAAAGTGAAACAGGAGAGGGGGAAAGTTGCCTTACAGCTCAACATTGAGAAAACTATGATCATGGCTTCCGGCATGATCACTTGAGAAAACATTGATCAACATTGAGAAAACTATGATCATGGCTTCCCATCACTTCATGGCAAATAGAAGGGAAACAGTGGAAACAGTGGCTGACTTTATTTTTCTGGGCTCCAGAATCACTGCAGATGGTGATTGCAGCCATGAAATTAAAAGATGCTTACTCCTTGGAAGGAAAGTTATAACCAACCTAGACAGTATATTAAAAAGCAGAGACAGTACTTTGCCAACAAAGGTCCGTCTAGTTAAGGCTATAGTTTTTCCAGTAGTCACGTATGGATGTGAGAATTGGACTATAAAGAAAGCTGAGTGCTGAAGAATTGATGCTTTTGAACTGTGGTTTTGGAGAAGACTCTTGAGAGTCCCTCGGACTGCAAGGAGATCCAACCAGTCCGTCCTAACCGAGATCAGTCCTGGGTGTTCACTGGAGGGACTGATGTGGAAGCTGAAACTACAATACTTTGGCCACCTGATGCAGAGAGGCGACTCATCGGAAAAGACCCTGATGCTGGGAAAGATTGGGGGCAGGAGGAGAAGGGGATGACAGAAGATGAGGTGGCTGGATGGCATCACTGACACATTGGACATGGGTTTGGACTCCAGGAGTTGGTGATGGACAGGGAGGCCTGGCGTGCTGCGGTTCATGGGGTCGCAAAGAGTCAGACATGACTGAGCGACTGAACTGAACTTAATAGTCAGGGCCTAGGACTGAGGTTATCTTGGCTTTACCTTCATAACGTGATGTAAGATAGTGAAGTTAGAAGTTTTGGGTACCTTCAACAAATCAGAATTTGATTAGTACATAAAGCTATTTATTTTGTAGGCAACAAAGAGTCTCTCCTGCAGTTCACATCTTGGCCACCTAACATTCATACACAACATTCACATACATGTCTTCTCACCTCCTTAAAACAAATACTGCAAAGCCCCATCTTTTGGGGCATCCAGGTCAAAATAAAAGATATCTGGGTAATGTTTAATCCTTCTCATCAGGTCTGACTATAATTCCTTGTGGTTTGATGATACATAAACTGAATTATAAGTTACCTGCTCATGATATATTTGGAGAGTGATCGAAGAGTACAAGGAAAATTTTTTAAAACTACCATAAAAAGTGGAAAATAATGAGAAGTGCACAGCCCTCACTGGTCTCTAGAAATTGTGAAATCCTACTAGGAAGAGTATCAAGCATTACCTGCCTTGTGAATGAAGTTTTCTTCATCAACCTGTCAATTCCATGTTCTGTGTATGAAGAATATCTGCTTTAACTATTGTTCTCAAAGGCTACAGTTGAAGAGGACACTGGTATTATAGGGGCTAATTCGACTGTTAGCCACCCCATGGACTGTAGCCTATCAGGCTCCTCCATCTATGGGATTTTCCAGGCAAGAGTACTGGAGTGGGGTGCCATTGCCTTCTCCGAATTAGAAGCCTATCATCTGTTAGTGCCATTACAGAGACCCAGAATATATTCTGGGATTTAAAAATCACTGGTTCTGTGGTCTCAACAGAGAAATTTGTATCAGACTAACACTCCCAATGAATGCAAGTCTAAAACATGCATTTAAAAGAATAAGCTTTAAAATTACCAACAAAGATGGGAGGACGGTGTTTACTTCATTCAGATATCTGCAAATTTCCTATGCTATGAAGAAAGGGCAAATGTGTAGGTGGATAGGTGCTTGGGAGAGTTTCAGTGGACTGTGGAGGCAAAAACTGGAGTTCAGAAATGCCAGAGGGCAGGGAATTGAGCGGTCATGATACTAGCAAGAGAATCATAGATGTGAGCCCGAAATTCTCCATTAGCTTCTACCTAAGTATTTGCCAACTCCTAAGCCTCTAATGCAGTGAACAAATTGCTGGAAAATACAAATAAGCAGAAAAGAGCCCTTGTAGACTAAAAATCTAACCAGGGATACTGACATTCTTATGGAGCTCATGCAGACTAATCTGCATGTAATCTCCGCTAGAAAGAAAGCCAGTTCTTTCACTGTGCGGAAGTAAACATCATTCAAGGCCTCTACAGTTTTCCCATACAGTATTAGGAATTCTATGAAAAAATATCAGATATGCCAGTAAAAATTAGTTTCAAGGAGTTCTATGAACTTTACATGAATCTGGTATTAGTCTGTGTTTTGAATCTTAGTTTTCAGTTATTTGATTTTAAAATTACAGATTCATGTGAGAATTATTAGATCTCTTGAATGTTCTTCTTTTATGTTTTACTAGTTTTATAAATGTCCTAACCAATATACTACTTTAGTTCTAATTTTATGTATGCTAAATGCTAGTTCTTTTTTGATCATATCTAATACATCACATAATCTTTCTACATTTCCACTTATTTTTTCTATTCTTTAATCTTCTTATTTAATAATGCTCTCTTCTTTTATATAACCTTATGAATTAGGTACTATTATTATTCCTACCTTGTGTACAATCTGAGAATCAATGATTAACCAACCACTAACCAGCCTGATATCACAATACTGTGAATCAAACCTGGGCAATGTGGATTAAGAATCCATTTCCCTTACATTTATTCTATACTGTCTCACACAAAATAAAGTAGATTGGATTCTCATTATATAGAACATAAATAGGAGGGAAATCTTTTCAAGGTACTGACGTTGATTATGTGTAGGTTTTGTGTATGTGTGTAAAATTATTGATGTTTTACCCTCACTTTTGTTTTCATTAAAGTTTTTTAAAAATTGTGTAAGCACTATTTTTATATTTGAATATACTTTCAAGGAAAAAACTTGAAGATGAGGAGTGGTATAAAATTATTCTATCCTACTAGCAATAACTATAAACAAGTGTTTTCTAGTTATAATGAGCATAAATATAAATTGTTACTGTAGGGCCAAGCAAGTACTTCACTTGTGGTTCATTCTGATAAATGCAAAAATAATTTTATACCCTACAAATTTTAGGTAAATATAAATTGGTTTTTGAAAGATTTGTAAGTATATACTGTAGCTATCTATTTTGCAGGAAATAGTTCTTTTTAAGCTTTATCAACCATTTCAAGACACTACATTGTCATAAATTTTACTGGAATTAGCAATTTTCTCACACCACTTTAATGGCTTTATCAAATAGTTCTAGTGCATAAACAATGTACTTCCGTCACACTGTTAGAACTGAATTAATATGAGTGTAGAATACTTCCTCCCAAATTCAATTTCAACAAGTCTGAACTGTGACATACACAGTATATCACTGTAATATATAACAGCAATAGTACTAAACATTTGGTAAGATAAACAATGCCTGGCGACTTAAACCACAGCTAAACTGAAAGTAGATAAAAAATAAACTTTTTTTAAAAAGCAAAATCTATCAGCTTGTATAGCAGAAAAAGAAATTGCCTGAGCATGAAATCACACAATGGTATGAATAGTAACTGTACCACAGGAGAGAAGTCATTCTAGATAAAAAGCTGTGCACAGATGGATCACTTAAGCATTTCCCGTGTCTATGGCTGCACAGCTTTTCTACATGGTTTCTGCCATAACTCAGTCAGACTGATGAAATACACCTCTTCTACCTGAGCCTAAACTGTGCAGAAACTCATAAGTCATTCTGATAGTGACAGAAAAAGAAAAACTTTTGCCCAAAGAACTCCTGATTAATAACCCTAGTAGCCACTGATTTTTAGATAAATTTTTCATAAATGTTACAAATACTAATTCAGCCCACCTGTAGATACATTGCAATTTGCAATTATCAACCCAACCAAAACCAAATCAAAATAATAAGTAATCCAGTAAGTTACAGTGTGAAGTATATAACTGGATAACTGGCGCAATATTTATTTTTAAGATAACTTTTTTCCAGTTTTCACAGATCTAATGAAGGGATTATGGCTAGGGAAGTACACGTGCACCTGGACACAGAACAAGGTTCACTTCTCACNACTGCTGAGTTTTCCAAATTTGCTGGCATATAGAGTGCAGCACTTTCACAGCATCATCTTTCAGGATTTGCTTACCCCTTATGTGTACAGCTCTCTCTAGCCAGATCAGGTCTTACATTGTGATTGCTTACTGTTACATACTTATTTTTTGTCTGCCTTGTTTCTCTTGTTAGACTGAAAGTAACTTTCAGTCAAGCACTAACTTCCCCATTATGCACTGCTCTATACTAACAAATCTTAAATTAATATGTGATAATTAAATCACTTTTATTGCCCCCACATTTTATTCATGTAAGTAATGTTACCCTCTAAGATGCTTTGCTTTTATAGTTAAACCATAAACAGTATTGAGTAAGGTAATTTCTTACATTTCATGGACTTCCCTGGTGGCTCAGATGGTAAAGCGTCTGAGGGAGACCCAGGTTCTATCTAAAGAAGAATGATGTCCACAAAATAAAATATTTTTAGAGACTGAGACAGAACTGTGTTTGAGCGTCTCTTGTGGAGGTGCAGGTCAGCAGTGGACTGCCACTGGGACAGGGGCTCTGGGTGCAGCAGACTTGGGTATGGCATAAGCCCTCTTGAAGGAAATCATCATTAACACCACCACAGAGCTGCCAAAACTTACACAGCACTGGGATATAGACTCTTGGAGAGCACAAACAGAAGCTTGTGCACCAGGACCCAGGAGAAAGGAGCAGTGACCCCACAAGAGACTGACCCAGATTTGCCTGCGAGTGTCCAGGAGTGGCTAGCAGAGGCATGGCTTGGTGGTGGCCTGCTGCAGGGCTGGGGGCACTGAGGGTAGCAGTACTTGCATGGGATCTTTTGAAGGAGGTCATCATTATCTTCATTAANACTGACCCAGATTTGCCTGCGAGTGTCCAGGAGTGGCTAGCAGAGGCATGGCTTGGTGGTGGCCTGCTGCAGGGCTGGGGGCACTGAGGGTAGCAGTACTTGCATGGGATCTTTTGAAGGAGGTCATCATTATCTTCATTAACTCCACCATAGTTTGGCCCCAGGTAAATAGCAGGGAGGGAACACAGCTCCACCCATCAACAGAAAATTGGATTAAAGATTTATTGAGCATGGCCCCACCCATCAGAATGAAATCCAGTTTTCCCCACAGTCAGTCTCTCCCATCAGGAAGCTTCCACAAGCCTCTTATCTTTCTCCATCAGAAGGCAGACAGACTGAAAACCACAATCACAAAAAACTAACCAACCTAATCCATGGACCACAGGCTTGTCTTACTCAATGAAACTATGAACCATGTCCTGTAGGGCCACCCAAGACGGACAGGTCATGGTGGAGAGTTCTGACAGAATGTGGTCCACTGGAGAAGGGAATGGCAAACCCCTTCAGTATTCTTGCCTTGAGAACCCCATGAACAGTATGAAAAGGCAAAAATATAGGACACAGAAAGATGAACTCCCTAGGTCAGTAGGTGCCCAATATGCTACTGAAGATAAGTAGAGAAATAACTCTGGAAAGAATAAAGAGACAGGGCCAAAGCAAAAACAACACCCAGCTGTGGATGTTAGCAAGGATAGAAGCAAGGTCAAACGCTGTAAAGAGCAATATTGCATAGGAACCTGGATGTCAGGTCCATTAATCAAGGCAAAATGGAAGTGGTCAAACAGCAGATGGCAAGAGTGAACATTGACATTCTAGGAATCAGAGAACTAAAATGGACTGGAATGGGTGAATTTATCTCAGATGACCATTATATCTGCTACTGTGGACAAGAATCCCTTAGAAGGAATCAAGTAGCCAACACAGTTAACAAAAGAGTCTGAAATGCAGTACTGGGATGCAGTCTCAAAAACGACAGAATGATCTCTGTTCATTTCCAAGGCAAACCATTCAATATCACAGTAATCCAAGTCTATGCCCCAACCAGTAATGCTGAAGAAGCTGAAGTTGAATGGTTCTGTGAAGACCTACAAGACCTTCTAGAATTAATACCAAAAAAAAAGANAGGCTTTCTTATCTCTTCTTGCTATTCTTTGGAACTCTGCATTCAGATGCTTATATCTTTCCTTTTCTCTTTTGCTTTTCGCCTCTCTTCTTTTCACAGCTATTTGTAAGGCCTCCCCCGACAGCCATTTTGCTTTTTTGCATTTATTTCCCTTGGGGATGATTTTGCTTGCTGTCTCCTGTACAATGTCAGGAACCTCATTCCATAGTTCATCAGGCACTCTATCTATCAGATCTAGTCCCTTAAATCTATTTCTCACTTCCACTGTATAATCATAAGGGATTTGATTTAGGTCATACCTGAATGGTCTAGTGGTTTTCCCTACTTTCTTCAATTTAAGTTTGAATTTGGCAATAAAGAGTTCATGATCTGAGCCACAGTCAGCTCCTGGTCTTGTTTTTGCTGACTGTATAGAGCTTCTCCATCTTTGGCTGCAAAGAACATAATCAGTCTGATTTCCGTGTTGACCATCTGGTGATGTCATCATAGATCATCAGGGGAATGCAAATCAGATCCACAGTCCTCCTCACACCTGTCAGATGACCTATCAAACAGGCAGGACATGCTAGGAGCTGGCGGGCACGTGGAGCAAGAGGAGCCCTCGTGCAGTGTTGGTGCCGCCAGCACGGGGACCGGTGCCATTTCCCCAAGAAGTTAACAACAGGACATCCGGTGCAGAAGTCACAGCTCGGAGCACCTTTCCAAAGGAAACAAAACAACTTATTTTAAAAATTTTAAATTGAAGTATTATTGAAAACTTTAGTGTGACTCTGTGCAGGCTACACTTGTGTCCTCTCATGTTTTTTATTTGAGAGTTTAACTGTTTTAGTCAGCAGTCCCATTTCATCAGCCTCAAGAAACTAGTCTTCCTCAGCTTCTAAAGAATATTAAACAGAAAACCTGCAGCTTTTAAAGAAAAAACCTCACAGCTACCTACTCTTGGTTTTCTATCTCACTGATTGGTGGATTTTTGTTTAGGTTGACAGTTTATTAAATACACTATATTTGTACTTTATTTGGTAATTTTTTTAATCATTAATCATTCACACATGGGCTTAGTAAAAATGTACTTTATAGAAAACCATCTGCAAAACTAAAATAAAAATTAAAAAGCACATTTTGCCCATGTTACATAAGCTGCACAAAATATTAGAAATTATTTAAGGTGATCGTGAAACATAAGATGGCTTGATTTCATTAAATCTGACAGCAGACCATGACCTCAGGAGTATTAATGTTGAAATGTGGATGCAGAAATGTCTATTAACTAAACTGTTTCATAGTGTTTGAGAAACAGGACAAACAAAGCACTATCTTTCCTTTACAGACAAACACTTCTGTAAGTCCATTTTCTATACACTTTCTCTCCCACTCATAGAATTATTTGTGCAAACTTATGAGGCAAAAAAATTCCTTAAAAAAATTTCTTTAAACCTAGATCCTATTTACAAAACATGCAAAGGGAGAATTTTAAGTGGGTGTTATGGCAGATCCGGTTAAAGGTAAATATAGTCAAGTGACAGAATATACCTTTACTTCTGCAAATAGAAGTCGTTCGAGCAACACAGCATGCAAAGACAGAAACAAAGACGTTCACAAACTCTCCATTTCCAGCTCTGGAGACGGTAGTCTTTGAGCATCGAGCAGAAAAACCAGAGCCAGCTGTGAGGCAGCCAGCATACCACAGTCGCTGGGTGCCTGACCCCTTCTCCTTCAGCAGGCCTTTGCTCTCCTCTTCCGGTTGTAGATCTACTTAGTTATCTGTCATGTTAATGAAGCTGCACCTGCAAGAGTTATGTCATCCAAAGTTCCTCCAGCCGCTGTATCTATATTTGAAATGCACACCTGACCTTGTCAAGATAAGAATCAGAAGTGGCAGCAGCAGACGCACCAGGCAACACAGGTATGGAGTCAGTTCTGATCAGCTGTCACTTTCAGCCAACAGCATTTTCTTTCTTTGGCTTCCCGGGTGGTGCTAGCGGTAAAGAACCTGCCTGCCAATGCTGGAGATGTTTAAGAGATGTGGGTTCGATTCCTGGGTCAGAAAGATCTCTTGGAGAAGGGCATGGCAACCCACTCCATCTTGCCTGGAGAATCCCATGGACAGAGGAGCTGGTGGGCTACAGTCCATAGGTTCACAAGAGTCAGACACGACTGAAGTCACTTATCACGCACACATCACATTTTCTCTCATAAAGCGATCTCTTTTTAGCCTACAAACTGCACAGATTTCTGAGGGTTTGGAGGAGGTCTTTCGAAATTCAGAAAATATAGCTGTCTTTCACTTAGCATAAGCACAGGAGCTGGTGGCTTTAGTGCCAGAGGCTTGGAGGGAGATGACTGTCTAAGGGGACGGTCTGCTGTCTTGACTGGAATGTCTTCCTGCCACAGCATTTCTCTGGAACCTGCATAATCACAGCAGCGTTTGAAACTCCTTGGAATCCTTGTTCCAGGTCAGCACTCGGTGGTGCCCCCTTTCATTTTTCCAGGACCCTCCCTCATTGACCAACATCTTCAACTAATTGCCGCCATCTCGGCAGCGGGAGGAGGGCAGATTGCCCCACTCACTGAATGCATCAACCGCTGCTTGCCTTTTGGCATTATCTGCTTCTGCGCTTCATATTGAATCCTTTAATGTGCTTCAATATGCATGTGCTGGACTTCCAGTCACTTTCACCCCCCTGGGCCTGCTGGAAGGTCCCCGGCAAGGGCCATGGCCCTCCAGCTTCCTCGGCACTCCTGGCTGCAAGCTTTCAAAGATAGTTTGTTAATTTCTAAATATTTAACCATTTTAAAAAACACTTTATACTGTTTACTTAGAATTGTTTTGAACTGTGATCAAATCATGTGTCCTATTATATATATTTATTCAACTTGTATGGGCTCTTTTTTTAAACTGAAGTATAGTTGATTTACAGTGTTGTGCCAATCTCTCCTTTATAGCAAAATGACTCAATTACACACATATATTCCTTTTTTTTTTTACATTCTTTTCCATTATGGTTTAACACAGGATATTGAATATGGCTCCGTGGGCTATCTAGAAGGATCTTGTGTTTATCCATCCTATATATAATAGTTTATATCTACTAATTGTGTGGGCTTTTTTGTGGCCCAGTAGATGATTGCTTTTGCATTCCACGCGTTTAAATAGAGGCAAAGTTCTCTCTACACATAGCAATTAAATTGAGCTTGATTTCTTTATTCTCACACTTGGTTTTTGTCTGCAGACTTTTTTCCGGAATGGGAGTACTGAAGCCTGGGGAACTGTTGTGGACCGAGTTCTGGTCCCTGGCCCAGCCTGCAGGATGCCTGCCGCTGCCAGGGACTCCAAGGAGGAGAGGCTGGGGGCGGGGCCAGGTGAGGCGGTCAATCCGGTTGCCAGGAGGCGCGACCCGGACACAATGGGGTCTGGGAGTTGGGCCCTGCAGCGGTGGGGATCCAGACACCCCACCTTGCCTTCCCATCCAGGAGACACAGGAACAGGTCAGTGCATCCACTGCGGGGCCCCCTCAGGTAGCAGGTCCCCCCTCTCTCCCCCTCGCCCCGTTATCCTCCCCTAGTGTTCCTAAAATACCTCAGTTCTCCGGAACCCCTAGGAATTCCACTCCCGCAGTGCTGCGTCCAAAGTTGGCGCGCGCACATACACCCCTACTAAACTCATTTTGGGGCTGGGGGACGGGAGATGGCTCGAAGCTGTCCTTGCCCCGCGCCACTCTGAGCCAGGAAAGCTGCCATTTGTTTCTCTGGTCTCTGGGATACGCGCGGGCCCCGCCCCGGAGTCGGGTCCATCTGGAGGGAACCGGGAGCGCGTCCCCGGAGTCGGGGCGGAGGGCCCGGGGCCGCCACCTTTTGTCCGCAGGTGTTGCCGGCCGCAAGCGTTCCCACCGCGCCATGGGCTCGGATGTCTGGGTCGGCCCGTGGCGGCCGCACCGGCCCCGCGGCCCCATCGGAGCCCTCTACAGCGGCCCGGGGCCCAAGTACAAGCTACCACCCAGCACCGGTACCAGCGGCGGGCCGGGGGCGGAGGGCCGGCCGGGGCTGCCCGGCAAGGGAGCGGCCGGCACCTGGTGATGCTGGGGCGCCCGGCAGGCTACATCTTGCACGACCCGTCTCGGCCCCGCGCCCCGGCCTTCACCTTCGGCGCGCGCCTCCCGGCACAGCAGACATCGTGCAGCCCCGGGCCAGGCCACCTGGTGCCCGCCCGCATGACTGTGCGTGGCCTCGACAGCGCCCCCGCATACTCCATCTTCGGCCGCCCGAGGCACGCGGCGTCCTTCCTCACTCCGGGACCGGGTCAGGAAACTGGGGCCCTGGCCTCCCGAACGCCTAGCCGCCTCCCCGCGGGANCCACTAGACCATTCAGGTGTGACCTAAATCAAATCCCTTACAATTATACAGTGGAAGTGAGAAATAGATTAAAGAGACTAGATTTGATAGACAGAGTGCCTGAAGAACTATGGACTGAAGATCGTGACATTGTATAGGAGACAGGGATCAAGACCATGCCCATGGAAAAGAAATGCAGAAGAGCAAAATGGCTGTCTGGGGAGGCCTTACAAATAGCTGTGAATAGAAGAGCAGTGAAAAGCAAAGGAGAAAAGGAAAGATATAAGCATCTGAATGCAGAGTTTCAAAGAACAGCAAGGAGAGATAAGAAAGCCTTCCTCAGTGATCAATGCAAAGAAGTAGAGGAAAACAACAGAATGGGAAAGACGAGATCTCTTCAAGAAAATCAGAGATACCAAGGGAACATTTCATGCAAAGATGGGCTCNTGCAGAGTTTCAAAGAACAGCAAGGAGAGATAAGAAAGCCTTCCTCAGTGATCAATGCAAAGAAGTAGAGGAAAACAACAGAATGGGAAAGACGAGATCTCTTCAAGAAAATCAGAGATACCAAGGGAACATTTCATGCAAAGATGGGCTCAATAAAAGACAGAAATGGTATGGATCTAACAGAAGCCAATGATATTAAGAAGAGGTGACAAGAATACACAGAACTGTACAAAAGATCTTCACGACCCAGATAATCACGATGGTGTGATCACTTACCTAGAGCCAGACATCCTGGAATGTGAAGTCAAGTGGCGTTAGGAAGCATCGCTATGAACAAAGTGGAGGTGATGAAATTGCAGTTGACCGATTTCAAATCCTAAAAGATGAAGCTGTGAAAGTGCTGCACTCAATATGCCAGCAAATTTGGAAAACGTGGCATGGCTGCAGGACTGGAAAAGGTCACTTTTCATTCCAATGCCAAAGAAAGACAATGCCAAAAAATGCTCAAACTACCACACAATCGCACTCATCTCACACACTAGTAAAGTAATGCTCAAAATTCTCTAAGCCAGGCTTCAACAATATGTGAACCGTGAACTTTCAGATGTTCAAGCTGATTTTAAAAAAGGCAGAGGAACCAGAGATCAAATTGCTAACATCCATTGGATCATCAAAAAAGCAAGAGAGTTCCAGAAACACCTACTTCTATTTTATTGACTACGCCAAAGCCTTTGACTGTGTGGATCACAATAAATTGTGGAAAATTCTGAAAGAGGTGGGAATATCAGACCACCTGACCTGCTTCTTGAGAAATTTGTATGCAGATCAGGAAGCAACAGTTAGAACTAGACATGGAACAACAGACTGGCTCCAAATAGGAAAAGGAGTACGTCAAGGCTGTATATTGTCACCCTGCTTATTTAACTTATATGTAGAGTACATCATGAGAAATGCTGGGCNACTAGACATGGAACAACAGACTGGCTCCAAATAGGAAAAGGAGTACGTCAAGGCTGTATATTGTCACCCTGCTTATTTAACTTCTGTGAAGAGTACATCATGAAAACGCTGGGCTGGAAGAAGCACAAGCTGGAATCAAGATTGTCGGGAGAAATATCAATAACCTCAGATATGCAGATGACACCACCCTTATGGCAGAAAGTGAAGAAGAACTAAAGAGCATCTTGATGAAAGTGAAAGGAGAGAGTGAAATTCGGAAAACTAAGATCATAGATTCCATTCCCATCACTTCATGACAAATAGATGGGGAAACAATGGCAGACTTTATTTTGGAGGGCTGCAAAGTCACTGTAGATGGTGACTACAGCCATGAAATTAAAAGACACTTACTCTTTGGAAGGAAAGTTACAACCAGCCTAGAAAGGATATTAAAAAGCAGAGACATTACTTTGCCAACAAAGGTCCATCTAGTTAAGGCTATAGTTTTCCTAGTAGTCATGTATGGATGTGAGAGTTGGACTGTGAAGAAGGCTGAGCGCCGAAGAATTGATGCTTTTGAACTGTGGTGTTGGAGAAGACTCTTGAGAGTCCCTTGGACTGCAAGGAGATCCAACCAGCCCATCCTAAAGGAGATTATTCCTGGGTGTTCTTTGGAAGGAATGATACTAAAGCTGAAACTCCAGTACTTTGGCCACCTCATGGGAAGAGTTGCCTCATGAAAACTCAGTCACGACTGAGTGACTGAACTGAACTGAACTGATTGTCATAATTCATAAATATTCTCTAAAAAAAGAATATTAGCTGGGGAGATTTTTACAATCATTATTTGTAAACTTGAGTTAACCAGATTAAAAAAACCAATAATAAGAAAGTAGCCAAGTTCTACAGAAGTTAAACTTTTTGACAAAGCTACTAGGTTACCTCTATTTTGTCATTAAACCATTAAAGAAAATTCTTTCTTTGTGCTTCAAAACATACTATGGTCACTATCAAGTTTTTTTATTTTGGTGATTATTATGTCTATAAAGTGTTCTAAAGTACACACACAGACAAAAATATAGGGTTCTTATTGTAAAAACTAATTTAGTTGTTTCAGAATTCTTTTTTTTTCTTCTTTGCTTACTTCTTCAGTTCAGTTCAGTCACTCAGTCATGTCCGACTCTTTGCGACCCCATGAATCGCAGCACTCAAGGCCTCCTTGTCCATCACCATCTCCCAGAGTTCACTCAAACTCACATCCATCAAGTTGGTGATGCCATCCAGCCATTTCATCCTCTGTCGTCCCCTTCTCCTCCTGCCCCCAATCCCTTCCAGCATCACAGTCTTTTCCAATGAGTCAACTCTTCCCATGAGGTGGCCAAAGTACTGGAGTTTCAGCTTTAGCATCATTCCTTCCAAAGGACAACCAGGACTTCTTACTACATCATATAATACTCAAGACTTTTTCATCAGTGATACTGGACAAAAGTTTTGGTTCTGAATATTTTTGAAGTCAAGCTGCCTATTATGCTACAACAGCAGGACTGCATATTTTAAGCAAGATATGCAAATCACTGAAACAAAGAAAGATTAGTAGGAAGTTGTTCCTTTTTGTATTCTTTAAATTATTTCCTCTTTCTTATTCTGAATTCTGAATACTTTTGTCACAGAAAATCAGTTGAATCCAAAAAAGAAGCACACTATTAAGGACACTTCTTGTCAGTCATTTGAAACTGAGTTGTTAAATAATTAGAGGATAAATTTATTCAGTGTATTGAAGTAATGGTTAAACAGGATGACCTGAAACAAAATCCCAGACTTCACCATTTTACTACCCCTACTAAGGAACTGCAGATGACACCACCCTTATGGCAGAAAGTGAAGAGGAACTAAAAAGCCTCTTGATGAAAGTGAAAGAGGAGAGTGAAAAAGTTGGCTTAAAGCTCAACATTCAGAAAATGAAGATCATGGCATCTGGTCCCATCACTTCATGGGAAATAGATGGGGAAACAGTGGAAACAGTGTCAGACTTTATATTTTTGGGCTCCAAAATCACTGCAGATGGTGACTGCAGCCATGAAATTA
>SJYV01035137.1:813367-880552 GCA_006410875.1 Neotragus pygmaeus | reverse complement strand
TCAATTATCATGTTTAATATTATAGACACCAGACTCAACCCAGGCATTAACCAGAAAGTTGCTGAATTTTATCTTGTGTATTCTTTAATTCTCTAATGACAGACTCTCTGTACTCCCCACAAATTAATACAGCCACCATGCCAAATAATACTTCTACAAAAATAAAAATGATCCACCTTCCACCAGTACACAGCTCTGATACACTGAAGATAGATTTTTGTCACAATACAGAAATAATAATGTAGGTAATGGACTAGAACATGATCAAAGACAACAGTTGCCAGAGTTAAGAGGATGAATTAATGAGCATGTTTAGATGCCATTGATAATTATAAATGATTACAAAGAGGAACTTTCAATCGTTACCTTACATCACTACTTTTCCTTTGAGATGTTAATTTAAAAGGAAGCCTCACAGTCTCTATGGGAAGGTCTTTCTGGCTGCTTGTTCTGGCAAAGCACAGACCAATTATCTATAGGTTGAAGTATGTTACCCATGCAAGTGTGCTTAGTCACTCAGTCATGGCCGACTTTTTGTGACCTCCCTGGACTGTAGCCGCCAGGCTCCTCAGTCCATGGGATTTCCCAGGCAAGAATACTGGAGTGGTTTGCCATTTCCTGTTCCAGGAGATCTTCTCAACCCGGGGATCAAACCCAAGTCTACACCATTGGCAGGTGGATTCTTTACCACTAAGCCACTGTGGAAGTCCATGTTACCCAGGGTTGAATTTAAATTTTATTGATATGGAAGGACTGGAGGTGAAGGGATAGTTAGGATTGTTTGTAAATAAATACTTACATTGTTTTGAAATTTTCCACTGAAAACTTTAAAATATACATTTTGCTACAATATTTCATATAATCTCACGTTTTTAATTAAAGATTATTTTAGATTAGGCTTCCCTGATGGAGGGGTGGTTCAGACAGTCAAGAATCTGCCTACAGTATGGGAGACCTGGGTTTGATCCCCTGCAGAAGGGAATGGCAACCTACTTCAGTATTCTTGTCTGGAGAATCCCATGTACAGAGGAGCTTGGCCACCTACAGTCCATGAGGTTGGAAAGGTTTAAAATATACACTTTTCTATAGCGTCTCACATAATCTCATGTAATTAGAAGATTATTTCAGACTGTTGCTTGTGGCTGATATTGGAAGGAAAAGATGAAAAAAAGATGAGAAAAGGCTCTCTACCTCATGTCTAATGGCTCTGTGTCAAAAGATATCAGTTAAAGTGTAACAAATCAAGCAATAAAAAATCTTAGCATATGTAATATTAGTGTTAGAAAAACATTGAGAAAGATCACAACATTGAATATAATTGGGCGGTAGATCAAAGTAGATGAGAAAGATCATCACACTAATTTTATCTTTGCTTCTATTAGGAAAGAAGTATTGTCAAAATAAATAAAAGTCTAAGGATATTAAATAAAATAATCACTAGAACAAAAATTAAAACTTCTATAAATATAAGTACATAAAGCAAATTACTTTGTGAAACACTTTCTTTAAAAATCATTGTTAAAAGTTGTATTTCTTTTTTTAATGTGTTAAAATAATTTAATTCTCCTTGTACATTTCTGTCCACATGAGCTAACAAAGTCAAGAATGCATACTTTACAATATTTACCTGTTTTGAGACATTCAAGTCAATTTCAGATGGCAAAAGTAGAATTCAGTCACTAATGACATATTTTAAAATATATATTAAAAAAAATGTTTTTACAAGATAAAAAGTAATCTTCCACAATGCAATAAATTGCAGATCACTGAAATTATAACTTTTTAGATGATTGCACTTCAGGTTTTGGTTTCAAAATCTAGAGACAATTGAAAGGAAAAGGCACTGGCAGAATTTCTATCCATTTTTAAGTTTCTCTTTTTTGTTTCGACTATTTGTTACACTGTTTAAAGGTGTTAAGGATGAAGGTGCTCTTGCATGACCGGTGGCCTTTAGATGATCAAAAAGTTTATTCCGGGATGGAAATTCACTGGCAGGTTGTACAGCTGATAAGCACATTACTCATTGTCTGTGGTTCAGCAGGTACTCTGAGAGACTTTTTATTATCTTTGGCTTTCTTTCCTTGGAGTTTAGAAACACAGCCTCAGTTTTTGGGTCATCACACAGTTCCACAGTCTCGGTGACCCCAACATTTTCTTGGAGACTATCTTCCAATTCTTTGGTACTGTTTTCATTTAGGTTAGTATCTTCCGGGTCAACCTTTACTCCTTCTCAGTTCCATTTTCATTGAAAGTATCATCACAGTTCTGTGCTGGTTTCTGTTTCTTTCTCTTCTGTGTTTTAGAAAGCTTTTGTTTTGGCGCCTCCTCCATTTCTTCCTCGGAATTGGCATTCAGACTGTTTTCACCAGTTTGAAGTCCTGAAAAATTTGCTTCCTCCTCCTCCAACTATTGTTTTAACAAGGCAGCCATTTCCCGATACTTCTTTGATTTTTCATGATTCCTCAGAGCCTTTTCGGTCTTGAAAGTCTTGCGTCCTCGGCCTCGTCGCGGTCCTTACCGTCCTGTCCGTCTCTGAGCTCCGGTTCTTCCGCTTAATCTTCACCGGATCCATCTCCAAATAGCTTTTCACACCTCGCCTCCATCTCCCTGAACCCCTTCTCTGGGTCAGCCACTGCCATCCAGCTCTGCTCTCTGTTTCAGCTTCTGCTGCCGCCTCATCGCCTTGGCTTTCGTCTCCTTCTCTGCATTTTCTTCTTCCACAAGCTTTCGATGAGCCTGCATTTTTCTATCCCTTTTTCGGATGAAAGCGACCTGCCGATGGACAAGTTCTCTTTCCCCGCCTTTCCTTGCTTTTCCTCACTTTTTGTTTTCTTTTTCCATGGCTCGTTTCTCCCAGCCGTTTAAAGCCTGCTGTGTATTATATTCTTTCCAAGAAAAATTCTGAGTGCGGATCACTCTGGGAGTCTCCAAAAGTTGGGAAATCTTCCATGTCCTCTTCTAAAGCAGATCCTAGTTCTTCCTTTGCAATCATTTCAAAGCCATTACAATACACTGTATAAAAGCTCTTTTCATCGAGGCCATAACCAGAGTAACAGGTCACAGTGAAATAGTGAAGCAAATCTGAGCTGTCATCATGATATTCTCCATCACGTCCACCTTTCACCAGAGCTTCTCTATGATTATCGTAGCACGCTCTTTCCTGAGTGTCGCACAAGATATCATATGCCACTTGGATTAAATTGTTCAGCTGCTTCTGCGACATTATCCAGATTTTTATCCGGGTGCCATTTCTGGGCCAGCTTCCGATAGGCCTTCTTGAGCTCCTCCTCCTCGCTGGTGTGGCGCCGCACCCCCAGCGCTTCGAAAGGACAATTCATCGCCCGACAGCAGGGGTCTCCGGCCGGGCCGGGGCCGGACGGAAGTGGTGGCAGCGGCCCTAGCGGTCCTCTCCTGCGGCGGGAGCTCTGCGTCCGCACCGGGCCAGCCAGTGAGTGCAGCGGCAGCACGGGCTATTTGTAAAGAAGCCTCCTCCCACTACAGGAGACGAAGTAAACATGGGTTCAGTCCCTGGGTGAGGAAGATTCCCTGAGTAGGAAATGTCAACCCACTGCAGTCTTCTTGCCTGGAAAATTCCATGGACTGAGGACTGAGCAACTGAGCACACGCATATTAGGCAATGCAAGAACATGGAAATCAAAAGTCACAATCATATATAAAAACAAATGCAATTTAGTCCCAGAAGACTTGAATCAAACAGGAATAGAACTATAACAGTACAATTAGACTAAAGTAACAAGTACAATAGACTATAACAAGTACAATTCTGAATAAAGATATAAGGCGCTCCGTGGAGAGCTGCGGCTGCCAGCAACATGTATGAAATTATAGAAATTATGGAACATGCAAGGAGAAACACAAAAACAAACCAATAATAGGATATTCTAATTTACTTCTCTTGATTTTAGAAAGATTGAGTAGAAAAAAATAAGCTATACATAGAAAAACTAAATAGTAACATTAATGAGGCAAACTGTTATCTATATCAAACTCTTATTCTGAAAATAGAGAATATATCTTTTTTCAAAAGCCCATAGAATATTAATGAAAATAGGTTATATATTAAGTCACAAAGGAAATTAACTTCAATAAATCCTCAAAAGTAGAAATCGCCTAAGACATATTCCCTGATCATGAGACAATACAGTGAGACACCCATGGAAAAGTTCATAAAGCTAAAAGATACTTAAGTTTGAAGGTTTAAAAAATTAAGTTCTTTTGAACAACTTTTGGCTCAAAGGACTTACAAATAAAAATTACAAAACTTACAAAGAATAGCAATAATGAAAAACCACATCTCGAAAACTACAAGAGAAAGATAAAGCAGTACTCAGAGGGAAATTGGAATAATTAGAATAAAAGCCAAAAAGCAAACCAAAGGAAGACAAAAAGAAAAAAAAAAGGATAAAGGTAAAAGTAAATATATAAAAATATATTTTTATATTTTATATTATATTTTATATAAATATATAAAAAGCTTTTCACCATTGAATATGATATTAGTTGTCAGCATGTCCTAAATGAATTTTATTATGTCCAGGAAGATATGTGGGCTTCCCAGGTGGTGCATTTGGTAAAGAATCCATCTGCCAATGCAGGAGATGCAAGAGAGGGTTCAATTCCTGGGTTGGGAAGATCCCCTGGAGGAGGAAATGGCAATCTACTTCAGTATTCTTGTCTGGGAAATCCCATGGACAGAGGAGCCTGGCAGGCTACAGTCCATGAGGTTGTAGAGTCAGACACAACTGAGCAAGAAGATATATTGAGATATGTTCCCTGTGTATTCACTTTGATGAAAGTTTTTATCATGAATAAATGTTGCATTCTGTGAAATGTTTTTTCTGCAACTATTAAGATGCTCATGTAATTATTATCCTTCCTTTTGTGAATGTGGTATATCACATCGATGGATTTGTCAAATTGAACCATCCTTGTGTCCCTGGAATAAAATCAACTTGATCATGGTGTATGATCCTTTTTATATATTGTTTAATTCACTTTTCTAGTGTGTTGTTAAGGATTTTTACATATATAGTCATCAAAAATTAGCCTGTAATTTTTCTTTTATTGTAGTGCCTTTGTCCGGTTTTGGTATGACGGTGGCCTGGTAGAATAAACTTCGGAGTTTCTGTCCTCTTCAATTTTTTGGAATAGTTTGAGAAAGATAGGCATTAGTCCTTCTTTATGTTTGGTGAAATTCCCCTGTGTAGTCATCCAGTCCTGGATTTTTGTTTGCTGGGAGTTTTTAGATTATAAATGCAGTTTCACCACTGGTGATTGGTTTGTTCAAATTATCTATTTTTCTTGACTCAATCTTGACATACTGTATGTTTCTAGAAATTTATCCATTTCTTTTAGGTTATCCAATTAATTGGCATCTGACTCATGGTAGTATTTTATGATTTTTTTTTTTTTGTATCTGTATGGTATCAGTATGTATCTCTATGGTATCTCCTCTTTCAGTTCTTATTTTATTTGGGTCCTCTCTTTTCTTCTTGGTGAGCCTGGATAAATGTTTATCAATTTTATCTTTTCAAAAAACTAACTCTTGATTTCATTGATCACTCATGCTTTCTTCTATATCAATCTGCTATTCATCCCTTCTAGTGTATTTTTTTATTTAGGCTATTGAATTCTTCATTTCTGATTGAGTCTTTTTTATATTTTCTAGTTCTTTGTAAATATTTCAGTGTTCATCTATTCTTTACCCTAATTCAGTTAACATTTTGACTGCCAGTGCTTTGAATTCTTTATTTCTGTTTCATTATCTGCCTTTTCAAGGGTTTTCTCTTGCTCTTTCAACTGAGAGCATTTCTTCTGTCTTTTCATTTTGCTTAACTTTTTCTTACTCCATGAATTTAAGTGTGAAACAGTTGTTTGTTGCAGTCTTGAACTGGTGTTCTTATGTGGGAACATCCCTATTCAGACTGCACACACTCAGTGATTTAATGGGAGAGCTGGATTTGACATGGGTGCAAATCACATCTTAGTCAGGGTAGGGAGTGAAACTGGAAATGGAAGGGCTGGAGCTGGAGTTAAGTGCTAAAAAATGGCAAGTTCCTTTTAAAAATAGTTTTACTTCTTTATTTATTTTTGGCTTTGCTGGGTCATCCTTGTTGCTCAGGCTTTTCTCTAGGCATGGCAAGCAGGGTTACTCTTGTTGCAGTATGCAGGCTTCTCTTTCCAGTGGCTTCTCTTGTGGAGCACAGGTTTTAGGGTGCAAGGGCCTCAGTAATTGCAGCACACAGGCTCAGCAGTTGTGGTGCACAGGCATAGTTGCTCTGAGGCATGTGGGATCTTCCTGAATCAGAGATCAGACTCGTGTCTGCTGCATTAGCAGGCAGATTCTTTACCATTTAACCACCAAGGAAAAACCACAGGTGCCTTTAAGTGTGGGCTTTCCCCTATCCCCACACTGGAACCTATGCCCCAGTGTTGAAGCAAGGGGGCCCATGCAACTATCAGCTTGTGTCAGCCATAGCAGAGGTCCAAGCTTTCTGAACCGCACTGCTGTGCAAGCACCTGCAAGTGTGTCCCTTAGCTCAGTTGCAGCCTGAGGTCCAGGTATTCTTCATCCTTCACAGTCAGTCACTGCCCCCAGCCTCCACCAAACTCCTTTCCACTGTGGAGCCACACCACAGGGCAGGCAGGGCCCCACATGAACACTCAGCATGTACTGGGGTGTGAGCTGGGGTGGAAGAGCTGCTCTCAGAGCTCTGGGCTGCTTCTGATGCACAGCTTGAGTAAGCACCAACCATGGCCACTGCCACCCCACCAGACTTGCCCTGGGTCTGGGTAGTCTCTGGATCCCTAAGTTATGTCTTCTCCTCAGTAGTAGCTGCCCTAGATCCAACACCACACCGTGATGTAAAGAGTGAATGGGGCTGGAATATTCACTCGACTAGGGCTGGGACATGCACCAAGGTGGCTGTGGGAAACTGGGCAGCCACTTGACCATCTCCTTCTGCCCGTCCTGGAGGCAAGCCAGTGTGCATGTGCTCCTCAGGAGCAGAATCCAGGCTTCTCACAGCTCCCTTATTAGTTCCAGTGGTCCCCCAGCCAGCCAAGGGGGCGCTTCTTCCAGGACTGCGGTGCCCAATCCATAGCTCTCACTGCTCACTCCCCAGGGCAGGTGTCTGACAATGAATTCTCCCTTTTCCTCTGAGTCTCTCCCAGGAGCAAAGATCCCAACTCAATCTCTTTTCTTTACTTCCTACCTGATTACATGTATATCTTTCTTATAGCCTTGATTGTATAGGAGTCCTTCTGCATTTTCTAGTGAAATTTGTTCCTTATTTAGATGTATTTTCTGATATGTTCTTGAGGGGAGGTAAGCTCTACATCCCTTTACCCCACCATCTTGATTGATCCCCAGAAGATTTATTTTTAACAACATAAGCTAATTCTACAGTTTATAAACAAAAATAAACAAAGAAAAATCAGGAAAACTTAGCAAAACAAAGAGGTGAGTTTGCCTTATCTGAAATAAAACACATTACAAAGTCTCAATAATTAAAATGGTGTGACATCAGTGCATAAGTAGAGGAGCAAGTAAAACATAATAGAATGTCCATAAATAGAGTTAAATATATTCAGGAATTTAATAGGTGCCCAAACCAGTAAGAGAAAACAAAGAATGTTGGCATAATATGCTTTATACTATATGCCAGGATAAATACCAAGTGAATGAAAGACTTTAAATGTAAATAATGAAATCATATATATGACAAAGGAAACATGGAAAAATTCTTTTTAATCTTGGGATGAGCTACTATAGCTATGACAGCTGAGTGCCAATGAATCAATGCTTTAGAACTGTGGTGTTGGAGAAGACTCATAAAAGTCGCTTGGACTGCATGGAGATCAAACCAGACAATCCTGAAGGAAATCAATCCTGAATATTCATTGGAAGGACTGATGCTGAAGCTGAAGCTCCATTACTTTGGCCACCTGATGCAAAGAGCTGACTCATTGGAAAAGACCCTGATGTAAAGATTGAAGGCAGGAGAAGAAGGGGATGATAGAGGACAAGATGGCTGGATGGCATCACCAATTCAATGGATATGATTTGAGCAAGCTCCAGAAGATGGTGAAGGAAGCCTAGCGTGCTGCAGTCCATGAGGTCAAAAAGAGTCAGACACAACTGAGCAAGTGAACAACAACAATAAATTCAGAAGCCATAACAATTCTGCATGATATAAAAGACTGTAGCAAAGTTCAAAAAAGTGAAATTAAGTGACAAAATGGGTGAGATATTTGCAAGTATTTAACATGTTACCATCTCCTATGAAATGGTTTTAAAAAATGACCAAATATAAAACAGTGTAAAGAATACAATAATAAGTAAATAAATAAATCCAAACCTTCAGAAAACAAAAACAAATTGCAAGTGGCTCTTAACGAAATGAAAGAACCCTCAATGTCACTCATAAGAAAAATGCTAATTACAGCTACACTGATCCTGTTTTAACTCATCAGATCAGCAAAAATTCAAAATTTTAATTAACAAGCTTGGTTATGAATCAGCAATCACTCATACACTGTTGGTGGTAATGTAAATTGGTACAACCTTCATGGAAGGCAGTTTGGCGATATTTACCAAAATTACAAATGCCAATACCCATTGACCCCAAAATTCTGATGTTGAAATTTATCCTATAATGCTTGTACAGGGGTACAAAATGATGCACAAAGCTATTTAATGCAGCATGGTTTGTAACAGCTGGAAAGCATTGGAAACAACTGACTTGCCCATCAGTGGGTAAATTGTTAAATAAATTATGGTATTTCCTCATGATGGAATATTCTGAAAGTATATTTAAAAATAAAGAAGCTTTGTATTATTGATATGAAAGTATCTCCAAGACGGCTGTGCAGAATAGTAAATACGCTATTCTTTTTGAGGAAAAGGTGGAAGAATAAAAATACTTATTCATATTTACTTAAATGGAGAAATTCTAGAAGAATATGTGTCCCTCTGGAGGAATACTTGCAAAACTAATAAAATAATAATTGCATAAGTGGCTGGATAGGTATTAGGAATGGGAGGAAGACTTTTTACTGTGTACTTTGAAAATACATTTTCACTTTTGAATCATATGAATATATTATCAGCTGAAAGGAAGTTAAATTTTGAAATGCCATTTTTATCATTAATGGACACATTATGCATAATAAGCCCTGTATTATCTGCTGTATGACATGCATTCAAGCATTTCAACATGGTCATTCTTTGGATCGACATTATTTTAACAGTTCTTGGGGTTACTATAAATGGTTAGATTAAGCATGATGAGATTCCCCCAGAATAACTTGAAACAGAAAAATCAAAATATTCTAGCATCTTCTTGTCCNGCTGTATGACATGCATTCAAGCATTTCAACATGGTCATTCTTTGGATCGACATTATTTTAACAGTTCTTGGGGTTACTATAAATGGTTAGATTAAGCATGATGAGATTCCCCCAGAATAACTTGAAACAGAAAAATCAAAATATTCTAGCATCTTCTTGTCCACCTGAAGCTATTCTCAAGTCTCCTTCAGGATTCCTGATGGTCCAGTGGTTAGGACTCTGAGCTTCCAATGCCAGGGGCCCAGGTTCCATCTCTGGTAGAGAAACTAAGATCTCATATGCCCTGTAATCAAAAAAAAAAAAAAAAAAAAACCTCCCTCTCTGGGCTCTTCATTTAAAGTCTTTCCCCTTAGGTTACAGACTCTTCACCTACCCTTTACTACATGATATTCAAAAACAGGCTGTAGAGATCATTTGACCTGGTACCATTAATTGTCTGCATAAGCTTGGACCAAACACTTCAATTTCCTCATGTGTAAAATGGAAGTAAACACAAAACTTTATAGATTTGCGGTGAGGATTTAGTGAGTTATGTACATGAACCTCTGAGCCCAATGTTGGCATATGACAAGAATTCTAGAAATACTAAGCACCTCTACTATCATTACATTGACTACAAAGACTTCCTATGTTGCAGTTGTTTAGTCACTAAGTCGTATCTTGACTCTGCAATCCCACAGACTACTGCACGCCAGGCTTCCCCGTCCTTCACTATCTTCTTGGGTTTGCTCAAACTCATGTCTGTTAAGTTGGTGACTTCCTAGTGGCTGGCCTTTCCAGTGGGTTCTAAACTCTGATGTGTTTCGATGGATACTCTGGTTACTAATCTTGCATGAGATGGTTGGATGGCATTACCAACTTGATGGACATAAATTTGAGGACATTCTAGGAGTTAGTGATGGACAGGGAAACCTGGCATGCTGCAGTCCATGGGGTCTCAAAGTCGGACATGACTGAGCAACTGAACTGAACAGAACTGATCCTCTTGTCAATTCAAGTAACAGTTGTATGGTTATCATTTAGACACTCATCCATAAATTTATGCTAATCTCCTATCTTTGAATTAATGCTCCTCTAATTCAACACATTAATTTTCTAATTAATGTGTCTAATAATCCTTTCACTCTTTAATTCAAAAATAATGCTCACTGTTCATCAGAAAGTATCAGCATTTTTTAGCATCCCAATACCAAAAGTTCAACTACACTTTTTAATTATAAAATGCAGTTTACCCAGGTAATACAGTCAGAATTACCTCGTAGTATCTCAGACTCACAGTATCACTCTATCACTGTAATCAAAATATTCTTAAGAAGAATTCTTTACTCATCTACATAATTATCATTTTCGTGGTAAGAAACACTCAATGTCAGTTTTAATTATTTCAATGTCAATAATCCATATTAACATGAAAACTATTAATAATTAATATTACCTGTTTACAATGTGTAAAGCAATTCTAATAAACATGTAAAAGACTTTGGGAGAGGAAACATACCACTCAGCTTTAATATTCCAACATTAGGGCTAGAGAGCTAAGATTGACTATCAGAAAATAACCTAGACCCCAATGAGCCCACAACAAGACATTGCCAAATTTCTTATTAATAAATTTCTTCTCTCTGAATTCCCTCAGAGAACATACAACCAGTGATTACCAAGGGAAATATTAGAAAACTGTGAATTATGTTTAATCCTTGGGCTATAAACCGGAAATTTTTAATTAAAAAACTAAAGCCTTCATTTTAATGTTGGAATGCTATTATACAAACTTGAAAAGAAAATTGAGGTTTACTTTTGTCATTAAATAGACGTTTAGTGCAACATTATGGAGCAAGCACTGATTTACATATCCTTTGGGGAAAGAGGGAAAAAAGTAAGCCTTAAGGGAGATTGTAATCCACTAAGCAAATTGAGACAGGTAAGGTAATAATTAAGATATAAATAATAAGTGATAAGGGCTGTGCTAGTGAAGTTCAGAGGGAGGTGACCACAGAAACTATTTTGCATTTTAATTTGGCTTTGTAGAAGGGTAAAAATTCAACAGCAAGAAATAGTGGAAAGAGATCATTTCAAATAAAGGGAATAATATGAGTGATGTCTGGAAGGAAATAGCAGATCACGTCTGTAGAACTGAGCATATGGACTGCAGTATGAAATAATATTAATGGGAAATAAAACAAACATGGATTCAATAAGAAGAAATAATATGAAGCTGAGAAATTCAGAATTTTTTTCATAAGAAATGGAAAGCTATGAACAGTACTTTAATTGAAAGTGTAATTTTATAAAAGTTGCCCTAGGAAGATTATACTGGTAATTGTGTACAATATGGGTTATCTTTGGGTTCTGGGGATGGGGAAGAGAGTGTTTTAGCAATTTAGGCAAAAGATCCATATGCATCTGAACTAGGTGCTGTGGAACTGGAAAGGAAGAGATGAGGTAAATGTATGGAGTATAGTTTTAGTCTTTAAATGTTCAGTGTATCATGTGGTCATGCTCAGTCACGTCCAACTCTCTGCAGCCCCATGGACTGTAGATCACCAGGCTCCTCTGTACATGAGATTTCCCAGGCAAGAATACTGGAGTGGGTTCCCATTTCCTCTTCCAGGAGATCTTCCCCACCCAGGGATCAAACCCGCATCTCCTGAGTAAGCAAGCGGATTCGTTACCCCTGAGCCACCTGGGAAGCCTCCATCCCATGATCAGCCACTTTCAGTTTAACTCACTGAAATTCTACTCTCTCATAGGTGAGAAGTTTGCTGACAAGAAGCCTAAAGTGCAGTTAGTCATATCCTACAAAGACGCGAAGCTGACCATACTTGTGAAGCACATGAAAAATATCGTGAGTTTCTCTGATCTAATAAGAAACATGCAAACCTACATTTAGAAATAACCTTCTTCCTTTAAGCGATTAATGTCAACACTTGTGAGAGGGATGGGGCCAGCCAAGTATCAGTGAAGAACAATGAGCCAATTACAGTATTCAGTATGTTCAGTGTACAGTATAATGGTGATCCTTGCTGGAAAGGCTATAACATATTTCACAGGTAAAGTCCTAGAATGAAAGTCAGACTTTATTCAAAGTGAACTGTCAGAACAAGTCAAGTCCAGCATAGCTAGAGTGTTGAGAACCAAAAGAAAGAAAAAAAAAAAGCTATGTCCCAACAGTTTACATCTGTCTCATCAAGCTAAGCTTCATGGAAGGCTGACTCATCTCTTTGAACAGTGCCAACACCTTCTCTGTGAAGCCAGAGAAGTAATTTTCTCACAGATTTCCATTGAGTACTTTGAACACTTATCATATTCTGATATAATTGCTCAAAGATGTTTTTCTTCCCTCAAAANCACACGTCTATATGGCAGTATTCGTTATTAAAATACTCAAACACATATCCTTTAGTTTGTTACATAGCGTTTGTACTAAGCCCCTTACATGACCTCCAGTTTCACCTTATTTCCTGAAGCCTCCTAGACCTCACTTCAACCCAGTAACTAAGCGGGACTTTGCCTCTACTCTATGTCCAATAATATCTCTTCTGATTGGCCACTGTCCTGATGTACTACTTAGTAACTATTTTTAGTGTTACTTCTGGGAAAATAGTACTAAGGCAACCAGGGGGTGATATAACTTGCCTCAAATCTGCAAGTAGATTGACAGAGGGTGATTATCCATTGAAAGAAATTTATAGAATACAGTACTTTTCTTATCCAGAGCCACTAGAGACAAAGCCAAGATTTTAATTCAAGTATTCTGACTACCAGCTATTGCCTTCCACCATATCAGAGCTTCCTAGCAGATGTTCATGCTAGGAAGATTGAACTGAAAGTGAGTGAAGAATGGATTAGAACAGATTAAAAGTAAGTAAAGATAATTGATTCCTCTCAGTCCCTGAAATCGCTTGGAACAAGTCTAGCCAGAAAGCTGGGGCCAGTTGCCTCTTGACAAATACCATTTCTGTATGTGCTATGTACCAAGAAAGATTTTAATTACTTTATTATATCAGAAAGCTTCCAGCTCTTATCCTTTTCCATCTATTATGATTTCTGAAAAGGAAGATAATTATAAATCTAAATTATAAAAGAGCAGTGCTTTTGCATCCATTTAGCAGCAGAACCCTTTTACCAATTATATATTACACAAAAACTCACTATCTGAAAATAAATTTGATGTTTATAGTAATTCTGCTATAAATATAAAAATGTGAAGATATATCCAACATCAAAATAAATAATGATAATAGTTGATTATTTTCTATTGACTACAATAGGGATCCCTGAATCCATTCTGCTACTAGTAATTAACCTAATAACTTGAAAGTCTGATGAGGAATGGAATATTTACATAATCTCAAATTTGCACCCTACAAAATATTAATTACAAAGATAAAATAATTTTACCTTGACTGAGACTGGCATGCATCAGCTCACTCAGATTGCCAAAATGTATGTGATATTCCTGGCAAAGATACAGCACCTTCATTTAACCATGAGAAAACAATGTTACCTCAGTTTATCTTGAGTATATAATCTTGTCTTCTCAGGAACTAAATTGCTCTATAGCACTGGGCATATGAAAATATCTTTGCACCATCCACAGTAACCATACATTGTAAATTTCAAACAGTATAGTCTGTAGAATTTTATTCCATTTAGGAAATTTAATAATGTGTCAGTTCAGTTCAGTTGCTCAGTCGTGTCTGATTCTTTGCAACCCCATGAATTGCATCACGCCAGGCCTCCCTGTCCATCACCAACTCCCGAAGTTCACTCAAACTCATGTCCATCGAGTCAGTGATGCCATCCAGCCATCTCATCCTCTGTTGTCCCCTTCTCCTCCTGCCCCCAATCTCTCCCAGCATCAGAGTCTTTTCCAATGAGTCAACTCTTTGCCAAAGTACTGGAGTACGTTTTTGAGGTGGCCAAAGTACTGGAGTTTCAGCTTTAGTATCATTCCTTCCAAAGAACACCCGGGACCGATCTCCTTGCATAATTTACTTAATTTTCTTTACATCTATATTCCCTATAAGTTACTTCATAATCTTATTTTCTCTTTACCAAGAACATTTACTTTTATATTTTTTTAGAAAAATACTGATTTTACCATGCCTCAAATCGCTTTTGAGATGAATAAAAATAAAACTAAATAATTTATACCAGATCAGAAAGAAAGTTGTAGTGTTAGAAATATGTGTGTAGAAATACATTCGTGAAAAAAGTAAACAGTCAGTCAGAGTTTTAACTTAATATTTTGCTGATTTTTCTTTTTAGCCATTATTCTTTGCTTAGTAGCTTTAAAAAAATTTGACATAGTGTTTTACATCCTGTTTTTTTCTTTTCACTCTGTATTTGGTTTATATCCCACTCCTTTCTCTTGACAATATGAATATTTTCCAGTGTCATTAAATATTCTTCAAAAACAAATTTAGTGGTTATATATATATATCATATTAATGCAGCATAAATTTATATATAAATCCTAACCCTGGACAATAATATTTGGGAAACTGTTGTTTTATTATAAATACAATATTGGTGACAATAACCTCGAATTTCATGTGTCTTTAGCATGACTTCCTAGAAATGTATACAAAAACTTCTGACACAGAGATTTCAGTCTCTGAAAGGATTGTATCAATTTATACCCTTTCTATGTGAGAGTATCTATTTCACTGCCCCATAGAAATATTTTCAGTACTAGCCAATATAACATATTTCTGAAGTTTTGTCAGAGGAAGAATGAACATTGTTCAGCATGTACAGACACCATATCCATAAAGACATTGCTGTTGATTGCATCAGTCCAAGCTTATAAAATAGTAAGTTTCTCAACAAGCATGGCATATGAATCTTAATGCTCTTCAGCAGCTAGTTAGGCAGTTTTGAGCTAAATAAAACTTTTTTTAAAATTCCTGGCCTATTTTAGCTGGAAACTCTTATGGTTTCTGCAAAGTAGTTACCTGAGGAGGCTTTACAAATAGCTGAGGAAAGAAGAGAAGCAAAAGGCAAGGGAAAAATGAAAAAATATATCCAACAGAATGCAAAGTTCTACAGAATAGCAGAGTGATGGGAAAGCTTTCTTAAATGAACAGTGCAAAAAAATAGAGGAAAACAATAGAATGTGTAAGACTAGAGATCTTTTCAAGAAAATTGAAGATGTCAAGGTAACATTTCATGCAAGGATGGGCATGATAAAGGACAGAAATGGTAAGGACCTAACAGAAGCAGAACAGATTAAGAAGAGGTGGCAAGAATACACAGAAGAACTGTACAAAAAAGGTGTTAATAACCTGGATAACCACAGTTGTGTGATCACTCACCTAGGGTTGGACATCTTGGAGTGTGAAGTCGAGTGGGCCTTAAGAAGCATTACTACCAACAAAGTTCGTGGAGGTCATGGAATTAAGCTGAGCTATTTAAAATCCTAAAAGATGATGCTCTTAAAGTGCTGCACTCAATATGTCACAAAATTTGGAAAACTCAGCAGTGAACACCAATCTAGAGGAGTTCAGTTTTCATTCCAATTCTGAAGAAGGGAAGTGACAAAGAATGTTCAAAGCACTCATTTCACTTACTAGCAAAGTTATGTTCAAAATCCTTCAAGCTAATGGCTCCAGCAGTACATGAACCAGGAACTTCCAGATGTACAAGCTGGGTTTAAAAAAGACAGAGGAACAGAGATCAAATTGCAAACATTCGTTAGATCATGGAGAAAGCAAGGGAGTTCCAAAAATACATCTACTTCAGCTTCATTGACTATGCTAAAACCTTTGACTGTGTGGATCACAACAAAATGTGGAGAATTCTTACAGAGATGAGAGTACCAAACCATCTTACCTGTCTCCTGAGAAACTTATATGCAGATAAAGAAACAACAGTTAGAACCAGACATGGAACAACTGACTCATTCCAAATTGGGAAAAGAGTATGACAAGGCTGTATATTGTCACCTTGCTTCTTTAACTTATATACAGAGTAGAAGTGAAGTCGCTCAGTCATGTCCACCTCTTTGCGACCCCATGGACTATAGCCTACAAGGATTCTCTATCCATGGGATTTTCCAGGCAAGAGTACTAGAGTGGGTTACCATTTCCTTCTCCCTGGGATCTTCCTGACCCAGGGATCAAATCCAGGTCTCCCGCATTGCGGGCAGATGCTTTACGCTCTGAGCCACCAGAGAAGCCCATATGCAGAGTATATCATGTGAAATGCCAGGCTGGATGAATCCCAAGCTGGAATCAAGATTGCTGGGAGAAATATCAACATCCTCAGATATGCAGATGATACCACTCTAGTGGCAAAAAGTGAAGAACTAAAGAGCCTCTTGGTGAGAGTGAAAGAGGAGAGTGTACAAAGCTGGCCTAAAACTCAGCATTCAAAAAAACTAAGATCATGGCATCCACTTCCATCACTTTATGGCAAATAAAAGGGGTAAAAGTGGAAGCAGTATCAAATTTTCTTTTCCTAGACTCTAAAATCACTGCAGATAGTGACAAATTAAAGCCGTAAAATTAAAAGACACTTCCTCCTTGGAAGAAAAGCTATGACAAACCTAGACAGCATATTAAAAGGGAGAGACATCATTTTGCCCACAAAGGTCCTTAGAGTCAAAGCTGTGGCTTTTCTAGTAGTCATGTATGGACGTGAGAGTTGGACCATAAAAAATGCTGAGCACTGAAAAATTGATGCTTTCAAATTGTGGTGCTGAAGAAGACTCTTGAGAGTCCCTTGGACTGCAAGGAGATCAAACCAGTCAATCCTAAAGGAAATCAACCCTGAATAGTCACTGGAAGGACTGATGCTGAAGTTCCAATACTTTGGCCTCCTGATGCAAAGAGCCAACTAACTAGAAAAGATCCTGATGCTGGGAAAAATTGAAAGCTAAAGAAGAGGGCAGTAGAGTATGCAGAGGTTAGATAACATCACCAACTCAGTGGACATGAATTTGAGCAAATTCTGAGAGATAGTGGAGGACAGAGAACCCTGGTGTGCTACCATCCATGAGGTCACAGAGAGTCAGACACAACTTAGCAACTGAACAGCAACAGATGGTTTCTTCATTGAAAGCCTTTATTAAAATTCAGTTGTTGACGCAACCATTTTTTTATTCTCTGTCACTTGAAATATATGGATACAATTGATTAAAAAAAAAACTATGGCGATGGTTTTTGTGAATTTTAATCATGTAAGCAAATTCTGATATATCCTAATACTATTTTGAAATACAAAACAAAGTTTTACTATTTCTTAAACAGAAAGGGCATCAATACAGTTTCTTTGGGGAATAGAAATAGATTTCATCTAATCTAACCTAAGAATTAGTCACTTTAAAAATTGTTCATTTCAAATTGGCATCAGCTTTCAGCTGATCCACAACCACATCTTTGTTTTCTGTATTATAGGAACTTTACAGTGGTAGCAGAGACTGCAATATTCTTGCGTGGATACCATCGTTATGTGAATCAATTCCTGATGATGATGATGAGGTAAATATTCATACAAGTTGTACAATGACTTTTAAATCATAAAAAAATTTTTACTAATTTGCTTTAAATGAGAGAGGCTTTTAAAGCATTTCTTGCTATTTTCTGATTGTTTAAATAATTTACCTGTATAATACATTAGGAAAATTCAAAAAAATATTGAGAATGAAATAAATTTCTGAAGTTTATCAATTTTAACATTTTTATTTATTTCATTCTTGTTTTATCCTGTGCATATTTTTAACATAGTTAATATCACACTTGAACATACAACTTAGCATCCTTCTTAGACTTTTTCAATGTCATTAATAACTATTTGTAAACATTGTCTTTAATAATATAGCTTTCTGTCGTTCTTAGTTCAGTCTCTCAGTCGTGTCCGACTCTTTGCGACCCCATGAATCGCAGCATGCCAGGCCTCCCTGTCCATCACCAACTCTCGGAGTTTACTCAAACTCATGTCCATCGAGTCAGTGATGCCATCCAACCATCTCATCCTCTGTCATCCCTTTCTCCTCCTGCCCCTAGTCCCTCCGAGCATCAGAGTCTTTTCCAATGAGTCAACTCTTCGCATGAGGTGGCCAAAATATTGGACTGATTTCCTTTAGATTGGACTGGTAGGGTCTCCTCGCAGTCCAAAGGACTCTGAAGAGTCTTCTCCAACACCACAGGTCAAAAGCATCAATTCTTTGGTGCTCGGCTTTCTTTATAGTTCAACTCTCACATCCATACATGGCCACTGGAAAAACCATATCCTTGACTAGATGGACCTTTGTCAGCAAAGTAATGTCCTGCTTTTTAATATGCTGTCTAGGTTGGTCATAACTTTCCTTCTAAGGAGTAAGTGTCTTTTAATTTCATGACTGCAATCACCATCTGCAGTGATTTTGGAGCCCAGAAAAATAAAGTCAGTCACTATTTCCACTGTCTCCCATCTATTTCCCATGAAGTGAGGGGACCGTTTGCCATGATCTTAGTTTTCTGAATGTTGAGCTTTAAGCCAACTTTTTCACTCTCCTCTTTCACTTTCATCAAGAGGCTCTTTAGTTCCTCTTCACTTTCTGCCATAAAGGTGGTGTCATCTGCATATCTGAGGTTATTGATATTTCTCCCAGCAGTCTTGATTCCTGCTTGTACCTCCTCCAGCCCAGCGTTTCTCATGATGTACTATGCATACAAGTTAAATAATCAGGGTGACAGTATACAGCCTTGACATACTCCTTTTCCTGTTTGGAACCAGGGATCAAACCCATACTTCCTACAGTGGAAGCATGGAGTCTTAACCAGTGGATCACCAGGGCAGTGCCACGACTTCTTGGGACTTGAATTATCTTGTATGACGTTTTTAAGGTCCTTTATTAACACTGTCAAATTTTATCAATTTGTACTTCTACCAGATAAATTAGTGTAAATATGACACTGTGAATAAAGAACCTGAAAAATGTTGTGGGAAAACAAAGAGAAATAAGACATGATCTCTGGTCTTAGGTAGTAGCCTCTTAATTTTTTTATTTTCATGTCAAGCTATCTAAAGGTGAAATTTTATAGACATATGTCTAATTTGGTTTAATATGACTTTGAGTAGTTTTAGTGTACAGCTGCTTTAAAAACTGAGTTTTTTTTTTATACGAAGCTTAAAATGTTAATTACTGTGTGCTGCTCTTGGGGAATTATTGTGTACATTAAATCTAACATAACACTAGGCCACATTGGAATGTTTAACAATCATTCACCAAATATAAACTATAAAAATAAAAGTAAATCATCTTTGATCTGTGTATAAAAAAAGATATTAGAGGAAAACTGAAATTGTTCATTTTATAAAGATAGTATGTGACTCTGATGGTTTATTTCCTTATTATATAGTTATGGTGATAGTTTGATTCTTCCCCATCTGGAAGAATTTTTGTATATAAGCAATTAAGCTGAACAAGTATAAATCAAATAGGGATACACAAAAAAACAAGTTAGGTTTTATATTTACCTTTTAAAATGCACTCTGTATGTGCTTTCAGAGAAGGCAGTGGCAACCCACGCCAGTGTTCTTGCCTGGAAAATCCCATGGGTGGAGGAGCCTGGTAGGCTACAGTCCATGGGGTCGCACAGAGTCAGACATGACTGAAGCAACTTGGCAGCAGCAGCAGCAGCATATATGTGCTTTAAGATAGGTACCATTCTCTTTATAAGATGATAAATGCTAAGACTATTTCCACAAAACTTTTGAAGATTCCTGTGAATGTAGGTAGAACATGAATATGATCGTGATGCAGATCTCAGTAGAGCAGTCTGTGTATTCCAGACCCTCTTCCTTACATGTATGCTGCTGCTAAGTCACCTCAGTCGTGTCCGACACTGTACAACCCCATAGATGGCAGCCCACCAGGCTCCTCTGTCCCTGGGATTCTCCAGGCAAGAACACTGGAGTGGGTTGCCATTTCCTTCTCCAATGCATTCATGCATGCTAAGTTGCTTTAGTCATGTCCAACTCTGTGCTGCCCCACGGACAGCAGCCCACCAGGCTCCTCTGTCCACGAAATTCTCCAAGCAAGAATACTGGAATGGCTTGCCATTTCCTTCTCCAACCTTACATGTATACTTACTGTTTCACTGATATTTAGAAGTATTTTCATCTCACCTCTCAAATGAATGACTGCTGCAGTTCCTCAGAGAGGCAAGTTAACACAAAACACACACATATATACATTTACACACTCACCTGTCTTTAGTGTCAGGTAAACTAAATAATAGTGATACTGGTAATTGAGTTCGAATTCCAGTTCTGCCATTCGTTAATGATCTAGGGCAAGTTTATAATATCTTCAGTCATCAGAATCATCAAAGTAAAATTGTTCTTAGATTACCTTTCAGATTGACTTTTTTTTTTTTTTNGTACTTTGGCCACCTCATGCGAAGAGTTGACTCATTGGAAAAGACTCTGATGCTGGGAGGGATTGAGGGCAGGAGGAGAAGGGGACAACAGAGGATGAGATGGCTGGATGGCATCACTGACTCGATGGACGTGAGTCTGAGTGAACTCTGGGAGTTGGTGATGGACAAGAAGGCCTGATGTCTTGCAATTCATGGGGTTGCAAAGAGTCAGGCATGACTGAGTGACTGAACTGAACTGAACTGAACTGAGTAAGTTAATCAGCTTAACTGAGAATAGCAGTTGTTTAAGACAGTCTTAAGCTGAGAAATGAAGATTAAGTTAGATATTATTTATAGCGATATAAATATGTGTGTTCATGGACTTTAAGAATATATATAAATACACATGATAAATAGTATTTAAGAAATCAATTTAACAGAATATATATATATATATGTATACATATATATGACATATAATGGGCAATTGAAAATAGTCTCTTGGAAACTATACATATATTTCAGTAATGTCATTGCTGAAGACATTTTAGAACATGCCTGTTGACACTGCTTTTAGATCTGCAAATAAACCACACAATATACTTGTTGATATTATTCAACAGTCATGCCTAATGTTTGATCAAAAACAGTATTAACCAACCCAATTACTCATTTTATTCATCAGCGAAATCCCTAAATTACTTTTGACAGTTTTCAAAAATGCATTTTACACTCCGATCAAGTTGTACTATCAATAAGTATATTCAAAATGAGTGTGATGAAAGCATAAAAGAGGGGAGTGAGTAAGAGTTTAAGTATTGGATCAAGTTATGAGTAAATGGAAAATGAGAAAGTGAATCTTTTAAAAATTTGAAAACTGCCTTGAATTCCCTGGTGGCTCAGACATTAAACAATCTGCCTGCAACACAGGAGACCAGGGTTCAATCCCTGGGTGGGGAAGATCCCATGGAAGGACATGGCCACCCACTCCAGTATTCTTGCCCGGAGAATTCCGGGGACAGAGAAGGCTGGCAGGCTACAGTCCATGGGGTCACCAAGAGTCGGACACAACTGAGTGACTAACATATTAGGGCCACTGGGGCCTGTATGTTGCCAATGTCCTTGAAAGGAAAGTTGCTAATAATGAAGTCGTGTTTCCTCCTGGTTGTTCTCTGCCCCCTAATCTCTTAACATTGTCCTGAAACTCATCTCTTTCTCTCTTTTAAAGAATATTTTCTTTGCCTCACCTCACAGATGTAGGATCTTAGTTCCCCAACCCAGGTTCAAACCCTTGCCCCTTGTGCTGGAAGTACAGAGTCTTAACCACTGGACCACCAAGGCAGTCCCTCTTTGCTTTTTATTGCCAGGCCTGTAGCTTTAAATACCCTTCACATGTCTTTTCCTTCTGTATTTATAACACAACTTCAAAGTCTCCCTAAAATCCAGTTATATGTACAACTGATTACTCAACAACTCTAGTAGAAATTCAATAGGCATCACGACCTAACATACATCCAGTCAAACTTCTGATTATTGTCCCCCTAAACCTGCTTCTTTGGCAACTTGTCTCACCTCTAAATAATACCTTCATCCTGCTAGTTGCTCAGGTTAAAATCTTTAGAGTTCTTTTGACTGCTCTCAAAAAATACATCCCCATTTATCAGCAAATTCTGTCCGTTTCATCTTGCAAAATAAATCCAGGATTCCTTTGTGTTTTACCACCACCATTGGATCAAGCTATCATCTTTTCTCACTTGAATTACTGCTGTTGCCTCTCAATAGGTTTCCCTGATTTTACCTTTATATCAGGAGCCCCCAACCTCCAGGATCTAATGCCTGATGATCTGCAGTGGAGCTGATATAATAATAATAGAAATAAAGTGAACAATAAAGATAATGTTCTTGAATCACTCCAAAACCATCCCCCCACCCCCTAATCCATGGGAAAACTGTCTTCACAAAACCAGACACTGGGGCCAAAAAGGTTAGGGACTGCTGCTTTACATCTCTTTAGTTTTTTTCTAACCTAGCATCCAAAATATTCCTTTGAGAATAAAAGTCAGATCCTAATCATTCCTCTCTCACATTCCTCTGCAGAAGGAATCTCATTCTACTTACAATGATAGCCAAGTACCACCCTTGACCTCTCCAGCTTCACCTCACGCCTGTTGCAATCAGTCCCAAAGTCGTGTCAGACTCTTTTAAACCCTATGGACTGTGGCCTGCCAGGCTCCTCTCTCCGTGGGATTTCCCAGGCAGACTCCCTAAATCACTTCATTCCAGCTGCAATGATTTTCTTCCTATACCTTGAATACTAAAGCATCTTTCTGCCCCAGGACATTTATACCTGCTACTCAGCATACCTGGACTGCTCTTCCCCAGGCCCATGGTTCAAATTTACCAATGGTTCAATCTCACATATCTTAAACAGCTGTTTTTACTGTCACCTTTTCCCATGAGGTCCTCTCCTACTCCCATATATAAAATTGAAGAACCACCCCTGTTGGTTGGCACTTCCAAACTTCCTTCCTCCACTGCCCTGTATCAGTGCTATAACCCCAGTGGCTAAAGCAGGGTCAAGTATATCATAGGTACTCAATGAATACTTTGTTAAATCAAAGAACGTTAAGTTACTTCTAATGTGGACAACTAACAATCTCTCACCTTCCCAAAACCATCACAACAAAGTTCTCATGCTTTGCATTTTTCACCGTTTCTTTTAAATGACTACTTTATTTCTTTGGCTTATCTGAAGACTGAGATAACATTATAATGCAAATGACAGAAAAATCTATCTATAAATTCTCNACTAACAATCTCTCACCTTCCCAAAACCATCACAACAAAGTTCTCATGCTTTGCATTTTTCACCGTTTCTTTTAAATGACTACTTTATTTCTTTGGCTTATCTGAAGACTGAGATAACATTATAATGCAAATGACAGAAAAATCTATCTATAAATTCTCAACACATTTTCTTTGCTCATTTCAAGTTGTAACTAATTGCTATTTATTTTTTTAGCCATCAGTATTTTCACATGCTTGAGTAATCTGACTAAAGAAGTTGTGCTTGATTTTATTTTAATATTAAAATGAATTATTCTGCCTGCAGTTCTGTTATATTTGATAGTAAGTTTGATGAAAAGAATTGTTTATCTTATATTAAATCTTTGAAGCTTTGCTGTCAGAACTACTTCCCTCCTGTGAATTCACAGGCTAAAACAAAATTGCTAAAATTTTTCCCTTTCAAAGACCTGTNGCAGTTCTGTTATATTTGATAGTAAGTTTGATGAAAAGAATTGTTTATCTTATATTAAATCTTTGAAGCTTTGCTGTCAGAACTACTTCCCTCCTGTGAATTCACAGGCTAAAACAAAATTGCTAAAATTTTTCCCTTTCAAAGACACACAATATGATTTATCCTAGTGAACAGAGACTGACAAAATAGTGCAGCTATTTAGAACTAACCAAGATTTTAAAAAATAATATGGTATATTTTTATTGTATTTATTTAACTTTTTGTATTAATATTTGCATAATTCCAACATTTTGGAATTCTACCCCTAACAGAGTGATAATCATTTCATACAGAAAAAAAAAATAATAATAATAATAGTTCAGTTTGTATAACCGAGAAACAAAATAATGATTTAGATTTGAAATACGTCTTTAAATCTTTCTAGTGTTTTCCCATGTAGCCTACATTAAAATGCTCTCTTCCGCTGACTTCTGCGATCTCTCTTTGCATTGCTGTGTGTCTCCTGGTCTTGTGGATTCCCCTAGTGTTGTGTTATTTCTGAACTGTTTTCTTCTACCTGCTCCTGAGTGATCACATTCCAGGAGCCTCTTAAAATAATCAGTAAGGAAGGACTACTGATTAGCATCAGTAATGGCATCAGTAGGGATGCCAAACTCCCTTCTGATATGGAATATGCTCACACTAGGAGAGTCTCCTTAGTCTGTAACAGAATAATAAGTCATTTCATATGAAGAGCAAGTAATGACAGGGAAAGTCAGATGTATCTCAACTGGAGTGCTCTTTAGTCCTTTCCTAAGACACAAAATGGCAGAAAATCCTTACTGTATGAAATCAACAGAAGAGAGAGAAGTAGTCAAACACAACAAGAACTAAATACACACATTAAATTTCATTATGTTTTATTTTTTAAAATTCTTACAGTTTTACTATGTATCTGTAGTCTGGGGGTGGGGAGTTCTTGTTTTTAAAATCCACATTCCTGGATGCAACTTCCGTGACATTGACTCTGTCAGTATGGGTTGGGATTTCTGCATCTGCCTTTTATAGGCAATTCGTGGATTCCTCTACTCTTGCATTTCCAGACTTGTTTTCTTCTCTCCTGCTCTCAATTCTTTTCAATTTTTAAAAAATCTAGATTTTTAAAAGAAATTTATCATTGCTCTATCCTAGATTCACTTTATCTAAATGAATGACAATTTCTTGTTAAAGGGAAATTTTCTTATAATTATTATTCAAACAATTATATTTGCCTTATAGTCCATGAATAAAAATTGTTCTCCCAGAGCTGGCCTATTATGACATCCATTTCCCATTTCAAAGAATAAATAAGATGCAAAGCAATGGACAGTGAGGAGTGCCCAGCCCAGATATACATAACTTACTGTGTTTCATGACTTTTTAACCAAAAAAATTGACCCTCAAAGATTACCAATTGTTTCTTAAGGAAACAAAATATGTTGGAGTTCAGTTGCTAAGTCCTGTCCAACTCTTTGCAACCTCATGGATGCAGCAGGCCAGGCCTCCCTGTCCTTCACTATCTCCCTGAGTTTGCTCAAACTCACATCGATTGAGTTGATGATGCTATCCAACCGTTTCATCTTCTGTTGCTCACTACTCCTCCTGTCTTCAATCTTTCCTGGCATCAGGGTCTTTTCCAATGAGTCAACTCTTTGCAACAGGTGGCCGAAGTACTGGAGTTTCATCTTCACAATCAATCCTTCCAATGAATATTCAGGGTTGATTTCCTTTAAGATTGACTGGTTTGTTCTCCTTGCAGTCCAAGGGACTCTCAACAGTCTTCTCCAACACCACAGTTCAAAAGCATCAATTCTTCANAGTTTCATCTTCACAATCAATCCTTCCAATGAATATTCAGGGTTGATTTCCTTTAAGATTGACTGGTTTGTTCTCCTTGCAGTCCAAGGGACTCTCAACAGTCTTCTCCAACACCACAGTTCAAAAGCATCAATTCTTCAGTGCTCAGCTTTATTTATAGTCCAGCTCTCACATCCATACATGACTACTGGAAAAACAATAGCTTTAACTAGACAGACTTTTGTTGGCAAAGTGATGTCTCTGCTTTCTAATATGCTGTCTAGGTTGGTCATAGCTTTTCTTCCAAGTAGCAAATGTCTTTTAATTTCATGGCTGCAGTCACCATCTGCAGTGATCATAGAGTCCAAGAAAATAAAATCTCTCACTGTTTCCATTGTTTCCCCATCTATTTGCCATGAAATGATGAGACAAGATGCCATGATGTTCATTTTCTGAATCTTGGGTTTTAAGCCCTCTTTTCAACTCTCCTCTTTCACATTCATCAAAAGGCTCTTTAGTTCTTCTTTGCTTTCTGCCAAAAGGGTGGTGTCATCTGCACATCTGAGATTATTGATATTTCTCCCGGCAATCTTGATTCCAGCTTGTGCTTCATCCAGCCTGGCATTTTGCATGATGTACTCTGCATAAAAGTTAAACAAGTAGGGTGACAATACACAGCCTTGACATACTCCTTTCTCAATTTGTAATCAGTCTGTTGTTCCACATCTGGTTCTAACTATTGCTTCTTGACCTGCATACAAATTTCTCAGGAGACAGGAAAGGTGGTCTGGTATTCCCATTTCTAAGAATTTTCCACAGTTTGTTGTGATCCACACAGTCAGAGACTTCAGCATAGTCAATAAAGCAGAGTAGATGTTTTTCTGGTATTCTCTGGTTTTATGATGACCCAGCAGATGCTGGCAATTTGATATCTGGTTCTTCTGCCATTTATAAAACCAGCTGGAACATCTGGAAGTTCATGGCTCACATACTGTTGAAGCCTGGCTTGAAGATTTTTGAGCATTACTTTGCTAGCATGTGAGATGAGTGCAATTGTGTGGTAGTTTGAACATTTTTTGACATTGCCTTTCTTTGGGATTGGAATGAAAACTGACCTTTTCCAGCCCTGTGGCCACTGCTGAGTTTTCCAAAATTGCTAGCATATTGAGTGCAGCACTTCACAGCATCATCTTTTAGGATTTGAAACAGTTCAAACTACCACACACTGTTAGCCTTTGCCCTGCTTTATTTTGTACTCCAAAGCCAAACTTACTTATAACTCCAGGTATATCTTGACTNAAATTGCTAGCATATTGAGTGCAGCACTTCACAGCATCATCTTTTAGGATTTGAAACAGTTCAAACTACCACACACTGTTAGCCTTTGCCCTGCTTTATTTTGTACTCCAAAGCCAAACTTACTTATAACTCCAGGTATATCTTGACTTTGGCATTCCAATGCCCTGTGATGAAAAGGACATCTTTTGGGGATGTTACTTCTAAAAGGTCTTTTAGATCTTCATAGAACCATTCAACTTCAGCTTCTTCAGTTGGATCATAGACTTGGACTACTGTGATTTTGAATGGTTTGCCTTGGAAATGAACTGAGATCATTCTGTGGTTTTTGAGATTGCACCCAAGTACTGCATTTTGGGCTCTTTTGTTGACACTGAGGGCTATTCCATTTCTTCTAAGGGATTCTGACCAACAGTAGCAGATATAATGGTCATCTGAATTAAATTCACCCATTCCCTTCCCTTCAAGTTCACTGAGTCCTAGGATGTTAATCACTCTTGCCATCTCCCACTTGACCACATCCAACTTACCTTGATTCATGGACCTAACATTCCACATTTCTATGCAATATGGTTCTTAGCATCATTGGACTTTACTTTCACCACCAGATACATCCACAACTGGGCCTTGTTTCTGCTTTGGCTCAGTCTTCATTCCTTCTAGAGCTATTAGTAATTTCCCTCCATTCCTCCCCAGGAGCATACTAGACACCTTCCACCTCGGGGCCTCAATTTTCAGCATCATATCTTTTTGCCTTTTAATGTTGTTCATAGTGTTCTTGTGGCAAGAATATTAGAGTGACTTGCCATTTCTTCCTCCAGTGGACCACATTTTGTCAGAATTCTTCACTGTGACCTGTCCATCTTGGGTGGCTCTGCATGGCATAGCTCATAGCTTCATTGAGTTACACAAGCCCCTTCACCACAACAAGGCTGTGATCCATGAGAGGGACTGTGGGGGGCAGGAGTGGGGGAGGGCAGCTAACATTGTACTCAACAGTAAAAATCTTAGAGCCTTTCCTCAAAAATCAAGAACAAGACAAGGATGAGCTGGCTGTGGCTCAGATCATCAGCTCTGTATTGCAAAATATTGAAGAAAGTAGGGAAAACTACTAGGCCATTCAGGTATGACCTTAATTAAATTCCTCATAATTTTACATGGAGATGATGAATAGATTCAAGGATACCCACTCTCACCACTCTTATTCAGTTAGGTAAGAGAAAGAAATTAAAGGCATCCAAATTGGAAAAGAAGGTGTAAAAATGTCCCTGTTTATAGATGACATGATATAACATATAGAAAACCCTGACCACTTCTCAAACAGTTATTAGAATTAATAAATGAATTCAGTAAAATTGCAGGATACAAAATCACTACATTTCCCTCACTATCTAAAAATAGGGCATTCCTATGAAATCTTTAGTAAGCCAAAATGACAAAATGAAAAAGCAATTACCTTCGGCTGCATCTTGCTAACAAATGCACAGAATAAATTTATTATCTCTCACCTAGATTATACTAGCTCCTAAACAGTCTTCCTATCTTCACTACTGTTCCTCTAAAATGTATTCTCATGAAGAACACAGAGAATGATCCTCTAAAATTATGGTTCAGATCAAATTATTTCTTTTTCACAAATTCCTGCTATAGATTCCCATTCCATTCACAGTTTAAAGCCAAACTTATAAGGATGGCATGTACTTGATTTAATTTCTCCTACTCTTCTGATGCTTCTATCCTCATTGTTGCTATCACCAACTCCCATCTCTTTTCTAATTTTATCTCCTATTTTTCTCCCATTTTATCTCAACTATACTGGCATTCCACTTTTCCTTAAAGAGCAAGCATCCTGTTTAAAGACAAGGCAAATATTACATGATATTGCCTGTATGTTGAATCTAAAAAACAAAGGGTACAAATGAACTTATCTACAAAACAGAAATAGAGTTACAGATATAGAAAACAAACTTATGGTTACCAGGGGTAAGCAGAGGGGGAAGAATAAACTGGAATATTTGAACTGAACTGAATATTTGAATCAATCTACAAATATTTCAACTATAATAGCTAATAAGGATCTACTGTACAGCACAGGGAACTCTAATACTCTGCAACAGCCTATATGGGAACAGAATCTTTTAAAAAGAGTGGATATATGTATGTATATATAACTGATGCGCTGTATATGCTGTACACCTGAAACTAATACAAAATTGTAATCACCTATATCCCAAGAAACATTAAAAAAAAAAAAAGATGAAGCACACATGCTCACAGACAGTTCAGCTATGGCAGCTTGATACTGAAGTGCTAAGTGTAGCTCCTGGGGAATGAGCTTGGCAGCGCCAGTCTCACTGTTCAGGGTTCATGCTACCTTGAGCAATGAGAGCACTGCTATTAACAGATTGTTGTCCCCAAAAAGCACTGAAAGCTGGTTTCTACTTTTCACCTTTTCTTGTAAAAGCGAAAATCCTCTGGATTTTGTTCAGTTAGCAAAAACAGGTGACAATGTAGGTTTTTCCTAAAAGCAAAATGGCATAAAGCAAACTTCCAAAAAGCAGAAAATACATACATACATATATATATATATATATATATATATATATGTATATGTATATATAAACTGCATTATAGTAATAATGAGCAATCAGAAAGAGAAATTAAGATAACGATTCCAAGTATAACTGCATTTAAAAGAATTAAATACCTAGGAATAAATTTAACCAAGGAGGTGAAAGACCTGTACACGGAAAAGTCATAAGACACCAAAATAAATTTGAAGAATTAAAAGTAAATGGAAAATATTCCATACTTATTAATTGGAAGAATTAACATTAAATGTCCATACTACCCAAAGTGGTCTACAGGTTCACTCAATATTGCATCAGTTTTCTATCAATATCCCAATGGCCTTTCCAAAGAAAAGGAAGAAACAATCTTAAAATTTGTATGGAACCATAAAAGATCCCAAATAGCCAAAGCAGTCTTGAGAAAGAACAAATTTATGGCATATGAGCCTAAGGCATACAATAAAGGCAGCACCATCTTTAATAAATGGTGCTTGGAAAACTGGACAGCTACATGCTTAAAAAAAAAAAAAAAAAGGAACTGGGTCACTATCTTATACTTGTTGTTGTTATTTAGTCGCTAAGTTGTATCTGTCTCTTTTGTGACCCCATGGGCTGTAGCCTGCCAGACTCTTCTGTGTGGGCAAAAATAGTGGAGTGGATTGCTATTTCCTTCTCCAGGGAATCTTCCCAACCCACGGATTGAACCTGAGTCTCCTCCGTTGGCAGATGAATTCTTTACCTGAGCCACCAGGGGAGCTCATCTTATACCATACACAAATCTTAACTCAAAATGGATTAAGGACTTGAATAACTTGAAACCATAAAACACCTAGAAAAAAAAAAAAAAAAAAACACTGGAAAAAGGCTCCCTGACATTGGTCTTACTGATGATTTTTGGATTTGACACCAAAAATAAAGGCAACAAAAGGAAAAATAAACAAGTGGGACTATATCAATCTACAAAGCTTCCACACAGCCAAGAAAACCATCATCAACAAAATGAAAAGGTAGCTTACTGAATGGGAGTAAGATGTCTGATTAATAAATCAGATATCTAGTAAAAGACTAATATCTAAAATATACAGAGACCTCATATAATTCAGCAATAAAACCAAACAAGCAAATTAAAAACTGGACAGATAATCTGAAAAGACATTTTCCCAAAGAAAACATACAGATGGCCAATAGGTATTGCACATCACTAATCATCAGGAAAATACTAATCAAAGCCATGGTGAGATATCACTTCACAAATAGAATGGCTATTATTAAAAAAAAAAGAGAGACAAAAAATAACAGGTGTTGGCAAAGATGTGGAAAAAGGGGGACCCTCATGCATTGTTGGTGGAAATGTAAATTTTTATTGCCATTATGAAAAAATATGAAGTTTCCTGAAGAAATTGAAAATAGAACTACCATGTGATCTAGCAATTTTACTTCTGAATATGTATTCAAAGAAAATGAAAATGCTAATTCAAAATTATATGTGTACCTCCATGTTTATTGCAGCATTATTAGCTGTAGACAAGATGTGGAGGCAACCTAAGTGTCCATCAATGGATGAATGAATAAAGGAAGTGTATAGTCACACAATGGAATATTATTCATCCATAAAAAGAAAATCTTGTCTTTGGTGACGTCATGGATGGACTTTAAGGGCACCGTGCTTAGCAAAACAAGTCAGGCAGAGAAAGAAAACAGCACCAGATTTCATTTGTATGTGGACTCTAGACAAAAATGAAACCAAGCTTATAGACACAGAGAATAATAGACTGGTGACTGCCAGAGGTCAGGGAAGGGGTGAAATGGATAAAGGGAATTAAAAAGTATAATCTATCAGTTATAAAATACACAAATCATTGAGGATACAGTGTACAGCATGCTGACTATAGTTAATAATACTGTATTGTATATTTGAAAGCTGGGAGAGTAGATTTTTAAAGTTTTTGCCATCATAAGAAAAAAATTTAACTCTGTGTGGTCATGGGTGTAAACTAGGCATCATAATCAAATCATTATGTTGTACCCCTAAAATTAATATAATGCTATATTGATATTGTTCTATTAATGGTCTATTGATTATAAGCTTCATTTTTAAAGTACCAGTATAAATTTAAGGACTTAAATATAAAATATCTAAAATTTTTTAAATCTTGCCCTCAAGAGAAGAATGGAGATGATGGGAGAGTCAGGAAACCGGAAGATAGATCAAGGGAAATTATCCAATTTAAAGAACATGGAGAAAAAAGATTAGAAAAAGAAGAATAGAATTTTAAAGGTCTGTGGGAAAATACTCGAAGATCTAACATTAGGTCACATTTGTTTCTGGATTCTAAAGACAGAAGTAAGTTTGAGGCAGAAAAATATTTGAAGAAATAATTGCCAAAAACTTACAAAGTTTAGTGAAAGGCATACACTTATAAATTTAGGTACCTTATTGAGTACCGAAAGGAAAAGCTCAAACAAAAGCATGCATTTATATATTGTTCTCAAACTGCTAAAAACCAAAGCTAGTGGGAAAAAATTGTGAAAGAACTAGAGAAAAACAACACTTGGCATGTGGGAGAACAATGAAACAATGTAGGAATTGGAAAATAAAAAGGAATGTCAGTTTAGAATTCTGCAGACGGCGTACACCCTTCAGCAACATAAGAAAAATGCCTATTCCAATGAAGGAAAGCAAAAAGAATGTCATACCCTGGATTTGCAGAATGAGTTTTCCAGGCCCAAAAGAATTTGACATTCAGTCTATTGTTTTTAACTTTGTTAGATATAGTTCATCATTCCAGCCCCTCATAACTCAGTCCCGATGATCTGATCTAGCATATTGGCCATAACTGTTTAGTTGGACATGATCAAGGCAAATATTTGAGGTATATGGGTAAAAAAAAAAAAAAGAAAAAAAAAACTGTTACATTTTACCTCTAAATTACTATTTCTGCTTTTTATAATTCATCTTTTTTCCCATCCTATCAAATATAACATCATAAAGCTAACCTTCCAGTATTTATCTGTTCATCACAATTCCTCAGCAATCACTAACAAAACATAGTCTGCCTTTTACTTGTATTTAGATTTCTCAGCACTGTGGATAGAAGCTAAAGCTTTGGAAATCGGAAATCATCTACAGTGGTTCAATGCAACTATAAAAGAAATTTTTAACTGCCAGTTAACTCAAACAGTTCTTCAGTATTTTCTATTGAGTAGATTGCAAAAAGTAAATGAGGTTTAATGCCTTACTCGTTACATGTTATTAAGACTGAGAAATGGAAAAACTTCTCAAGCTTCACAAGATACTTCAGTGAAAGTCTGGAGCCCTAGTTAGAATTTTGAACTTTTAGAAGCAATTCAATCCATATGTACTGAGTCAGAAAAGAATTTCTATCTACTAGACTGTGACTTCTGTCTGGTTGCTAACTATATTAAGTAGAGGATTAAAATTTTTAATATATATATATAATACAAGATGATCATGCCAATGAGTTTGTTATTGCTTTGAAGGCAGAAACTATTTTGATCACTTTTCTGTGTCCTCTCTCAGAACATCCAAAGTGCTAGACATATGGTAGTTTGCTTTTTTTTTAATTATTGGAAATCACTTATTGATGATAAGTTCTATTCAAGGCTTAAACTGATGTGAAAAGAAGCAGAAGACCATCCTAATTGAATTCACGAAGACCTGAAATCATCCCATTATATACAGATTAACACAAAGACTGGAAAAACCATTCCACCATTTCTTTGAGGCATACAGCAAACCATACATCACAAGCATTTTTATTGTACTCCTGTACTTTTATTGTACATTGTCATTTTATAAAAACACCCTCTTCATCATGGCCAGCCTGAGTTTCAAAATTGTCATTTGGCAGGCACATAAATGAGGGAAATGCCTTTTTATTACATTGTTTTGTTTCTGGCATAGACCTCAGGTTTTGATAGTCCTATCTTGTTTTAATCATTGTCAGTTGATTTCTACCAATGCCTATATTACCCTATGATTGGAAACATTTAAGTTAAAAAAAAACTTGATGGAAAATTCTCATAAATTATTCATCAAAAAGATAATAACCTATTAAATACAATTAAACTTTGAATTAATCTACAGGCATTTCCAAAGTGTCTGATATTTTAAAACCATGTACCTTCATCACATAACTAAGAAAATTTGATCTAGAAGTGCTCTTAATTTGAATCTGTCAGTTTCCTTTGCACTCTTTGTAGAGAGACCTTACAGGATAGTGGATAAAAGCATAGCCTGTACATTGAAACTTCTTGAATAAAATAAAGATAACAATTAAATAACAACAAATAAAGCTCAACAATTATTTTAAGAGAGTGCTTTAAATAAACTAAACGTTCACTATGTGGTAGCTCTTATTATTATTACTGTGTATGAAAGATAAAAGTCTTTTTTCATATACTCATATGAAGAGTTGCTGGCATACCCTACAATGTGAAGATGGTTTTATTTACTTTACAAACAGTTTATATTTTGTTTTCTTTTTACACCAACATACTACTGCTGACTATTTTTTTCAATTTTGATGTTATATTTTCAAGATACTTTCATCCACATCACAAAAAAATACAAAAGTAACGTTGAAAACCATTTGAAAAGCTGTGTGCAACCTAAGGCAAGAAATGAAGACAGAAATTTGGCAAATTTAACTATTAACAGGCCTACCCAGGTGGCACTGGGCTTCCCTGGTGGCTCAGATGGTAAAGAATCCACCTGCAATGTGGGAGACCTGGGTTCAATACCCGGGTTGGGAAGTTCCCCTGGAGGAGGGCATGACAAATCACTCCAGTGTTCTTGCCTGGAGAATCCCCATGGAGAGAGGAGCCTGACGGGCTTCTGACATGGGACTGCAAAGAGTCAGACATGACTGAGCAGCTAAGCACACATTGTGAATAAAGGTTCACTAATATATACATTTATATATATATACATTTTTCTAATTTAAAATAATAACCAAGCTAAGAATCCCCTATATTTCACTTTCAGTTGAGAAGTCTCTTCCACCAGTGAATTCTAAGAATATCCTAAGACTTTCGTTTTTAATCTTTTCAACTAGAGGAGCCTCTTTTTATTACTAATGCATTTTATTTTATTTTACTTTTCATACAGAAATTGTGCTATAATTTTTTTTTAATTTTACTTTACAATACTCTATTGGCTTTGCCATACATTGACATGAATCCACCACAGGTGTACACAAGCTACCAATCCTGAATCCCCCTCCCACCTCCCACCCTACAGCGTCTCTATGGATCATTCCCGTGCACCAGCCCCAAGCATCCTGCATCCTGCATCGAACATAGACCGGTGCCTCTTTTTAAACAAGCAAAAAAGTTTCCGATTTCTCAGATGTCACTGAAGTCCTTTTGCTATCTCATATATCTAAGAAATTTTTAAAAATGTTTAAAACTACTATAAATGCAGCAGTGGGGAATTCAGGATTGGGAGCTCATGTACACCTGTGGTGGATTCATGTTGATGTATGGCAAAGCCAATAAGAGTATTGTAAAGTAAAATAAAGTTAAATAAATAAATAAAATTTAAAAAAATTAAAAATAAATAAATAAGTAAATAATAAAACTGTATTAACAAAAGCACCTACATGTATTTGTAAAATAGTAAATACATGTGAGACATATTTCCTCTGCAGGGAGTGCTAGCTGTTAATGTGGGGCCATCTCCCTGCCCCCACACAAAGTCCCCCATAAGGCACTCCTCCAATTAAACTGAATGTACCTCTTTCTGTTTCTTCCATGTACTCCACACAGCAGGACACGGAGAGGAAAACTTATTGGTGGTTGCAAGAGGGCATAGGAATGTAGCGCAAAAATATGACTTTAGTTCACACTCCGCCATCTATTAGGCCCCCAAGAAATTGTTGGATAATCATTAGCTCCTAGAAGCAGACTTAAATAACCTGCTGTGCTTATTGTCAAGGAGATTTTTAATGAGTTAGTAAAGTCCAGAGGGTTGAGAAGACTATCACAGAAGAGTAAACAAGGTCTCAGGAAAAGGACAGCAATTAGAGATCAAGCCTCTGAGTGGGAAGAATGGTGACCAAGGATTCATTCTGAGACAGAGTGCAAGTAGTTATGTTACAAACACAGTCTAGCTCCAGTTGGAGCAAAAAAGGAGTAAGAAAGGGTCGTAAGGATCTAATTGTCTAACAGGATCTGAGAGATGATCTGAGATGAAGTCAATGTTTTTGAAGTGAAGCATTAAGAGACTTCAGACGGTAAAGAATCTGCCTGCAATGCGGGAGACCTGGGTTCCATCCCTGGGTCAGGATGTAGCCGACTGAGAGGCTACATTAAGATACTGAACATAACAAACAGAACTTAACACATACGTTCCTGATGCAGTAGTGTGAATGAGAGGACCAGCTCTAGCAGAGAGAGGCCTTCAGACAGCTTTGCATTCAGGGTAAACACCTAGGACAGACCTTGGAAGCAGACCCAAAGATACAGCTATTTTACCCTGCAGTCAGCAATTTTTCCTCTTTTTTTAATTGGGTTAGTTTCTTTACAGAACCACCAAGTGAATCAGCTATGTTGTTAAGTCGCTCAGTCACATCCGACTCTGTGACCCCATGGACGGCAGCAGGCCAGACTTCCTGGAGTTTGGTCAAACTCCTGTCCATTGAATCAGTGATGCCATCCAACCATTTCATCCTCTGTCGTCCCCTATTCCTCCTGTCTTCAGTCTCTCTCAGCATCAGGGTGTTTTCTAATGAGTCGGCTCTTCACATCAGGTGGCCAAATTATTGGAGCTTCAGTCTCAGCATCAGTCCCTCCAGTGAATATTCAGGACTGATTTCTTTTAGGATTGACTAATTTGATCTCTTTGCAGTTCAAGGGACTCTCAAGGAAGAGCTATAAATATACACATATCCCCTCTCTATTGGGCCTCCCTCCAAACCCCCATCCCACCCCTCTACGTCATCACAGAGCATGGAGCAGAGGTCCCTATGCTATACAGCTGCTTCCCAATAGCTATCTGTTTTACACTTGGCAGCACATATATGTCAATCCCAGTTCATCCCACCACCTCATCCCCTGTATCCACACATCCATTCCCTAAATCTGTGTCTCTATCTCTGCCTTCCCAATAGGTTCATCCATACCATTTTTCTAGATTCCACATGCATGCACACATGTTAATATACAATATTGTTTTCCTTTTTCTGGCTTACTTCACTGTTTATGACAGACTGTTAAGTCCATCCAGTGGGCTTTTTATTGCTTGTTTACAGTAAGAAATGTTGCAATAGGCAACAGAAACTACTTATATCTTAGAAGTTAGGAAGACTTCTGTTTTTTTTGTTGTTGTTTAGTTGCTAAGTCATGTCCGACTCTTTACAACCTCATGGACTGCAGCACGCCAGACCTCCCTGTCCCTTACCATCTCCCGGAGTTCACCCAAGTTCATGTCCATTGAATCAGAGATGCTATCCAATGATCTCATCCTCTGGAAAAAGTCAGTTTTCATTCCAATTCCAAAATGGGAAGTCCTAAAGAATGTTCAAACTACCAGTCAGTTATGCTCACTTCCCATCCTAGTAAGGTTATGCTCAAAATCCTTCAAGCTAGGCTTCAGCAATACTTGAGTCAAGAGCTTCCATGTATACAAGCTGGGCTTAGAAAAGGCAGAGGAATCAGAGATCAAATTGCCAACATTGGTTGGATCATAGAGAAAACGAAGGAATTCCAGAAAAAAATCTACTTCTGTTTCCTTGATGACGCAAAAGCCTTTGTGTGGATCACAACAAACTGGTTTTTATATTGCATTATAAATAACGATTCAGCAAATATTTATGAATAACTTTCAAAGAGCTAGGCACTATAAATATATAGCTCATTTACTCAGTCATTTGATAGCTGCTTCTTGAGTATTTGGACGCTCAGCTAGTAAAGAATCTGCCCGCAATGCAGGAGACCTGGGTTTGATCCCTAGGTTCAGAAAATCCCCTGGAGAAAGGAACAGCTACCCACTCCAGTATTTTGGCCTGGAGAATACCATGGACTGTATAGTCCATGGGGTCGCAAAGAGTCAGACACAACTGAGCAACTTTCACTTCACTTTGCTTCATTTCTGGAGTATTCACTAAGTGCTAAGTACGGTGTTAGGGTTAAGGCTTCTATGAAGGAAAAGAATGCTATTGAGGAAGACAGCTATGAAAAGACAGAAACAAATAAGGTAAAGAAAAGCCCAATCTCAAGTAAGGATTTAAATTTTTTAATTGGTGATTCAGAAACATACTGAACTCTTAGAAGAAGGAAATGAGGGTGGGGTTAGGTTAGCAGGATAAAATAACCAATGGAGCAAAATCCAAAGCAAATGTAGGGGTAGGGGAAGAGGGGAACAACAAGACAAGGATTTTCCTTTTAATTAAATTAAATTAAATTTCCTTTTCCTTAAATTATTTAATTTATCTCATAAGGAAACTAACACACATATAAAACTATTTATTGAACTTTGAAAAATAATAAGCAGTTTAACAGGAAGTCGATATAAAAAATTCAGAATTGGTCTAGGCAACAAAATGAAATTTGGATGACTTCGCATCATCTTCTGAGCACAGTAAGAACATCAGGCAGAATTCTAGAAGACTGTGGTAGCGCTCCTTGACCTCAGCCCACCATAATAAGAACGTCCTCTGCGTGATACAAGGAAACTTCACATTGTTTAGACTGAACCTCAGAATAAGAACTCTGTAACCCCAAGCCTTATCACTCTTCAAAGTGTTAAGTCTTTGTGAAGGTCTAAAACACAACCAGAGTAACAATCCTGGGATAAGACAGTTAGACAAGTAGGAGTTAGTCATTTTAAAATAAAAATTTAGTTCACATAAACATAAGGGTGAAATGAGAGTGTTGATGAAAAGACACCTAGTGATTTCTTTAATATATCAGATGAGATCTTTAAGGGGCAGGTTAAAGTCCCAGTAAGAGGAGCGGGGGAAAAGTGTTGATAAGACAGCTGCTACGGGAATAAAAAGTGAAAGTGAAAGTTGCTTGGTCATGCCCGTTNGACTCTTTATGACCCCATAGACTGTAGCCTACCAGGCTACTCTGTCCATGGGATTTTCCAGGCAAGAGTACTGGAGTGGGTTGCCATTTCCTTCTCCAGGGGATCTTCCTGACCCAAGGATCAAACCCAGGTCTCCTGCATTGCAGGCAGACGCTTTACCCTCTGAGCCCCAGGGAAGCCCAAATATTTTATAGTTTTATATTTTACATCTAAGTCCATTATTCATTTTGAGTTTTTTGAATAAAGTGTGAAGTTTAGGTTAAGGGTCACTTTTTTTTTTTTTTTTGCCTATGAATGCCAATTATTCCAGCACCATCTATTGAAGAAGCAATTCTTCCTACCTTTAATGTTTTTTGCACCTTTCAGCACCTTTAACAAAAATAAATCAGGAACATTTGCTTGCTCATGCCCTTCCACTGTCCCAAACCTAGTCATATTCTCCAGGCACATTACACAGCTTGTCATTTCCTGAATAATCCCTGTGACCTCTGTGACTGAGCTCATGAGGCTGTTCACCCTCCTGCCCTTCTCTGCCAACTTTGATGTTCCCCTCAAATATGGACTCTGCGAACCACTCTTTCCTCCCTGACTCTTACACCACATTTACCATCTCTTGTTCATTTCTACGCAATTTTTTTTTAGTACTCTGAAAACTTCTTGAGGACAAGGATTTGTCTTATCTTACTTAGTATCTCTGAAAATTAGCTACTTCTAAAAAGATTTGTGGAATTAAATATTTGGTGTGATTCCATAAGTGACACTTTTTGTGTATGTGGAAAAATGTAAAACTAGTGAACATTTATATATATTCAACAGTACTCTTGCCTGGGAAATCCCATGGATGGAGGAGCCTCATAAGCTACAGTCCATAGGGTTGCTAGAGTCAGACACGACTGAGCGACTTCACTTTCACTTTTTACTTTCATGCATTGGAGAAGGAAATGGCAACCCACTCCAGCATTCTTGCCTAGAGAATCCCAGGGACAGAGGAGGCTGGTGAGCTTCTGTCTATGGGGTCGCACAGAGTTGGACACGACTGACGCGACTTAGCAGCATCAGCAGCAACTATATGTATAATTTAGTAAGGAAAGATACTTTGACATTTTATTATTTGCCATGATGTCAGCCACTAGAGATATATGTACATGCTCAGTTGCATCCAACTGTTTGCAACCCTATGGGCCGTAGCCTGCCAGGCTCCTCTGTCCATGGGATTCTCCAGGCAAAGATACTGGAGTGGGTTGCCATGCCCTCCTCCAGGGCATATTCCTGACCGAGGGATCAAACCCACATCTCTTAAGTCTCCTCAACTGGCAGGTGGATTCTTTACCACTAGCACTACCTGGGAAGCCCATAAGTCTATGCATAGCAAACTCCAATTCATACATAATCCAAACGAGCAGGAAGATGAATTCTTGTATGGGCAAGTGAATTCCTTAATAGTATCAATCATCATAAAAAACAAATTTGGCAAGGAAGTAGTTGAATTTAGAAAGCCATGAGAAGAAAAAGACATATTTTTTTAGGAGTCCTTGTTAATATTTTAATAAGTATTCTTTCTGAATTGTGTCTCTTTCTCTCAACAGACACATTCTCTAACAAAAATGGGATCATATTGTACCTATTAATTTGTTACCTGCTTTATTCAGTAAGCATGTAAGACTATAGTATTTTAATTTTTCTACCATTATGCTGTGTCTGTATCAATACAAGAATATTTCTAACAAATACCCCCTAAAAGGGCACCAGTTTTAACTGTGGTTTTACTTTCTCTCCCCTTCAATTATAATATAGTTGCCATCTCTTTGCCAAGTCCCCTCTATTATTTCTGTGCATTCTTAGCAACACCTTACACAGACATCGTCATTCCTTCGTATTTGCAGGGGAGGTTAGCTCTGGGACTCCCGATCATACTAAAATTCTCGGGTGCCCAAGTTCTTTCTATAAAATGGCATATTTGCATATAACCTATACACATCCTCCCATTTACATTAAATTGTCTCTAGGTGACTCATAACAGTTGATACAATGTATATGCTGTGTAAATAGTGGCTGGTAGGCAACCTATTCAAATTTGCTCTCTAGAACTTTAGAAATATTTTTCCCTGAGTATTTTTTGATATGTGGTTGATTGAGTCAATGACTGTAGAGCTCATGGCTACAGAGAACCAACTGTATGTGTTTTCTGAGGAGCTACATCCAGGACTGTGGGATTTCTCAAACTGCCAAAGCCAGGCAGAGGTCTGGGGAGTGGGAGAGAAGGACTTCACTCTCTTTCTTACATAAACCTCTTAGAGGAATTCAAAGGGAATATCATATTGCATCACTTCAAAAAGCCTTTCAGGAAAATAGTTCTTTGAGGTGTTATTCACAAACCTCTTTCTCCCTGATACTCAGACCTGAGAGAGGCTGGGTCAGGACCACTGCCAAGTGTCCCTTCAGCATCCACCCTTCAGAGACTAAAGCTCTGATACAAGGCCAAGTTTGTCATGTTGATGCTCTCCAGAGTGGTTCCCAACAGGACTGCCTGCAGCCTTCCTGAAACCACTTCTCGCATACAGAGCCTTGTGGTGGACATGACTGAGCTCAGGACGGGGTGGGGCAGGCGGTCGGAGTGCCCCCAGAACTGCCCTCCAAGTCTTTCAGAAGCAGAGTGGGCTGCTAACTCCGCTGCCACTGCTCTTTACTCTACTGTCTGTTATCTGGTTAAGAACCATCATTTTTTTAATGACTTATTAGAAATACAGATTCAATTTTAAAAATTATAGTCCATGTATTTTGCACATTGTATTCCTTTTTTAAAAAAAAATGAAGTATAATTGATTTACAGTGTTGTGCCAATCTCTGAAGTGACTCACTTATACATATAGAGACATTCTTTCTTACATTCTTTCCTTCTGGTTATGACAGGATATTGAATATAGTTCTCTATGCTATACAGTAAGGCCTTGTGGTTTATCCATCCTGTATACAGTAACTGACATTATATTCTTTTCTTAGACATTATCCTACTATAAAGTATAGAGGAGATATTAGAAAGGACAGAATAAGAGTGTTCTCTGTAGTTTACATGCCTTAAACTATTCAGCATGTGCATGAATATCTAACATAGAACATGGGGTACGGTACACTCAGTAAGCAATGGTTATTGTTGTCTGCAACATCCTCTCATTCCATAGTCATAAAGTAATGATAATTCTGTTTGTAGAGGAAGACCCTGAGGCCCTGAGGTAGATATTTTGATCAGGGTTAGGTCACTAAATTTCAAGTCCAGCAGTGCCTGATTCCGAAGCTCTGACTGACCCCATTAAACTTTCTGTGCTGTCTCTCCCTCTCTCTACCCACAGAGTTCTGGCTTTCAACTCTCCCTTTCACAGTCTGGCCTCTTCACTCCTTCTCTCACCAGCCCTAAGCACAATTCGGTTTCCATACTATTTTCCTCCCCTTGCAATCATTCAAATACTTTAGAATGATTTACTAGAACTTGGTGTCAAATGACATAGTGAATGCTTGCATATAAGTGAGTAGATATTAAATTACCCTAAATAATGTTCTTCTACTTGATGTAACAGTTTCAAACTTACACATTCAGTGTTTGCCAGAAGGCAGTGAAGACTTGACACATGCCTATGGGTAAAAAGTTTTACAAAGTGAAATTAAAAGAGCTGTGCATTTTTGGTTCTGTTTACATTAAGGCAGAATACATATTAAATCATTTGGTGAAAAGTCTCAAAACATATAGTCATCTGTGTACATCTCTAACATTACACACTAATTATTCATTGCATTGAAGAAAAAAGTGCTTATTTTTTAAATAATGTTACGGATGAAGTAAAGCAATTAGAATATATGTATATATCATCTATGATGTGCAATGATTACACGTTATAAAACAGTCACTTTCAAGAAAAATAGCTTTTACATAATAAAGCATAGGAAAAAAAATCCATAGTAATACAAACTTTGGAGTTTAAATGTTTGTATTTTAACCAAGAAGGCAATTAATTCCTAGCATCATGTATTAGAGAAATTCTGCTTGCTAAATAGCTGGAGACTCAGCTTTGTCTATCACTGTTATTTCCCGTCAGCTAAGGTAAAATGGGCTTCCCTTGTGCCTCAGCTGGTATAGAATCTGCCTGCAATGAGGGAGACCCAGGTTCGATCCCTGGTTGGGAAAATCCCCTGGAGAAGGGAATGGCCCTCACTCCAGTATTCTTGCCTGGAGAATTCCATGGACAGAGGAGCCTGATGGGCTACAGTCCATGGGGTCACAAAGAGTCGGCCATGACTGAGCAACTAACAGCTTCATTTTCAAGGCAAAAATACCAAGAAATGACTGTTCTTTTTTTGTGTGAATCTGATGGATCTTTTTTGGTTATAATTCATTAGTGTTTACTGTGTACCAAGTTTTGTACCAAGCCTTATTATATTCATTCTCTCATTTAATTCTTCCTCACAATACTAAAAGGTAAATATTATCACCATATTCAAATAAGAAAGTGCATTCAGATGGCCCCCAACTTGGGATGGTTCAAACTGAAATTTTTTGAACTTACAGTGGTGCCAAAGCGGTATGCATTCAGTAGAACCTGTACTTCAAATTCTGATCTTCTCCCAGCTTATCGGTGCATGGTAGTATGTTCTCTCCTGATGCTGGGCAATGTCAGTGAGCCACAACTCTCAATCAATCATGCAATCATGAGAGTAAACAACCAATACTCTCAACAACCATTTTGTACCCAGCCAGCCATTCCACTTTTCACTTTCAGTACTATAGTCAATAAATTACATGAGACATTCACAGTTTGTTATAGAAGAGGCTTTGTGTTAGATGATGTTGCCTAACTGTAGGCTGACGTAAGTGTCCTGAATGCATTTAAGGCAGATGAGGCTAAGCCATGATGTTCGATGGGTTAAGTGTGTGTGTGCACAGTTGCTCAGTTGTCTCTGACTCTGCAACCTCATGGACAGTAGCCCACTAGGCTCCTCTGTCCATGGAATTTCCCCAGGCAAGAATACTGGAGTGGGTTGCCATGCCTTCCTCCAGGGGATCTTCCCAGCCCAGGGATCAAACCCGGGTCTCCTACATCTCCTGTATGGGCAGGCAGGTTGGACCACTAGCGCCACCTGTTCAGTTTACCATGGGTTTATAAGCCCATCGGGATGTAACCCCATTGTAAATGGAGGAAGAACTATAGTTGACAACAGATTTAAATAAATATGTATCATTGATATGTTTCTTAGAAAGTTACATCTTTAGCACTAATTTATAAGATTCCCAGTGTTCTGAAACCAGATTTTCCAAAGGCCTAATGGTCAGAGATATTCCATTTTTCTTTATACACTTTGAGGGCCCCTTTGTCTATTTCCTCTATAAAATAGGAATTGAGTGTATCTGCCGAATGCGTTGTGGGGAGGAAAATGGAGGATAATTTAGACAGTTCAAAATAACCACCATAGAGAAGAGGAAAAGGAGCTTACTCTGAAGTCCTGGAAAGACAGGTGTTCAGGAGATAAGAGTGATTCAGAGTCCATGTTAGACTTCTCTTTGCTATTAAAGATGAATTACATTGGTAAGACTTTGAAATTTTTGAGGCAACCCTTAAAATCCTTTACTAGCTGGGGGAAATCAAGAAATTAAGTGGAATAACTTGAATAAGTAGTTCTGCTCTGAGACTCCCATGGACAGAGGAGTCTGGCAGGATACAGCCCATGGGATAGCAAAGAGTCAGACACAGCTGAAGTGACTTAGTACACACACACAAGAATTTAAAAGCTAATCTCCTGCCTGGGGGAGCAAGATACTAGAAGTGTAGGTAGCCAGGAGCTGTCACAAGAAATAATATAGACTGCATCAACATCCTGTATTGTATCTCAGGTCCCTTAATTGAATTATTATGTTTTTGGTAAGTAAATCACTGTTCAAAGCAGCTAGCAGATTCATCTTTAAAGGAATTTCATTGATAACTTAAGATGGCCAGAAATCACATCCATACACACTGAGCAGGTTTCCTAGAAGATTCAAGGCTTTTCTCTCACTTTGTTTCCTCTGATTCTTCTTTGCATATACAGAAAGCATTTCTTTCTATCTTGTAGCTTCACTATAAAAAACAAGTACATTTGTAGCATCATATGAAACTCCTCTAAATGTGCTATAAGGAGTTTCCTTGGCAACCACTTTGGGTTTATACACAGCAATCTCCTCCTTTTATGATGTATAACTAACTTCTTGATCCTGCACTTTTTAAAGTTTCTTTACCACTGTGGAACCCAGTGATAATGCCTGTGACTTACTTCTAGGATATTATAAATCGCAGTTGAATAGCTCTCTCTCCTTAAAAATAGTTCCATGACTAGTAAATGAAAAGAAGAAAGACACAAAAACTATACACACAGCATAATTATAGCTCAGAGTCTAAAAAGTGATTATATATAGAAAACAAAAAGCACATCAAAATGTTAACTATAATTATCTCCTACTGGTAGAAATATAAAAATGTCCTTTCTTTTATATTTGTTTGTTTCATCCCCATATTTTATTTAATGAGCATATATTTTCATAACTAAAAATTAAACAATTTTAAATAAATTAAAGTATCCATGGTATTACTGCTTCACATGGAGAAGGAAATATTGTTGGACTACATTAAATTAACACAAGGAAATCATGGAGATTGGTCTGATTTCCTCATTAGTCTTCAACAAAGAAAAATGATGTTCAAGGCTCCATGCTTCACATAAATTCAAGGACAGTTAAAAGGTGGTAAGTATTTAAATTTCTTCCTAGAGAATGATTTGCAGTCTTATTAAATTTGGGATAGACAATTATTAATGGAATCAGAGTAAATTTTAAGCTTCTTAAGAAATATTTTGTCATTAAACTCCTTCAGGTTAGCAGAACCTTTAGCCCTTCAGAATTAAGAGTTAGAAATGAAAGATTCTAACATGAACCTGCCCAATCCAAGGTACAAAATATGAGATGCAATTATTTTGTTAAAAGAAATATTTTTAAAAGATGCATTTAAGCATATCTCATTTATATTTTCAAAATTCTCTCCCTTTTCAGGTAGTATATGATGAAGTCAGAGAGCTCCAAGGACATGTCTTAATGCTTATTGTAAAGAGCAAAACCACGTTTGTAGGAGCAATTAACATCCAACTCTGCAGTGTCATGCTCAGTGAAGAAAAATGGTATCCACTAGGTAACAGTATAATTTGAGCATTTCTTTGAACATACAGATTCATTAACTACTCATATTTTTTTCACTTTGGGGCCTCTCTATCACAAAATCAGGACATTTTTTAAAAATCAAAGGTAGTGTGGTAAATTAAGGACACATAAAAAAGAAATCAGAATCAATGTTTTTAGTTATTTATTCTCTATGTGTATTTCACTGTTTTCTTAGAACCATTTCTCCAATTGATTGTGTAAATTCAATATGTAAAATAATAAAAGAATATTTTAGTGTATCTTTTAAATCAAACATGTGTTCACTTTATAATTATGTGCCTATAATTAAAATACTTTTAATATAGTTTTCAAAAAAGACAAGCAAATAAATTTCATCACTTCAAGACCTAAGTATATCTGAAACAAGTTTTTAAAATTTGAATTAAGTATCTATGCCTACACATCCACCTATAATCTTATATTTATTGAAGGCATTAGTAAGCTCTGGCAGAATACTATAGTTATTTTCTAACAGAAAAACCAAGCATAAATGCTTAAAATTCTTAAATCCAATTTTTGGAAGAATTTTGTAGTTTTTTCACCCTCTTCAATACTCATCATCACTGGATATCACCCAATCAGAGGCAATATCACATTTTAAACTTTGTTATACCTTAATTCAAAGATCTCAAACACTTAAACCCTCCCCTCTGGCGGATTCATGTTGATGTATGGCAAAGCCAATACAGTATTGTAAAGTAGAATTAAAAAATAAATAAACAAATAAATAAAGAGACCGGGGTGGGGGGGGAAACCTCTTCTCTGTACAAGTTTTCTTACTTCTGAACCTACTTTCATACCCATCGTGACCTGAGTAAACAATCCTGGAGGGTCTTCCTTGGTGATTCAGTGGTTAAGAATCTACATTGCAGTGCAGGGGACTCAGGTTCGATCCCTTATCAGGGAACGAATAGCCCCCATGCCACAGGGCAACTAAGCCCTAGTGTCTTACTGTGGGGCCTGGGAGCCCTAGAGCTGTGCTCCACAACAAGAGAAACCATCGCAATAAGAAGCCCATGCACCACCACCAGAAAGCAGCCCCCGCTTACCACAAAGAGAGAAAGCCCTTACTTACACAGCATCAAAGACCCAGCGCAGCCATAAATTAATTTTTTCAAAATCCTGCAGATTTCCACCTGCAAAGTAGGTACAAATCAAGGCACTTTATCATATTTTTTAAGAGAATTAAATTGCTTTAAAAAAATTCCTGCCAATTAAATTATTAAAACCCTTGCTTTACTCAGCGTTCTCCTGTGTGTATATTAAAAAAGCAACTTAAGCTCTTTTCATACAGTCATTGGTGCAAACATGTAAAAGACTGTACATTTATTCATTGAAAATATATGTGTGCCTCATGTGGGCTGATACTGATATGGTCTTGCTCTGAACACATGATCATGTGAGTCAAGTCATCCATAATCCTCTGGGCAAATAGAATGATTCCATATCCTTCTCTCTGATGAAACCCCAGAACCCTCTACCGTAATCCACTCTCAGTTGATGACGTGTTTTCCTACTTCACTTAGAAATTGGAATCAATCCACTAGCATATCTACCCACTCAGCACAGTCTACATTCCACCTTTCTACTTATTATAATAGAAAAACAACCCCAGCTCCTACTGGAAACCGATCTCTCAGCTTGTACATTTGACTCCAGGCCCTCTTAGCTCATGCACTGGCAAGCGGTTCTTTATCAATTGTGCCAGCTGGGAAGCTCTTGGATCATAGAAAAAGCAAGAGAATTCCAGAAAAACATCTACTTCTGTTTCATTGACTGTGCTAAAGCCCTTGATTGTGTGGATCACAACAAATTGTAGAAAATTCTTAAAGGATGTGAATAACAGACTACCTTATCTGCCTCCTGAGAAACTTGTATGCAGGTCAAGAAGCAACAGTTAGGACCAAACCTGGAACAACACATTGGTTCCAAATTGGGGAGGAATATGTCAAGGCTGTATATTGTCACTCTGCTTATTTAACTTATATGCAGAGTACATCATGTGAAATGCTGGGCTGGATGAATCACAAGCTGGAATTAAGTCTGCAGGGAGAAATATCAATAACCTCAGATATGCAGATGACACCATCTTAATGGCAGAAAGTGAAAAGGAACCAAAGAGCCTCTTGACAAAGGTGGAAGAGGAGAGTGAAAAAGCTGGCCTAAAACTCAACATTCAAAATACAAAGATCATGGCATCTCATCCCATCACTTCATGGCATAGAGATGGGGAAACAATGAAAACAGTGAAAGACTTTGTTTACTTGGGCTCCAAAAACACTGTGGACAGTGACTGCAGCCATGAAATTAAAAGACACTGGCTCCTTGGAAGAAAAGCTATTAAAAACCTAGACAGTGTATTAAAAAGAAAAGACATTACTTTGCCAACAAAAATCCATCTAGTCAAAGCTATGGTTTTTCTAGTAGTCATGTATGGATGTGAGAGTTAGACCATAAAGAAGGTTGAACACCAAAGAACTGATGCTTGTGAACTGTGGATTTGGAAAAGACTCTTGAGAGTCCCTTGGACTCTCAAGGATGTGGGTTGCCACATCCTCCTCCAGGGGATCTTTCCAACCCAGGAATTGAACCCTCAGCCCCAAAAATGGCCAGGATGATGGAGTAGGAAGACTCTGAATTCACCTCCTTCCATAGGCACACCAAAATAACAACCAATTACAAAGCAACTCAGCTATTTGTAAAGACAGCCACTCAATGGAGAAGAATTTGCACAAACTCAGGGCAATAGTGGAGGTCAGAGGAGCCTCAGAGCGCTGCAGTCCATGTCGGATACAACTGAGCTACTGAAAACAACAGAGCAACTGTAAATGAGAATAATCTGAAGACTAGTAGAAAATTTCTACAATTGGAGATAAGAAGAAGGAATCACAACAAGATGAACAGGAGGAATGAACACACAAAGTATAGTCAACTTTTCCCAGATCCCACCACTTACCCCTCTCCATCTGTTTCCTCTCCTGTTCAAGGCAATCCTATCAACTTTGCCCCAAATTACTACGATTGCCTTCTTCTAAATAGTCTCCTTAGTTTCTGTGTTTACCCTGCCCACCCTTCTAGTAACAGTAATAGTTTTAGTCACTCAGTCATGTCAGACTCTTTGCGACCCCACGGACTGTAGCCTGCCAGGATCCTCTGTCCTTGGGATTCTCCAGGCAAGAATACTGGTGTGAGTTGCCATTACCTTCTCCAGGAGATCTTCCCATCCCAGGAATCAAACTCAGGTCTCCTGCACTGCAATCAGATTCTCTACTGTTTGAGCTACAGGGAAGTCTTTACAGTATATTCTCAACACAGCAACTGGAGCCATCCTGTTGTTCTTCTGCTCAAAACCTTGCAGAGCCTTCTAATCTCAGAGTAAAAACACAAACCTTCAAAATAATCTAAAAAGCCCAATGTGATCTGGCCTCCCATTGGTCATCTCTCTGATTTTAACTCCCATTACCTCCTCCTATGCTCAACACACTCAAGAAACACTGGCCTCCTTCCCATTCCCTGAGTGTTCTAGGCATATGCTTCTTCCTTGGAATCTTTATCATGCAGCTCCTTTCCTCCAAAATGTGTTTTTGTCCTATATATCCACCTACCTGTTCTCTCCCTTCTTTCAAGTCTTGGTCATACGTTTCCACCTCGTCCTGTCTGTGTCATACTGAAACCTGCTCTGTCCTCAAATACACACCAGATCCTTCCCACTCAGCTCTACTTTTTTTCTTATGTACTTATCACCTTTGAATATCCTATACAATTTACTTATTTATTTTGTTTATTATTTATGTTTTGTATCCTTTCACTAAAACACAAGACTCTCAAGAAGTGTTGTCACTAACAGTACAGCTATAGACCCAGGCAAGAAGAATCCTTGCTCAGGTCCCCTCACCATATACCTATGGTGCGGTATATGACTCACCTATATCCACAAGCCTCATTCTAGACCAAATTCTAGGTATACATGACTCCAGAATTCCCTGCCCAAACAGCCTTTGCAAGCCTTCTAAGGATCCATTCACCTGAAGTCAGACACCACATCAGGGTGAGGAATGCCTAGGCTGCAGTGGAGGCCAAGGGCAGGCTGCTTACAATGTATACGGATGCAGCTTAAATGTACCAGCTGGAGTGTCCACAAATGTGCATGAGGCCACTGACAGTACAGGAGAGAGCCGGGAGGCAAAAACAGGACATACAGAAGGACAGCCAGTTCTAGGAAAGGAGCCAGTCCTTTTCATGTCACCATAATCCAAGACAGATCTCTAAGACACTCAAGAATTCTCAATTAAAAGCTGTCTTTTCAAGAGGAGAACAAGACATGTTGTAGTTAGTGACTTCTTGGCTTTATTTATAACTTTTATATTTAGATAGATGTTATGTAAATTTTATGGATTGATTTATGTCTCCTCAAAATTAAGTCTTAACCACCAGAAGGGCTTCCCAGGTAGCTCAGTGATATAGAACCTGCCTGCCAATGCAGGAAATGTGGATTCGATCCCTGGTTTGGAAAGATCTCTTGGAGAAGGAAATGGCAACCACTCCAGTATTCTTGCCTGGGAAATCCCATGTACAGAGGAGCCTGGAGGGTTACAGTCCATGGGGTCACAGAAGAGTTGGACACAACTGAGCACAACAAAGCACAGTAACCACCAGTAACCTCAAAATGCAACTTTATTTGGAAATGGGGTCACTGTAGATGTAACTAGCTAAAAAGAGGTCATCCTAGAGTAGAGGGTCATCCTAGAGTAGAGTGGGCCTACAATCCAACAAGACCGGCATCCTTATAAAAGGAGGAAATCTGGACATGGACCCACAACCAGAGAGAATGCCATATGAAAACATGAAGTAGAGGTTGGAGTGATGCATGTAAAAGCCAAGGAATACCAACAAACTACTTGAGCTAGGAGAGATGCGTGGAACAGATTATCAGAAGGAACCAACGCTGCCAACCCCTTAATTTCAGGCTTCTATCTCCCAGAAGTGTGAGACAAAAACATTTCTGTTGTTTAAGTCAACAAGTTGGTGTAATTTTTTATGGCAGCTCTAACAAATGAATCTAACATTGTCTTCATTTGTTTTGCTGTTCTAGCCCCTACAAAAACCTGGCATGTACTAGATGCTTAGTAAGTCTTTACAAATTAAATGCCTGAATAATGACTGAATGACACACCAGTGAAAGAAAAAAAACAAGGTTCCTAGTCTTAACTCTCATTCATATCATGTTTTACAGCTCTTTTAGCCTTTTTATATCTGCATTTTATTTGCCTTTTACAAGAAGTCTAATGAGATAGGGAAGTGAAAGCCACTTAGTCATGTACAACTCTTTGTGACCTCATGGACTATACAGTCCCTGGAATTCTCTAGGCCAGAATACTGCAGTGGGTGGCCTTTCCATTCTCTAGGGCGTCTTTCCAACACAAGGATCAAACCCAGGTCTCACACATTGCAGGAGGATTCTTTACCAGCTGATCCAAAAGGGAAGCCCAAGAATACTGTTGTGGGTAGCCTATCCCTTCTTCAGTGAATTTTCCTAACCCAGGAATCAAACTGGGGTCTCCTGCATTTCAGGGGGATTCTTTACCAACTGAGCTATCAGGGAAACCTGATGAGATGGGGAAGGGAGAGATTATTACAGTTATAGAAACTAATAATATTCAAATGTCTCAGCGTAAACTTTCCACTCGAATTCTTGAATGTAATGTATACGTACACATTGGGGGAGGGGCAGATTTTTAAGTTACCTGGATGTGAGAGATTGGAAGTACTGGACAACTGCCCATCCCATGAACCCCAGCCCCTCCATTCTCATCTTCAAAATCCCTGAGAAACTTCCACAGAAAACTAAGACATCTCAAAACGAGAAGGCTAAAAGAAACTGAGGATCACAGATATGACATGGCCACTGATAGCAAACAATTAAGCAGTTATGGTAACAGACTCATTTCTAGCAAATACAGCTCAAGGTCAGGACTTGATTCCCCAAAATAAATGGATTATTGAAGAGCTACCAAGATTGACATATTATCTAGGCCCAAAGTGAAGATTTAATACATGAGAGAAATTCTAGTGACTAAAATGCCCAGCAACCTTAACCCTCATGTTATTAACACAAGTGTCACAAATTAAGATATTCTTTATTCTTAGCACAGGATCCAGAATGTTCTCAATACAATTTAGATAAACATATTAAACTTAACACTTTTTCTTCAAAAAAATTTTGGAGGGCTTCCTGTTGGTTCAGTGGTGGAGAATCCACCTGCCAATGCAAGAGACATGCGTTTGATCCTTGGTCTGGAAAGATCCCATATGCTGCAGATCAACTAAGCCCATGTACCACAGCTGCTGAGCCTGTGTTTTAGAGCCCAGGAGCCACAACTACTAAAACTCTCATGCTGAAACTACTGAAATCCATGAGCCCTAGAGCCTGTGCTTGGCAACAAGAGAAGCCACTGCAATGAGAAGCCCATGCACTATAATGAACGGTAGCCCTGCTTGCTGAAACTAGAGAAAACCCAACACAAGAATGAAGACCCAACACAGCCAAAATCAAATTNATGTATACGTACACATTGGGGGAGGGGCAGATTTTTAAGTTACCTGGATGTGAGAGATTGGAAGCACTGGACAACTGCCCATCCCATGAACCCCAGCCCCTCCATTCTCATCTTCAAAATCCCTGAGAAACTTCCACAGAAAACTAAGACATCTCAAAACGAGAAGGCTAAAAGAAACTGAGGATCACAGATATGACATGGCCACTGATAGCAAACAATTAAGCAGTTATGGTAACAGACTCATTTCTAGCAAATACAGCTCAAGGTCAGGACTTGATTCCCCAAAATAAATGGATTATTGAAGAGCTACCAAGATTGACATATTATCTAGGCCCAAAGTGAAGATTTAATACATGAGAGAAATTCTAGTGACTAAAATGCCCAGCAACCTTAACCCTCATGTTATTAACACAAGTGTCACAAATTAAGATATTCTTTATTCTTAGCACAGGATCCAGAATGTTCTCAATACAATTTAGATAAACATATTAAACTTAACACTTTTTCTTCAAAAAAATTTTCGAGGGCTTCCTGTTGGTTCAGTGGTGGAGAATCCACCTGCCAATGCAAGAGACATGCGTTTGATCCTTGGTCTGGAAAGATCCCATATGCTGCAGATCAACTAAGCCCATGTACCACAGCTGCTGAGCCTGTGTTTTAGAGCCCAGGAGCCACAACTACTAAAACTCTCATGCTGAAACTACTGAAATCCATGAGCCCTAGAGCCTGTGCTTGGCAACAAGAGAAGCCACTGCAATGAGAAGCCCATGCACTATAATGAACGGTAGCCCTGCTTGCTGAAACTAGAGAAAACCCAACACAAGAATGAAGACCCAACACAGCCAAAATCAAATTTAAAAAAAAAAAATTTACTGTTGGAATGAACACCGCATCGACACAAGTTTCAGTAGACCAAGAGACACTGCTTGGACTTCAGGCTTTGGTAAAGCACGGGCATGTGGATTTATTAACCTTGGTAGTTTGTAATGGCTTAGATTGCACCAAATGACTGGTTTTTATCATTAAAGGGATGTAGCATTAAATCTTTAGGCATTAATGAGTACAGACCATGTAAGATTTAGTCTTTAGAACAAAATAGACTATAAGAGAAAGATAACCCTTCTAAAATTTTCTTCAGCTTTTTAAGCATTAGGTGATAAAAGAACATCAGCTGCTTTCTTTAATGGATTTCTCAGCCATATCTCAAAATAACTAGGCCAGAAATTTAAACATTGGCTGAATTTAAAGTGTGCTACAAGCTCTAGTAAAGTTAGAGCTTAAAATTCTTAGCTCCAGAGACACATATGTTTGCCTACTGTATCAACTTCCCCAAACTGTGTTCGTGTGTGTGTGTATGTGTGTGTGTGTGTTATTTTGAAGTGACTTTATAACAGCTGTGGAAGAGATGAGACCAAACCTGAATTCGTGTGTCATGTTCACAGTCTTCAGTCAGAAACAACACTAGTCTCAAGGAGGTATTGCATTTGATAATTAAAGAAACTTTAATTATTAGAGTTCAGATATTCCAACCATGTCTCCAATCGCAGAAGGGAAGTGAATTTTATTAATATTTAAATCAAAAAGAATGGGTGTTCTTTTCATAAAGAGAATATGCCCTCTTCCTAGGCTGAGGTCAAAAAATAACTGACTGAGATTATTAAATGCCCCAAAACTGAAAAAGCAATTTAAAAGTCTGTGCCTGTTAGCCTCTGGCTCTGAAATTCTGATTTGCCCCAGGAATCAAGAAGGAACCAGAATTTCTTACCATCAGAACAAAGGTAGTAGAAAAAGGAAAATAAAATAGAAGGCATCAAACAGAGTAGTAATGAGAATGATATTTCCTTGAAAGAAATACTGGGGTCTTAAAAATATAACCTGGGCAGATATGAAGGGGAAATGCAATGCTAAGAGCCAGGAGAGAACTACAAAGTGAAAAAGGTGACAGATTCAAATCCAGTTTCTCTTGAAAAAGTAATCGAAAAGGGCAGTGTATTTCAGTTTTTACTGGTTCAGTAGGGAGGAAACGGTACCTAGAAAAAGTCAATCAGATAAAAAGAGGAAAGGCCTTGGAGAGCAGCTATCATGACATCCTAGAGAGAGTTAAAATTAGAAAAACTTTAAAAAGATTTCTCACAAAGCAGCAGCATTTTGTAAGAACAACTGGAAACCATCCCTCACAAACTGAGACAGAGTGATGAAGTGATAAGCAAATCTGGTCAAATTTGAGAGGCAAACCCAGGAAGACAGGTATAAAGGATTCTGAGAATTATGTGACTTTCAAAGGAAAAGAATCATTGGAAAGAGGGCCTAGGGGAACATATCTAAATCTCTAGAACTGGTACTCTAACGGAAAATGAAGCAAACAGAGGACTTACTGAAGGGGAATCAGACAGGATGGTTACAGGTCAAGACTTGCTCTGGAGCAGATATTGGTCTGAAAGGAACAGTTTAGGTGAGACTAACCACTTCCTGGGTGATCAGTGGTAAAGAATCTCCTGCCAGTGCAGGAGACCAGGGTTTGATCCCTGGGTCAGGAAGATCCCCTGGAGACAGAAATGGCAACCCACTCCAGTATCCTTGCTTATAGAATTCTATGGACAGAGGAGCCTGGTAGACTATAATCTATGGGGTCACAAAAGAGTCAGACATGACTTGCAACTAAATAATGACAACACAACCTACTCCAGAGGATCAAGATGGTCAAGACTCATGTGAACAAGGGATGTGGAACAAACATGGAACTCACTGACTTCATCTCCCTCAAGACAGAACTTTGAGAGTAGAAAGAAAAACAAATGCCTAGGCCACAGAGCAAAGGGACAGGAAAAGTTAACATGGCACTCAGATCCAGGAAACACTGTTATCCTTATGTGAACTACAAAAATAGAGAGATCAAAGGATGAAGTGAAAAACAAACAAACAAACTCCAGCTCAAACTATCTGAAAAGAATATTAAAATAAGAGGGGGTAAATACCAAAAGTTTTCCTCATGTCATCAGAAAAAGAACTTAAGGGACAGTGGTTAAGACTTTGCTATTCAATTCCGGGGGTGTGGATTTGATCCCTGGTTGGGGAGGTAAGATCCTACATGCCTCTAGGTCAAAAACTCAGAAATACAAAACAACTAGTCCCCACATGCTGCAACTAAGACCTGGCACAATCAAGTAAATAAATAATTTTTTAAAAGGTTAAATTGTATACAAATGGAAAGGAAAATAGACAGCATGGGTACCTGCAAATGTGTAGGTTTTTAAGGAATTTAACACCAGGTCCCACCACCATCCACCACTACCATGTGCTAAGGCGATGCGTAAGAATCCAAGACACAAAGTCCAACCTCTCATAAGCTCAAATTCCACTTTAATTTACCCCTTTGATTTTTAAATGGAAATTTCTAGTGGCTGGTAAAAATAACTTACCTCCAAATACTACAGGGGACTCAAACTTTATGGCCTAAGAATCCAGAATGCATCACAAGAAAGCTTTGTTGGTACAAATATTTCCAGAGGGTTGTTACCTTGAAAGAAGTGTAATTCAGCAAATGTTTAGACACTACCAAAAAACAAGGAATTTCAATAACTTCTGAAAATAGAATCTAATTCATATAGTCTCTCAATAAAATGTTCATTGGTCAAGCCCAGAAGGGCTTCACTAAAAGTAAGCGGTTCCATTTTCCCAATTCTAATCCACAACATGAGGTTCCTGCCTTTGTGGCTCCCAAATAACCCCTGAAATTTGTATAAAGTTTTCCAGTAGAATCTGGGATTTATGTGTTTGCATCTCTCAAGACACCATATACTACCGAAAATTTAAATAAAAACCTCCTTTTTACAGCTCTAGGCAGTTTTTCCGTCCTTCTTTCAAAAATAGGGCAACTTAAGAGAAGCCAGCATCAGTGGCCTCCAGTGGCCACCATCTCCCAAACAAAAGTCAAGGTAAATCTAGGCAGTGATCTGAATGTTTTCTATTTGAAGTTCTAAACAACCAGAAGCAAGGGGGAAAAAATAAAGGTCAAAATTAATGACATAACAAAACTTTCCTGTCGTTGATCACTACAAGGTAATGAGAGAAACAAAAGGAAGAGTCCAGGTTTTGTTAATGACCTCGAGCCAAAGACCACTAGAAACACATACAGTGGGTTGACTCCTCATCTCAATGAGGGAGATACACAAATGAAGAGCCATGGAGTGTCTCAGCAAAGGACGTACTATTGGATTCAGACTTGTGTTGGATGATTTGAGAGACGGTCCAAGGAAGCAGGTGAAGAATCCAAAAGTCACTTATGTTTCCCCAGGAGTGTTTGGCACTTGTGTTTGGACAATATTCATGCTTCTCTCAGGTGCCCCACCATGGTTCCAGATTTACAGACTGGCCTCGTTTTCCTCCTTATCCATCGTGGTCACACGGTGGCCCTGTTGGGTGTTGTGAAATTATTCACGCCCAGCAAATGAACACCATAGCCTGGCTGTGTCAGGCTAGCTCCTAGCAACACCAAGGCCTCCCTGACAGTGCAAAGCCACTTCCTAGCTGTCACTTTCCTCAGTTGCATGGAGACATAAAGCGAGGAATGTAACCTAATCTAGGAGGTGATGGATGGCCACCCAAGGAAGTGATATTTAAACTAGAGTTTAAAAGCTATTTTAGCTGTTTTTTCTGTTTCCTTTCCCTCACCAACACTATTATTTTTCTACAAGTGAATTGGGCTTAGAAATAAGTCAAAGCTGGCTTTTCACACCATTCCCAATCTTCTCTAATGTGAGAACATCCCTGGCAGTGGAGTTTCTATGGGTAGTATCTGTTAAAAGCTCTTGTGAGAAAATAATAATAGTAATAATAATAGTACCAGTTTAATTTAAAGGGTGATGTAAATGATAAATAATGCACATAAAATGGAAACAAACATGCCTAAATTCCAAGATTACTGGAAGGGAAATAAAATAATCTAATGTTTCCTTTCAAAATTTCATTTCTAATGTAATGTGGGATATTAAAGAAAGATTTTGTCTTCAAAGAGTGCAGGAGGAGGGAGGGGTGTTCAGGATGGGGAACACATATATATCTGTGGCAGATTCATGTTGATGTATGGCAAAACCAATACAATATTGTAAAGTAATTAACCTCCAATTAAAATAAATAAATTTATATATTTTTTTAAAAAGTGAGCTGAGTTTGAGTGGTACCTGAAGTAAAGTGAGAAAAGGAAAGATTCTTTTCTTCCTTATTTTAAATCTTTTTGGTATAAATGAGAAATAAGTTATTTCTGCTTCAAGAATGAAGGAACTATTACAATATTCACCTGATGAAAGCCTTTAAACTTTCATGGAATTCCAAATCTTCAAAAGGCTTTAGGAATTTAGAGAAGGTGAAAGCCTTACATTAATGGGGGGAACAGGCCACTTGCTGTTAGGTTGAACAGTGAATGATTTAAATAAGATCCTTCTGGAATGGATCATGCTTGAAAAAACAACTTACAGGGATCCTACTAGTCACACAAGAACTTGTGAAACAGCAAAGCAAAGAGGATAGTCGGGTGATGGGGGTGGCAGTTACCCCAGAGCCTCAAAGAACACTTTGCTAGGAACACACCATTCTAGTGAAACCATTCCAACCACCAGTGGGAGGCTACTGCCATGAACTTCCCCCGGTCTGATGGATGACAGCAAAAGGCCAGAAGCAGCTGCTCTTTGGGACCTCGAGGAAGAAAATCGGCTATCAGGGTAACACTGCATGTTCTTCAGCTGTACGTATGGATCCAGGTTTGTCAAATTAGTTACACCATGCACATCTCTACCATAACTCTCAGTGGAGATGATAATGAAAATGTAAGGCCTAGGCCACAGTCAGGAGATGGAGAATTTATGGAAGTAATTTCCTTACTAAAGAATGACCTGCTGAAGAGACAGGATGCTCTGGTAGCTGAAGGGTATCTGAGAGTAGATGCCAGAGTCTATTTCTGTGCTCAGGTCACTAAAACATGCACACATGAGGCCTTCTGAAGGGCTCCTCCTGAAGTTGGAATGCCAAAGGACAGTAGCCATATTTTTGCACACAGAACCACCAGGCCTCCTTCACTAAGACTTTGTATCCAGCTTAGTTTTCAGTGAGATTTGAAATTAGCCTTTTCATAAAATAAAAGCTTTTAATCCTTTTGTAATCTGGCAAAAGAGAAGCATTCCTGTGAGAACTGATTGTTCATTTTCTCCCTGGGAAGACTGTGCTCATTGTCCCCAACTCTTATGTGAGTTCATAGGCTATAGCCTGCCAGATTCCTCAGTCCATGAGTTTGTTCCAGTGCTTTCCTACTCTAAAGGATCTTCCCAACCCAAGGATCGAACCCGCATCTCTGGAGTTTCCTGCACTGCAGGCACTGCGCCACTGGGGAAGCCCACTGGGAAGACTGTCACATGGTCTTAACTCCTTGACAGCCCATGAAGGAGGATCTGGATGATTATACACTGAGCAATCTGGGATACCTGACTCCTTATGGGCGGGGTATTTCAATTCCCAGTGGCATGTTTATTTTAAATATTTAGTTCTGAGGCTAAACCATGATAGTAGGAAAACATAGCAGATGACTTTTTTGTGTATTTTTCTGGCTATCAAGTGATAATGCACTAACAATCATAAACAAAGAGTCATTTTTGTTGTTTTAGTTATAAAGTCAGATTTAATTTCAACAAATACTTATAATGGCCCTCTTTGTTGTCAAAAATTTTACTGGGTGATTTCACCTCACTGCCATGCAACAATGTGGTAGAATCCGTATTAGTATGCTTGGTTTTTTGAAAAAACAGTTAATACTGAACCATATTCTTCTACATATGACATTTAGTAAAGCAAAACCCTGCTGATGGTAAGAAGCCCAGTATACGAAATAGCACAGGAATTTCAAATCTGATCAAGAGACTAAACTTCAATGCACATTTAGTGCAGATTCAGAAGGGAAGTGAAAGTCACTCAGCTGCATCTGACTCTTTGAGACCCCATGGACTATATGGTCCATGGAATTCTCAAGCCAGAATACTGGAGTGGGTAGCCTTTCCCTTCTCCAGGAGATCCCAACGCAGGGATCTGCCCACATTGCAAGCAGATTCTTTACCAGCTGAACCACCAGGGAAGCAGATTCAGACACAAGGCAAATTCATTCCGAGATCTGGGCATGTAAGCCACTGTAGTACATCACTTTTAGAGATGGAGTCTGGAAGGCAGTTTGAATGCAAATCAAAATCATATGCACTCATAAAAACGTCTATGTAATTACAGGGTACCCAATCCAGTGCACAGCATCTAAGAACTAGTCTGAGAGTGAAAGGGCTAATTACTCTTCAGGATGTAAAAGGGCACTAGGCACCTGGAATCCAATTCCTTCCCACTACAATATGCACTAGTGGGTGTCTAGAAGTTAAAACACTCTTAGATTTCACATTTCTTTTATACCGCCAAATATTTGCCAACATATGTTATTCACTCAGACATATTTTAGAAACTTGTGAATTCTACTAGTTAAACATGATACAAGCCAGTTGAAAGAGCAGCCTCAGAAGCAGAGGGGCAAGAGAAATTGGCTGACAAGGATGTCACCCTGAGTCGGGACCCGCTGAAGCTTTTGTTTCCACTGCTCTAGTTTGCATATTTAAAAGTGAATTTGCTCAGTACTTCAAAATAATTATTTTTCTTTACATTAAAAGAAAAAATATCTAGACATTCATTCTAGGTTGTTTTATTGCAATGTGTAAGCTAATGATATGTCAAGTACCATGAGTGGCTATCTGATGTACCAAACATAAATAAAAAGGGAAGCGGGCTCAAGACTCTCACCCATTTTGGAAAACAGAGGAACACGACGGTAACCTGCAAAAGGAATCACATCTGATTAACACAATAAAAATACATTCATCAGCAAGGGCCCCAATAGGGCTCCTGAGAAATAACATATTTTATTATTTGTTGTTCAGTTGCTAACTCGTGTCTGACTCTTTGCAACCCCATGGACTATACAGCATGCCAGGCTCCTCTGTCCACCACTATCTCCTGGAGTTTGCTCAAATTCATGTCCATGAGTTGGGCTATAGGGATGCCCAAAATATTTTCCACTGCTACAGTGTTAACTGTAAAAATGCACTGTATTCTCCTGAATCTCATACTTGGGGTAGATATAAATTGACTGTCTCATGTCAAGTCTTGGACTACCTGTTGTTGTGCCAGAAATCCATGTCCATTGAGTCGGTGATGCTATCTAACCATCTCATCCTCTGCTTCCCCCTTCTCTTTTTGCCTTCAATCTTTCCCAGTAAGAAATAATAAAGTACATATAAAAACTAGGACTATGCAGTTATATTCCATCATGTATATTCATTTTCCTCCAAAACAAAATGTTTGAAGTTTCTAGTCCAACTTCATACTAAGTACCACACAGCTCATACTTCCCCCTCTTCTCCCGCCACCCTGAAAATGCTGCATCTCCAAAATTAGCCATCACTCTTCTGCTTCAGAAAGGCCGTTTCCTAGGTACATCTCAGATGGTACTAGAAAAGTAAATATAAAGATAAAATTGGGAACACACTGTAAATCACCCCAGAGAGGTGACTGCAAAGCAGCTCTGAAAAGAGTCAAGATAAGAGTCTTGGGTTCCCTGTCTCTTCTCAGGTGGAAGAAAAGAGTCCCTGCTTCTCCCTTCTGAATGGTTCCCATCCTTCATTCCTTCATGGCAGCCATGCCTACTCTTAACTGAAACAAAAGAGCTATAATCCATGCAGAGAAATTTTCATATAAGTCATTTGTCTAATTAGCTTTCCTAGCATTCCCAGCCCCTAATCCCACCTTCTGTATCAGAACATACTTCTATACTTCCACTAGGAAGAACTATATCAATATATAGATAGATAGATAGATAAGTATATCAATATATTCCTTTACATATCTGACTGTCATGAAGAGAGCTATTTGGTATATCAAAGTCTCTTTGTTAACTCAAGTTATACATAAATATTAGCACAGTCATCTTACTTTTCAGAATATTACCTCTGTTCATGCATAGAACTGGTAAAGTATATTGTCCAAGAAATTCATTTCCAGCTATTAAACCTTGATTTTCAGCAACAAAACGAATCAATGCTAATTCTGGCACCTGAATAACAAATGTGAATGTTTCATTCCATCTTGGATTAAAAGCTGAAATATAAAGCAAGAGATACAATTTTTAAAAAAAATCAAACTCTGTTCCTAGGGGAAAATGCTTAATATCTATTCTCTAAAATTCTTATTTTTAACACTTTAATAGTAATAATGAAAGCTGATGGTTGAGAGGACTTAAATCTTTAATGCATCCAATGAGAAAGAAATAATAATGGCAATAATAACACTTATTAGGTATTTACAAGTGCTGGGCAATATTCTGAAAACTTTAAGAGGATAATCTCACTTAATGCTCACACCAGGGTTATCTCTATCCACATTTACAGATGGGAAACTGAGTACAAAGATGTTTCATAACCTTCAAAAATAGCCATTTTTGTGTGTGTATGAAATAGCCTTCAAGAAATAGCCATTAAGTAGTGGGGCAGGAAATCAAACAAATGGTGTCTGATTTCACAGCAGAAACATGTAGCTGTTATACAATATGACTGTTGTGTTCAAGTATTTTATCAACAAAGAACTTGAGACAACAGGAAGTTATATAACATCATTTTTCTAGATCAGGACATATTATGGGAAGAACTACAGACAGTGGTTGGACTGAGAGCTCACTGACGTTTGCTCTGAAGTCAGCTCTTGATCCTTCTTTTGATTAAATGCTCATTTTCAAATCCAAAATTGATGAGTAATCTATGTCCCTAGCGAAACAGATCATCCCAAATACTCTCCTGCCAAACAAGAAATCCAAATTGCATTACAATGTGACCCAAATCAGATAAAAATTAAGCATAATTGAATGGAACCAAGAAATTCTCATCCAGATCAAATAAATGCTCTTACTTTAATTAAAAAAAAAAATTTCAGGGAGAAATAATGCATTGTTTTTCATGTACAAAGGCAATGGTACACATGCTACCTCAGTAGACTTGTCCTTAGTGTCAGGTTTCAACACGTACTGAAGCATCCGTGACTAATTATACCATATCTATGCTTCTGTGCTGCATCTTTGGTCACAAGCGCACACTTATTAGGCAGGAATTCGAATGCAGTCAATGCTAGTGAAAATACTAAACGAATTGACTCACATTGAAATAATGACCATCTTACCTTGCCCTAATAGAGAAATAATTCAGTGAAGTACAGGAAACAGGTTTAACAGTGAAATCTCTACAGACAACTGCAAAATGTCTGCACAAAATTCTTATGCTAATTTGTTCTCTGTCTTCTAATCCTGCTTGACCCTACTGTCTCTTTCATACACACATAAAATCATACATAGATATATGTTAAAGTCCTTTTAGTTGTAAAAGTAAAAAAACAAAAACAAAAAAACTAATTTGATAGTTACAAATATAGTTAAAAATCATGGGACTTCCCCAGTGGTCCAGTGATTAAGAATCCACCTTGCAATACAGGAGACCCAGGTTCAATCCCTGTTCAGAGAACTAAGATCACACATGCTTTGGAGCAACGAGGCCTACCCACCACAACTAGGAAGACCAAGCGCTGCAGCTACTGAAGCCTGTACATCCCAGAGCCTGCGCCACAACTAGAGAGTCCAGCACCATAAGGAAAGATCCCACATGATGCAATGAAGACTCCATGCTGCAACTAACACCTGATGCAACCAAATGAATAAATATTTCTAAAAAATCACTTCCTTATTGTACGCAGACATGATTGTTTTCCTCCCAGATGCTCATGCCTTTCAATGCACTATCATCACCCTAGTAGCTGGGCGATCTCAGCACCCTTCTCATCAGGCTATCGATATTTTCAGTCCTGCTGGTCTTCCTCACATGCATCCTCCATTCCTTTTCTGATGGTGCAGCCCTTCTTTAAGACTTGACTTCTGCATCGTGTCACTGTGAAACCACATCTTGACTCTCTCCTGTATTTCTCATCTCTCTCTCTCACACTTCTTCCTCTCTACTCTGCAGAAAGGATCTCTGTTAACACTCAGTTCTTAGTGCTTTATATCCCTGTTTAAAAGTTTTAATTTTATTCATTTTTTACAGAAAAGAAAGTTTCTAATGCTGTGTCATGGCTTTCATGATTTTCCATAGCCATCCCCAAAGTAAATCTCTCATTTTACCTCACAACTAATCTTTCTTAAGTATACTGTACTTGAACTTTTGTACTTTCTGCTAACATGTTTGAATTTTGTTTTCTCCGTGTTTTAGCACACGTATTATTACTTTTGCCTTAAATTCCCTTATCCTAGGGAATTCCCTAGAGGAACAGTGGTTAGGATTCAGCACTTTCTCTGCCATCACCTGAGTTCAGTCCCTGGTCAGAGAACTAAGATCCCACAAGTCTCAAAGTGTGGCCAAAAATGGAGAAAAAAGAAAGAAAGAAAGAAAGAAAATTCCTTTATCCTCAATCTCTATTTAAAAAAAACTCTACTCATTTGCCAAGAACCATCTTCAAATTTGCCCCTTCCATACAATTCTTTGTACTTTCTTTAAAGCACTACTGACTCTTTCATAACAATTTCACTTACATCCCATATTCCATACTGAACTATAAACTATCTATAATAGAATTAGTTGGGGCATACATAAGAATGCAGGTAAGGGGTTTTAAGTTTTTTGATACTTAGAATCAGGCTTTTAACATGATAGGCTCAATAATGTCTGGTGAACCAAACTGAATTTTTGTAGGTATATTCCCATAAAGCCATGGATGCAATCAAATTTCTAATGGGATCTAAAATCACAGTATTACATAAGGGATGCATGGAATAAATTAATGTTGTGTGCATTTAGTCATGAAGACTCAAGTAAGGGGGATGGAGAGAACAAAGGATAGGTTACTAGAAGCTTCCTGATATTAGCAGTTAGCATTTCTTGACACTGCCATTGCAACTGTAACGGGAGCCAAATAAGGCAGGGAGTTACTACTAATATCCCTTCCCGATGATAACACAGGATGAGGTAATAAAACGTTCCAAATCTTTTTTTCTCTCCTTTGTTCCTGGAGGCTGAGGTGGAGGAATATTTGGGGTTTGGGAGGAGGCAAACATTGGATTTGAGGGAATTCTCACCAAAGAAGAAAAGCGAAAAGTGAAGTCGCTCAGTCGTGTCCGACTCTGCAACGCCATGGACTGTAGCCTACCAGGCTCCTCCCTCCATGGGATTCTCCAGGCAAGAGTACGGAGTGGGTTGCCATTTCCTTCTCCAGAGGATCTTCCCAACCCAGGGACCGAACCCAGGTCTCCTGGATTCCAGGCAGATGCTTTAACCTCTCAGCCACCAAGGAAGCCCTCCAAAGAAGAAAAAGATAGCTCAAACTGCACCTGCTTCTCTTTCCATGCCATTCAACCTGGAGCATATTTCTAGATTCTTAAATGAAGTCCACTATACTTTGAGAATATTCACTCAAAGAAGATCCTACTCTCAAAGAATCAGCTGCAAGTTCTCTTCCTGAGTGATTCTGACTATCTGACTAACAGTCAACCCCAAGAATCTATACTTTTCTAATGTTCTTAATGATTTCAACTTCAGAGAATAAGTAACAGTGTCAGCACTGTATCATGTAAACTGTCATGAGATGCTGGCACACTGAAAATCTCACCAAAGTCACTTCTTTCATTCCTACATTTCCCTTCTGGCAAAAATGACTGAATTATGAATCCAAATACTATTATGAATAGGTTTCTATGGCATACTGAGTCAGAAGCCACAGTACTTTGATCTAAAATATTCAAGCTGTAAGTAAAACTATGCAACACACTATATCAGAATCCAGCTAGATAGATTTGAGGCTGTCAAAATATCTCTCTTAATCAGTCAAACAAGAAAACATAAAAAGGAAGTAAAAATGGAAAAAATACTACTTCTTCAGGTCAGATACAGTTTTGTATCTGTAACTGAAACTATATCTAACCAACATTAAGTTATTATCAAATTGTTTTTGCTGCATATAATAATTTGGTCATCTTGAACATAATGTAAAAGCTTTTCTTTATGAAAAATAAATATGTATCAAAACTCTATCAATACATAATTTTTAAGCTTTCTAACATGAAGTCTAATAGACTGATCAATAAAATATATTAGAAGCTCACCATTTCTTTTAATTACACGACTCTGCTGTTTCACTTGATCATTTGGAACCCCAAAAATTTCTACAATCACCAAGGCATCAGCTTTGTTTTGATAACTGGGAGGCAACTGGATACCACTGATGAGCTGCACAAAAATAAGTAAATTCAATAATTCAGTAGAACAAACTGTATCACTGCTAACTTTCAAAATAAAATGTTTTCCAAGAATTATGATGAACTAAGTCAAGTCCCACCAAAAAACAACATAGAAAACAAGGCAAATCTTAAATTTTAGTCCTTTTTGAGTTAAATTTCAACTTAAGTATCAAAAGATGATTACCAAATTATTCCATTTGACCCAGATGTCATTATAGTAGAATCCACATTCTCCAATATTTATGGTTGAACATATATTTTTATTCTAACAGCATTTGTTATGATTATTGTAAAGCAATCTTAAAATATTATGACCCCCCTTCTGCTATAATACAGACTGAGCACTCTGATAACTTGAACTATTTTAAAATCTGTATAGTCTCTAAACAACAGAAAAAATGGAAACTACAAACATTACTTCTGAAATGTATGAAAAAGCACCACATAATTTTCTATGATAGCATTTTCTGACAATATAATTTGTATGTTTGGATCAGTTATCATGAATTTTCACCTTATCCATTGTTGTCTATATTATCATAAGTCACCTGGGTTTGAAAAATCAATTATTTCATACATACATATCTTAGGGATTGAATAGCAGACAAATGTTTGACAAAGTAATTAATAATAATTTTATTTCACCTTCTACTGTTCAAGTTAATTGTTGAAGCACAGATTTATTTCACTTTAAGGAACAAAGGAAATGATGTTGTTAAAGTGCTGTACTCAATATGCCAGAAAATCTGGAAAATTCAGTAATGGCCATGGACTGGAAAAGGTCAGTTTTCATTCCAATCTCAAAGAAAGGCAATGCCAAAGAATGCTCAAACTACCACAAAACTGCACTCATTTCACACACTAGCAAAGTAATGCTCAAAACTCTCCAAATCAAGCTTCAACAGTACGTGAACTGTGAACTTCTGGATGTTCAAGCTGGTATTAGGAAAGGAGAGGAACCAGAGATCAAATTGCCAACATCCACTGAATCATGGAAAAAGCAAGAGAGTTCCAGAAAAAAACATCTATTTCTGCTTTATTGACTGTGCCAAAGCCTTTGACTGTGTGGATCAAAACAAACTGTGGAAAATTCTGAAAAGGATGGGAATATCAGACCACTTGACCTGCCTTTTGAGAAACCTATATGCAGGTCAGGAAGCAACAGTTAGAACTGGACATGGAATAACAAACTGGTTCCAAATAGGGAAAGGAGTACGTCAAGGCTGTATATTGTCACCCCGCTTATTTAACTTATATGCAGAGTACATCATGAGAAATGCTGGACTGGAAGAAACACAAGCTGGAATCAAGATTGCTGGGTGAAATATCAGTAACCTCAGATA
>SJYV01035137.1:788858-799349 GCA_006410875.1 Neotragus pygmaeus | reverse complement strand
TCTCCCCCATACCTCACCTTCTTTGAGCTATTTTCCTAATGGAAAGGCTCTTAAGAGGTTCTTGGGTGGTTAGGGTAGAAGGAGAGAGAGGAGGGAGTGTGGGGCAGGATGGCAGCTGGGAAACCTTGAGCTTCCTGAGTGAACTATGAAGGAAACACAGATACTTGGGCTGAGATGATAGGGGAGAGAGAGGAACCACATTTAGGAAATCTCATTTGTTCCACAGTTCAATCTAAGATTGATGTAAATTTTACTGTGTGTCTTTGATTGGCAGTTCATTAAAAAATGATAATTATATGGGTGATTAAAGCCTGAAATAAAAGAAACACACACATTAGTGATAGGTCTTCAGATTACACCAAGGCTGCCTGAAGTGCCGGTTCTGATGATTTTCAAATCATTAACCAATCGACAAAGAAGTGAAGGGTCAGATGAGCTTTCAATGTAAGTGTCGGGAAGCAAAAAGAACAGTCCCCAAGTGAGTGCTGAGCTTCACTGGATGGAAAATCTAAGTCGGAGCCCACGCATGACTCAGTTTATGAGAATCTGATGATCTGACACATTTTCCTTCCAGGGCGATGCATGTATCGAGGGCTGTGGTTTGCACCGTCAGAGAGTGTGTGGTAAGGAATAGATTGCACCATCAAAAATAATGGAAACACTCTGCAGTGACTCTTCGGTGGGAATGATTGTGGATCCAATGACAAGCATGAGGTGAGTCAAGCTTGGGCTGGAGGCGGTCTTTGTTCAGAGAGCTTGACCCACTCTGGATTAATGTCTCCACCATTCAGACACAGCTTGAATCCCAGCTTTCCACATGTCCTGATGTAGCAGGACCAGGTCACAGCTGCATGAGAAATCAGTTCCTTGGATTTGAAGAATTTCTGCTGATGGGACCTTCAGGGCTATAGGATCAGACTGGGTTTCAGGGTCAGAACCAAGCAAATGGAGAAACAGAGTTTGGGAGTATGTTACATCCTAGGGCATGCAAAGGATGACTATGTGTATGTGTGTGGTGTGTCTTGTATGTGTTGTGTGTATGTTGTGGATGTGTGTGTGCACACGCATAAGTCTATCTGTGTGAGGTGGGTGTAGAAACAGATTTGGCAAACGGAGTCTAAGTTCAGTAGGACTGGCGGTCCAGAGAGGTGGGCTGTATGTCTGGCCAGATGGTTCTAGAGGGACTTGGGAAGCACATCAAGGTCAATAGCAAAGCTCAAAATCAGCCACACCTGTCCCAGTGAGGGCCATATAGACAGGCTTCATGGGATGACTGAGAAGGCACAGTTATTTCAAGATCAACATAGAAGTAACCTGAAGCTGAGGATGGTCAAGAGGAAGCTAAAGACCAGGGTAAGAGATATAAAGTCAAACTTTCTGTCTCTTTCCTAGTGAGGAGCAGAGTAAAAGACAATTACATGCAATATCATATATCTTATCTGATCTTCCTGGATCTGAGCTATAATTTTCCCCTGAAACCTTCTATGCCTTATGTGTCTGGCATATCCATTTGTTGCAGAGTGACTATTTCATTTGCATCTGCTCACTTCTAAATTCTTCCTCCTTTTCCCTTGACATCTTAAGCTCTTTGTCTCTCAAATGACAACCACATACACAAAAGAAACGCCCGACTTTGCACCCTCATTGCCTTTTTATGGATTCTGCTCTGTAACCATATTTATCAATCCCATGGTTCTTACTAAAAATGGATTTCATTAGAATTAAAGGAAGAAATGTGCACACTTTCATGTAAATAACACAAAGGACAGTGGCCAAAGGAGCCCATTTCTTTTCCTGTTTCATTTAAAACCTCCTGTTTATGATCTCAGCGATCACTTTGCCTGGAAATCTACCTCAGAAACCCCAAAATCGTGGAAAAAGGGGAGAAGCCTGAGGGAAACAAGGAGAGGAGCATGGAGGCCGGAGCAGAGGCCGCGGGGGCAGAGGCTGCCTGTCCCCGGGGGAACCTGCCTCCACTGGGACAACATCAGCCAGGGGCCGGAGCTCGGTCCCCAGTGAGGAATGCACTGAGGCTCCACGTGGAGAACTTACGNGTTTTTCCATAAGTCATGTATGGATATGAAAGCTGGACTATAAAGAAAGCTGAGCACCAAATAATTGATGCTTTTTAACTGTGGTGTTGCAGAAGACTCTTGAGAGTCCCTTGGACTGAAAGGAGATCCAACCAGTCCACCCTAAAGGAAATCAGTCCTGAATATTCATTGGAAGGACTGATGTTGAAGCTGAAACTCCAATACTTTGCCCACATGTTGCAAAGAACTGACTGATTGGAAAAGACCCTGATGCTGGGAAAGATTGAAGGTGGGAGGAAAAGGGGATGACAGAGGATGATATGGTAGAATGGCACATCGACTCAATGGACATGAGTTTGAGTAAACTCCGGGAATTGGTGACAGACAGTGAGGCCTGGCATGCTGCAATCCATGGGGTCACAAAGAGTCGGACACGACAGCAACTGAACTGAACAAAAGGAACAAAGTCTGAGTAAAAAAGAATAGTATTTGAAGTGTACTAATTTATAAAGTGTGAAAGTGAAAGTCATTCAGTCCTGTCCAACTCTTTGGGACCCCATGGGCTATACGGTCCATGGAATTCTCTAGGCCAGAATACTGGAGTGGGTAGCCTTTCCCTTCTCCAGGAGATCTTCCCAACCCAGGTATCGAACCCAGGTCTCCCACATTACAGGTGGATTCTTTACCAGTTGAGTCACAAGGGAAGCCCAAGAGTACTGGAGTGGATAGCCTATCCCCTCTCCAGCTGACCTTCCCAACCCAGAAATCAAAGCAGGGTCACCTGCATTGCCAGCAGATTCTTTACCAACTGAGCTATCACTAACATAGAAATTGAAACATAATTTCAATTTCTGAAGATTATAATAAATAGGAACAAATAAATAACTTTGAATAAAGGGAAAAATGAAAGAAAGAAAAAGAATTAGGCCATACCAATAAAACTTTATTAAAAAGAAAAAAGGAGGGAAGAGAAAAGAAAAACGTGCCAATGTGTAGTTTTTCCTTTCCTACCTCCACACATTATAGCACCCACTAGAAAACAGAGTGACTGCACAAATATTTAATGATCAGCATGGAACTGGCCCAGCAACCCACTGTAGTATTCTGGCTTGGAGAATTCCATGGACAGAGGAGCTTAGTGGGTTACAGTCCATGGGGTCCCAAAAAGTCACACACGACAGCGACTGAACACCCACGTATCAGCTGACTATCAGCCCTCTGGACAATATATCCTTTTCATTAGGGAGGTGTAACTCATGACCCCCCCTCCAAAAAAAAAAAGCTAACTAAGTAATAATGATAATTGAATATGAGCACTGAAATAGAATTTAAGAGATTTATTGTTCAAATAATTTATACTTTGATTCACAAAGTCCCTTCAGGGGCCACTGCAGAGGATGGATGTCAAGCTGACGACCTTTAGTGGTCAACCAAATAGCTCTTGCTTTCATCTGGTGGTCTTACTCAGGAGACTTTAAACTTAGAAAATGATTCCATAGTTTTTATAAGTTTGAAAATAACCGATTTAATCCAAAGTTCTCTGTTTATAGATAACAAAGAGTAAACCAGAAATGCTGAATGACTTTATCAAGGACCTAAGAAAAATAATGGCAAAACTGGGTCTTCAAATCACGCTTTCCACAATTTGTGCAAATAATCACAAAGCTTCCTAGAACAATCAGAAGAGGGGAAGACCCACGTGGCTATGAGAGTAGCTTCCTAGGAAAATCATTAATGCTACCTCTTTTACATCATGTCACCTAAGCCCCTTTTGGAGTATAAATAGGTGGCATTTATAAACATCTGTGCATACTAGCTATCTTCCAGCTTCGCTTTTTCAAATTAACCTACATGTACTAAGCAAATACTTTGTGTCAGTGACTGTGGATAAGGATTGAACAAAACATAGTCCTTATTTTTAAAGGACCCTCAGACAAGTGGGGGGAGAAAGACAAGTATAACAAGTAAATAATTATAACTTACGGTGTGGTAAGTGCCATAATGCAGGCATGTATAGGGTTTTATGGGCTTCCCTGGTGGCTCAGTGGTCAAGAATCTGCCTGCCAGTGCAGGAGATGTGGGTTCGATTCCTTGGACAGGAAGACCTCCCAGGAAAGGAAATGGCAAACCACTCTAATATTCTTACCTCCCATGGAGAGAGGAGCCTGGTCAGCTACAGTCCATGGAATTGCCAAAGAGTCAGACATGACTGAGTAACTAAACAACAACAACATAGGGTGTCATGGAAAAACAGAAGAAAACTTCAAAAGAAATGCAACTTAGCACAGGAAAAGGTTTCCAAAAAGAAGTGACTCTGAAAGTGTTGAAAATAATGAGTCAGAATGCAACAAGCAGATGAAGAATGGAAGAGTAGTCCAGTCAAAGGAAATAACATATGCAGTACCTAGAGGTGCCATTGAGGACCAAAAAAAGGCTTCCATATGGTTTTAAAATGGGTTAAAAGGCTGGGAGTGGTGAGAGATGAGGCTAGAGGAGTGGGACAAAGCCAGACTAGAAAACACTCAGGAGACACAAATAAATATTAAGTAGACATGATCAGGTTACCCTCAGCAAAATCTCTCTTGTTGACTTGTAGAAGATGGATCAGCATGACTGAGACAAGCTACCTAAAACCCCCTTAGGAAGCCAAAGGAACAGAGGTGATGACAGGTAACATATTCCTTTAAAAAAAAAAAAAAAGACGGCAGCAAATGACATCAGATCAAGGGAATGAATAAAAAAGACAATTTAAGATCTACAGAAGTTAGAGACTGATAAGACATGGGATGTGAAAGAGATGTGGAAGAATAGCTCCCAATTTTATGGCCTGAGTCAAACGAATAAATGAATTTGACTCAATTCACTGAGATTTCAATAAAACAGAAGAGAGTTAACTAGGAAGGGATGTTCAGCTTTAATATTTTAAGTCTGACAGAACACTGGTAGGAATGCTAGATGGGCTATTAAAAATAAGCCTTTAGAGTCAAAAAATGAAGTCAGATTAGCAATGTGAGCATGTTTGTGGTTGAAACCATGAAAGTGTATAAACGAATACAAAGAGAATGTCTAGTTTGAGATGAGGATTGAGAAAAAGCCCTTGGCAACATGAATATTTTAGGGGCACATAGGGGCTACCCTGGAGAAGAAAATGGCTACCCAGTTCAGCATTCTTGCCTGGAGAATCCCATAGACAGAGGAGCCTGGCAGGCTCCAGTGCATGGGGTCGCAAAGAGTTAGACACGACTGAGCAACCTAGCATGCAGGGGCTTCCCAGGTGGCTCGATAGTAAAGAAAACACCTGTCAGATCATGAAATTTGGGTGCAGTCTCTGGGTTGGGAAGATCCCCTGAAGAAGGTAGTGGAAACCCACCAGTATTCTTGTCTGGGAAAGCCCATGGACAGAGAAGCCTGGTGGGCTACAGTCCATGGGGCTCCAAAACAGTTAGGCATGATTTAGTGACTAAATAACAACTAAAGAGGAACTCACAAATGAAAGTGAGAAAGAATTCCTTGGAGGTACACTGAAAAAGAAAAGAGGAAACACACAGAACACATCAGTGAGATTTGTGTGGATTAGGAAGGGGTCTGAAAAGGTGTCTGCTTCGTCCCAGCTATTCCCTAGAACAACTAGACATGTTCCTCTAATTTGAACAATGCAACTTTTTGAATTTTTTCATTCATGCAAAAAGGCAACAAAAAGATATGCCAAGATGCTGCAACACCATCTACCTATAGTACCTGAAAAGATTAACAGAAATGTAAAAGGTAATAAAGAAAATCAGTGGAACTAAAAATATTAATGGGTACTATCTAGCTTATATCATAACTGAAAAAAAGGTAAAAGTAATCTTACCCTTATTGTAAGTGTGAGTGGATTATTGTCTATTAGTACTTTATGTGGATTAAACTTTGTTTTTTTTTCTCTTAGGAAGTGTGGTTTTAAAACATATCCAGAACAACCATTATCCAAAAATTTCCCATTTTGAAGATCCATAGGGAGACCAGGGGTCTGGAAATTTAAGGCCACTATAAGGGAAAAGAGTATTTTGACCTTGTCAGGAAATGAGGGAATATCTAAAGAAACATAGTTAAACAATTGAGTGAAACCTAATGATGGATTATATATCTTTGAACATTTTAAGAGCAAGTATTTACCAAATGACTCATGATGTTTAAACATTTGTTGTTGCCATGTCTACATTAACAGATGAAGGTGAGTTTCAGAACTTAGTCTGTAAATTATTCTATAGCTTTTGAGTTAAAAAATCAAAATGGCACATAGCACAGATTACAAAATAGCAATGTACATGTCAGATAACATTCAGGAAATATGAGAATAAAGAAAATCACTAATTAAATGCTGAAAGGGTTGACACCAATGTATCATAAACTTTCAAGTCTAAAGGGGTACTGTTATCTCTTGAGAAAGAGAGGAACAGGCAGAGCGATAATTGTTGTTAAAATATACAGACATCATATAGCCTGGTAAACAGACACCAGTGGTATTCAGTACCACCATCTGCCCCCCACTGCCCACCCTACCATCCTGATCCCAATTGTTCCCTCTCTACAAACCTATGGGCCTTGCCACAGTTCAGCAACACAAGAGTTAACACTTGGCACTTTCTAACTGGTTAGTCCCAGTGACATACCAGTTGATCAGTTTGGAATAAGGAGGGTCTGACAAGGATAAATAGCCGAGCACATTACTCATTTTTCAATATTATGAATTCAGAAGTGATTAAAGTACAAAAAGCACAGGTCACTTGATTTGAAGAGGCCCTTATCAAATCTTTCATGCAAAGCACCTGATCCTCACTGTCCTCTTACGTTCATTTTCAGTTTCTTTCTCCCCTTCCTACACTTCCCATGCAAACTCTTCATGAATTTAACTTCCATGTTAAATTACCCTTACCTAGATTTATCCTCGGAGAAGGCAATGGCACCCCACTCCAGTACTTTGCCTGGAAAATCCCATGGATGGAGGAGCCTGGTAGACTGCAGTCCATGGGGTCGCCAAGAGTCAGACATGACTAAGTGACTTCACTTTCACTTTTCACTTCTCGCTTTCATGCATTGGAGAAGGAAATGGCAACCCACTCCAGTGTTTTTGCCTGGAGAATCCCAGGGATGGGGGAGCCTAGTGGCTGCCGTCTATGGGGTCACACAGAGTCAGACATGACTGAAGTAACTTAGCAGTAGCAGATTTATCCTATGCAACCCATTTAAGAATAAACTCAACTCGAAGTCAATGATTCATCATTGCTTGACTCCAAAACTTCCAGGGTCAAAAATTTTTCAAAGGAAGCTCTTTTCCTTTGAAAATAAAACTGGATATTTTATTAGTTCACAAAATGAACTTATTTTGTCTTATTTTTGCAAAAAAACAAACAAACAAAAAAATAAACCCCAACCTCAGTATTCTATATAACATACCCATTTGACAACCTACATTCCAAAATTCTTGAGGATTAAAATTAGAAGAGTCAGCTCTTGTTGCTTTGGGATATACTCTGGTAATGAACTTCCTGGTGTGAAGAATAAATTCCCTGGCTGAAAAACAAATGTATTAAAAAATTGCAAAATATTTCAAATAAACTACTATGTCTATATATTTATTTAATTCTACAATTTTGATGTCTACTATCTTGGCAAAAGTATTTGCAATTCATGGAAATCAAAATAAATTCATGCTTTTGTTTCACGGTATAATTCAACTGTTATTGAGAAGTTAATAATAATTTATTTTACAATTTTATGTAATCATTCACTTGAAGAAAGAAACAACCGAATAACATGTTTCTTTTTCTCACATTCAAGTAAATTTCACTTTGACATAGAGCATATAAAATTCCAAAATAAAATATCATACATAATGGTAAATGGTGTAAATTAGTTTTGAATCTTAAGTGACTTAAATAGAATAAATAGAAATGTGTAAAAAATATATGTAGACACTTAAAGAATATGTATAGGAATTGTAAAGAAACTGAAACAGACTGTGTGTATATATGTGTTTGTCCCAGGTACAGAGTGGTACAGAGTCTGCCTGCCAGTGTAAGAGACTCTGGTTCAATCCTTAGATCGGGAAGATCTCCTGGAGGAGGAAATGGCAACCCACTCTAGTGTTCTTGCCTGGGAAATCCCATGGACAGAGGTGATCATGGGGTCCCATGATGTCACAAAGAGCCAGACACGACTTAGTGACTAAACAAAAATCACCATTGGATACCCCTCAAATTTTTTTCACACAGATTTCATATTTCTCCAATGTTTTTACTCTTTCACTATGTAGATCCTCTTCCCACATCTATTTCAGCTAGTATGGTGAAAGTCGTGGAAGAAATGGTTATGGCCTACACCCACTCTATTTGCTAGTCAAGTTTGAGCAGAATCATTGCCACTCTCATCCTAAATGCTATTCTTTTCCTAAGATGCATAGTCAGATAAAAAATTAGTTACTGAAGTTAGTGGTGATCATAGTTAATTTAATTAACTCATTTCTAGAGGCTATACTCTCCTTGAGGAAAAATTCAATTTGAAGCTACTCATGTATAAATGTGTTTTGTGTGTCCAACTGTTACGATTCCTTATCTAGTCCTATATTAGATATCTACCTTTTGATAAAACATGGACTCTTCTGGGTCTTAATTTTTTTCATCTACAAATTGATAAACATGAATGATCACTAAATATCCTTAATCTGATTTTGTTACTTCTGAGACCTAGAAATTAAACATGCTATGTTTTCACAAATGCGATTTATGTTTATTTTAGATAAATAAGAAAGTCAAATAGAAAATATAAGAAAACAACATACAATCTCATCACTCTATTAATAACCCTGATAACCTCTTGGTATATATATATTTCCATTCTTCTGACACAGGTATATACTTATGCTTCAATTGAATCTTATTGTTAACTCTCTTTCATAAACTTCTACTTTTGACTTACTAAGATAACATGAAATCCATTCCATTTCAATAACATTCACCTATGACATTATTTTTAGATTAATGAAAAGCATTCCTATATATGAAAACTTGTTTCTGATTTTTCCTTATAATAAAATTAATGATGTTTATTATATTATAAGAATGATGGACCTCCTTGTAGTACATCTTTTGGAGAAGGCAATGGCACCCCACTCCAGTCTTCTTGCCTGGGGAATCCCAGGGTTAGGGGAGCCTGTTGGGCTGCCATCTATGGGGTCGCACAGAGTCAGACACGACTGGAGTGACTTAGCAGTAGCAGCAGTAGTACATCTTTGACCAATCATTACTTATATACTAGAGCCAAGCATCATGGAATGTGAACTTGAGTGTGCCTTAGAAAGCATCAAACAAAGATAGTGGAGGTGATGGGATTCCAGTTGAGCTATTTCAAATCCTAAATGATGATGCTATGAAAGTGCTGCACTCAATATGCCAGCAAATTTGGAGAACTCAGCAGTGGCCACAAAACTTGAAAAGGTCAGTTTTCATTCCAATCCCAAAGAAAGGCAATGCCAAAGATTGCTCAAACTACCATACAATTGCACTCATCTCACACACTAGCAAAGTAATGCTCAAAACTCTCCAAGCCAGGCTTCAACAGTATGTGAATCGTAAAATTCTGGATGTTCAAGCTGGATTTAGAAAAGGCAGAGGAACTAAAGATCAAATTGCCAACATCCGCTGGATCTTCAAAAAAGCAAGAGAGTTCCAGAAAAATGTCTACTTCTGCTTTATTGACAACACTGGAGCCTCTGACTGTCTGGATCACAATACTNATCGTAAAATTCTGGATGTTCAAGCTGGATTTAGAAAAGGCAGAGGAACTAAAGATCAAATTGCCAACATCCGCTGGATCTTCAAAAAAGCAAGAGAGTTCCAGAAAAATGTCTACTTCTGCTTTATTGACAACACTGGAGCCTCTGACTGTCTGGATCACAATACTGTGAAAAATTCTGAAAGAGATGGAAATACCAGACCACCGTACCTGTCTCCTGAGAAATCTGTATGCAGGTCAAGAAGTAACAGTTAGAGCCAGACGTGGAACAACAGACATTACAAACTGGAAAAGGAGTAGGTCAAGGCTGTCATACTGCTTACTTTTTTTTATTTAAATTTCTTTATTTTAATTGGAGGCTAATTACTTTACAATATTTTATTGGTTTTGCCATACATCAACATGAATCCTCCACTGGTGTACACGTGTTCCCCATCTTGAACCCCCCTCCCACCTCCCTTCCCATACCATCCCTCTGGGTCAGGTTATTGATATTTCTCCCGGCAACCTTGATTCCAGCTTGTGCTTCATCCAGTCCAGCATTTCTCATGATATACTCTGCATATAAGTTAAATAAGCATCTTGCTTATTGCTGGGAGAAATATCAATAACCTCAGATATGCAGATGACACCACCCTTATGGCAGAAAGTGAAGAAGAATTAAAGAGCCTCTTGATGAAAGTGA
>SJYV01035137.1:739480-786741 GCA_006410875.1 Neotragus pygmaeus | reverse complement strand
GGCAAATAGATGGGGAAACAGTGGAAACAGTGAGAGACTTTATTTTCCTGGGCTCCAAAATCACTGCAGCCATGAAATTAGACACTTGCTCCTTGGAAGAAAAGCTATGAGCAACCTAGACAGCATATTCAAAAGCAGAGACGTTACTTTGCCAAGAAAGGTCCGTCTAGTCAGGGCTATGGTTTTTCCTGTGGTCATGTATGGATGTGAGAGTTGGACTGTGAAGAAGGCTGAGGGCCAAAGAATTGATGCTTTTGAACTGTGGTGTTGGAGAAGACTCTTGAGTGTCCCTTGGACTGCAAGGAGACCTAACCAGTCAATCCTTAAGTAAATCAACTCTGACTATTCATTGGAAGGACTGATGCTGAAGCTCAAACTCCAATATTTTGGCCAACTGATGAGAAGAACTGACTCATTGGAAAAGACTCTGATGCAGGAAAAGTCTGAAAGCAGGAGGAGAAGGGGACAACAGAGGATGAGATGGTTGGATGGCATCACCAACTTGATGAATACGAGTTTGAGCAAGCTCCGGGAGTTGGTGATGGACAAGGAGGCCTGGCATGCTGCAGTCCAGGGCATCACAAAGAGTCAGAAATGACTGAGCAACTATACTGAACTGAACTGACTTTTGGTTCAAGAAAAGTGCTCTATACTCTTTCCAACGAAATGGTGATGCTACCTGTTATGACTCTACTCAGTCCCCTTTTCAAATGCTGATCCTAGTGTTTAATATGATGAGAATGGAGAATTATAACCACTTTTGCTGTGCCCAGAAGTCCCAACCGCATGAACAACAACAAAAACCGCCCTATAGTTTGAAATCATGGACTCTAGTAAAGTAGGTCAAATTCAAACTCCATTCACAATATTTCACAGTAAAAATATACTTTATATCACAATCCAACACCACACACACACATTTTATAAAATAATACCTATGTTTCCTGTATACAATATACTCTTCTGTATTCTATTATTTAATTCTATTCCATTCCATTTTATTATATTCCATTTCATTCTATTCTATTCTTTTAACTGCCATGTAGAGCTACTGAATAAACTTTTGGTCACCGGCCTCAGTTTACAACAAAAACCGAAAAGCCCTAAAATATCCATCATGTTTCTAACAGGCATTTTGAGGAGATGAGTTAAAACATGCCTCAAAACCCTAAAGCACCAATGGCCAGCCCAAAGAGGTTAACCACCATATATATTAGAATCTGCATTTCCAATAGTCAGGAGCTTTTCTCAAGATTTCTTTTGCAGGTTTGGAGGTGCTGATTTTTCTGCTTCTACAAAAGACAGTAGATTGCAGTTTTTAAAAGGGATATGGCAAGTTGCCTTATTCTCCTTGACTGTGGCTGCCTCAAAATGTGCCTCAGTGGCAACCTGATAATTTTGGATTAAAGTTAAGCAATGGCCAGTGCAAGAGGGACACTCTCCCTTTTTTTCTCTTTCAAAATAGTAAATAAATCTCTCATGTGAAAGGTACACTCCCTGTATCCGAAGGTAGGACATCCTTTCCACCAATGATAGAGAATTCAGAGCTGAGGACCCTATAAAAATAAACCTGGTGCCATATTTAATTACTACCCCAAGCTCAAACTGTTTAGATTCTTCACTAATTTCCTGTCAGTGTCTCACACACTTGTTTCTTTGTCTGGAAAGCATAAAAGCTGCCTACTTTGGTCACTTCTTAGGGTCTCATTTCTATGGATTAAATTTTGTTTCTTTTTCTCCTGTCAATATGTCTGGCATCAATTTTATTACTAGTCCAGTCACAAAGAACTCAAGAGGGGTAAGAGAGAAAAGATTTCCCCTACCAACAGACCATTCCTTTTTAAGTTGATAACTTATTTAGTCACTAAGTCATGTCCGACTCTTTTGTGACCCCACGGACTATAGCCACCAGGCTCTTCTGTCCATGGGATTTTCCAGGAAAGAACTGGAGTGGGTTGCCAGTTTCTTCTCCAGGGGATTTTCCTGACCCAGGGATTGAACCTGAGTCCCCTGCTTTGGAAGCTGTATTCTTTACCACTGGGCCACCAAGGAAGCTCCAAGTTGATGATGTTCCCCACCATGTAAGTCTGAGAACAAGGCAGAGTCTGCTTCACATTCTTTTTCCCAGGCCTAACAGTTGTATCTTGGGCTGTACCACGTAGAGTAACGCACCTCAGATTCAGAGTCTGGAGATAATGAAAACAAGATTCAGAGGCAAATGGCTCCTCTGTAGGTACACAGCCATCTGGCAGCCTGGTCTGGGTACAATTTTTATCTTCTTCTTCACTTTTAGAGATGCAGCTTCCAGTCTATTTATCTCTACCTCATAGAAGCCCACTTCTGCTAGTGGTAAAGAATCCTACCAATGCAAGAGACACAAGAGACAGGGGTTTGATCCCTGGGTTGGGAAGATCCGATGGAGTAGGATCCTACTCCAGTATTCTTGGCTGTAAAATTCCATGGAAAGAGGAGCCTGGTAGGCTACAGTTGCAAAGAGTCAGACACAACTGAGTAACTAGGCATTCATTCATTCATAGATGTCCACAAAGTTCACCCTGGCTTCAATTTCTCTGCCATAAGCCAATCAATCCTAAGAGAAATCAACCCTGAATACTCGCTGGAAGGACTGATGCTGAAGCTTCAGTATTTTGGTCATCTGATGTGAACAGCTGACTCATTGGAAAAGCCCCTGATGTTGGGAAAGATTGAGGGCAGGAGGAGAAGAGGGCGTCAGAGGATGAGATGGTTGGATGGCCTCCCCGATGCAGTGGGCGTGAATTTGGGCAAACTTCAGGAGATGGTAAGGGATAGGGAGGCCTGGCATGCTGCAGTCCATGGGGTCTCAAAAGAATCCAGCACAAATGGGTGACTGAACAACAACAAGCCTCTATCATCTCCCTACAGCCAGCATCACTCTTACGCTGCTAACAGAGGCATCTTTCAGAATCATACAAGTGATCATATAACTCCTGAGATTTCAATCTTCTGCTCACTTACAAAATTCAAGTTTCTTGTAGTTTAGCTTTGCCTACCTCTGCAACTTTGTCACTCACTACTCTCTCATATAAGCTGCTCACCACAGCCCCTCCCAACAAAGTGTCCATACTGGACATTCTCAAGCAAACTTTCATGACTCAGAGAAGTAAATTAATGGTTCAGTTCTGTGAAATAAAATGTAAAGTGACCTGAGGCATATAACCTTTTTTAAAATCTGTTAAATATGTTGAAATTGTATTAGAACATAGTTTTATGAACGTCATCGACCAATTTTGACATCTTAAAAGTGAATATAACTTGTTTAAACACTTCCTCTATTTGAATTATAAGAATTTACCTGCCAACTTTGTAAGTTTTCGGGCTTGGGACTCCCCAATAGAGTTGCTTTCATTAAATTGTTGATATAGATTTGAATGATGAAAACTTTTGAACTTCTCAACTTTAGTATAAATAACAAGATCAGATAGGGCCATAGATATTTTTATCTTTGTGGTGCAAACAAACAAAAAAAAAACAATAATTTCACAATTTTGCACTAATCATTTGAAAAATTCTTTTTCCAATAAAGAAAATATGCCTTCAAATCAATGATTTTAGTTTTTTCATAAGATTATATCCTCAAAATGTATTTGGATTTGGTCAATGTAAATATGTTCAATGATAATAGCATTTGGTGTTACTTACCAGGCAATCTAAACCTAAAATCCCAATTCATGCAGTAAGTACTGAAGATGGCAATTATTTCTATTTCCTTTTCCCAAAGGTCTTAGTTTACTCTCACGAATTTTACAAGTTCAGGAATTTAAGACTATTTCCAATGTGATCTAACATTTTGGAATAACTTCTGCTGTATAGTACACTATTGTACACTTTTCCAGCCCAGGATCTATATTCTCTGCACTTCTGTTCGGTTCAGTTCAGTCGCTCAGTCGTGTCCAACTCTTTGCAATCCCATGAATCGCAGCACGCCAGGCCTCTCTATTCATCACCAACTCCCAGAGTTCACTCAGACTCGTGTTCATTGAGTCAGTGATGCCATCCAGCCATCTCATCCTCTGTCGTCCCCTTTTCCACCTGCCCCCAATCCCTCCCAGCATCAGTCTTTTCCAATAAGTCAACTCTTCGCATGAGGTGGCNGTGTGTGTGTGTGTGTGTGTGTGTGTGTGTGTGTGTGTGTTTTCAGGAAAACATCAATCCATGTGCTTAAGAGTGGATCATGTGGAGTGGGCGTGGCTAAGCAGAGTGCATTCCCCTGGCAACAGTAACCAACTTAGGCATGTGTGCATGCTTGGATCACAGCCAGCCTGCTGTGATCCAAAAGGAGTCATCTTGGGCAGCTGAATGGTAGATAGGACTTTCAGATTTGAATCTGAAAGCATGTAAACTGAAACTTTGCACAGGCTTGCACCCATATTAGGAAAGTGAGGCCAAAGTTGGCAGAAAGAAAATTCTGTGGACTTTGCTTAATACACTTTAACCAATCATTCCTGAAATTAGATTCCCTTTCTTGAATGTTTCATTTCTATGGACCAGCTGAATTAATTCATATTTTACTTAAACCAGCTGAATTAGTTTTGTATTGCTTGCAACCTTGTATACCTTCTTTTGTCATGCTAACTTGTATATTGTATACTTAAAATACTATATAATATAAACAGTGATTTTCTTGCCTCTGACAGTAAGCTCTCTTTTAGGGCAGAAACATTATCTTTTGTACGCACAATGTCTAATATATAAGAAGTCCTAATATTTATTGGCTGTAGAGAAAAAGAATTTGCAAACAGCTAATGGGAAAAGAGATAACAACTTCTAAAATTTCTTTTTTCCACTGCTAATTTTTCCAAAATAAATTTTAAATGATAAACTACAGTGATTGCAAGTAGGAAAAAGATGTTTTCCTCCAAAAAGTTAAAAAATTCTCAACTAACAAAAAAATAAAACAACTTTTCAGTCACTTGTAAGATTTTCACGAAATGTTGCCTCACCTTCTTTTTCCTGAAGAGTGGGATTCTGACCACCCGTTTTGACTGTTCTTCCTTTGTCAAATCATCTTGAAAATCACCCACTGGTTCTGGTTCTTTGGCATCACTTCCATCCTCCTCTTGTTCTATCTCCTCCTCTTCTTCCAATTCCTCTACCTGCCCATGCTTATCAGAACCTTTCCTTTCAAGGGTTTCATGTAAGGTTCCTATTTTCTTGTTTCTAACTAATATTTTGAATTTTAATGCCTACAGAAACAATTTGAAAGAGATACAATTATACATGTACAGGTAAATTTGCACTTGTCATGGCCATTGAAAAGTCTTTCATCATATTTTCAATTTGCCCACAGTAGCTCTATATGTAGCTCTTTTTTCCATATTCCTAAAAACCTAATCAAAACCAAGGGATCTACCTGATAGCTCAGAGGTAAAGAATCTCCCTGAAATGCAGGAGACCTGGGTTTGAACCCTGGTTCAGGCAGATTCCCTGCAGAAGGGAAAGGCTATCCACTCCAGTATTCTTACCTGGAGAATCCCATAGACAGAGGAGCCTAGCGAGCTAGTCTATAGGGTTGCAAAGAGTCAGACATGACTGAGCAACTAACACTACACTAGACTATCCTTTTTATCAAAATATATTCACCTAAATATTTACGGGCCATTTCCTAGGAACATTGCAAAGATACACCACTATAATTAAAACTAAGCATTTTTCATTGATCTCTAGCTTAGTTTCATTGGCCAAGATAATAGCAGTAGGCTTTTTCTTTGCCTGAGCTTCTCGGACAAAATATTACCTCTGGTGAAGGTAGTCTGTCTGAAAAATTATCAAGCGTATATGACAGCAAGGCATCCCCAAAAGTAGCGAGCAAAGTGTCGGCCATCACTTCTTGTTGGGAAGGAGAGCAGTGATTTTCTAAAGAGAGAACCACTGGGTACTCAGATGCCTAAAAAAATTAACCATTACCACAGTTAATAATCAAAACTCCTCAATAACTTTAATGCAATTAATAGAAGTACTTAATTGATTTTAAAACTAACTTCTAATGTTTGGTACCTTAGCAAAATAATTACCTAATTTTGAGTCTGACAAAACAGGGAACATTAAATCTGTATATAAAGGTGAATTAGTCCTAGTTGTATTTAAAATATAGGGAAAAAAACTGAAACTCCCAACAGTTTAAATAAATTTGTTAAAATTCCCATTTTTTTAAAATAAATTATAGCATATTCATATAAAGGAATGATAAAGATCTGTCACAAAGGAAGTAAANTGTCTGTCTGTCTGTCTGTCTGTGTGCATGCTAAGTCACTTCAGTCATGTCTATTTTTTGTGACCCTGTGGACTGCAGCCCACCAGGCTCCTCTGTCCATGGGAATCTCTAGGCAAAATTACTGGAGTGGGTTAAAGTGACTCTACAAAGGTATTTTCCACCACTGTAACTTTTAAATTTGTAATAAAATAGTGAATATCACTCATTTGGAGATCTTATTCAAAAGTATTTTCTTTCTTTCCACATGTAATTTTCAGGGCACATTTGCCAATTTACAGTAACAAGAAAAGGAATTGCAAGGTCTGCTGAATTATTAAAGACATTTGATATATATGTCATATGTCATATTGCATATAACATACCACATTAAGTCTGATCTATTAATTTCTTATGCTGCTGTAACAAATTACCATAAATTAGGTGGCATGAAACAACAGATATTTATCTTTTCATAACTGTGGAGGCCGAGATTTTGAAATCAGTTTCACAGGCTAAAATTAAGATGTCAGCAGGTTCTAGGGGAGATCTGGTCCCTGCCTCTTCCAGCTTCTGGTGGTGCCCAACATTTCTTGCCTTGTGGTCATATCACTCCAGTGTCTGCCCCTCATCTTCACATCGACTTTGTGTGTCAAATCTCCCTCTGCCTCCCACAAATAAGGATATGATACTGGCATTCAGGACCCATCCAGATAATTCAGGGTGGTGTCTCAATAGTGTTAAGATTCTTAACTTATTACATCTGCAAAGATCCTTTTAACAAATAAAATAACATTTACAGGTTCCAGGAATTAGAATCTAGTATCTTTGGGGCTCTTATTCAGCCTACAAAATTATCTTCTTGTAAATACCCACATATATTTATAGGGCTTCCCTAGTGGCTCAGACAGTAAAGAATCTGCCTGTGGAGACCCAAGTTCAATCCCTGGGTCAGGAAGATTCCCTGCAGAAAGGAATGGGAACCCATTCCAGTATTTTTGCCTGGAGAATTCCTTGGACAGAGGAACCTGCTGGGCTACAGTCCATGGGGTCACAAAGAGTTGGATACAACTGAAAAACTAATAATATCAAGAGAAGAATGTGAATTTTTTCCCCCAAATATAATAAGTGATTTTGAGTTTAGGCAAAGTGAAGGCCTAGCAAATGGATTTCTCAATTAGGCCCTGACTTCACTCACTGGGAAGAGGTCATTGTCTTCTGTGGTCTTTGTTCCATCCTCTGGGAAGATCATCCATCTTGTCTTTATTCTCCTTGGCCATATCTGAAGTTTGAACTGAGGAGTTTGCTTTTCTTAAACCCAAACAACTTTTGCAGCTCGCTTTCTGACTAAGGGTGGTTTTAAGGTTCCCCTAACAAGTCAGACTTATCTTTTCTTTTTAGCAATCCAATGCCCTCAAACACTGCAATTTAATATATGCTTGTTTCTAGTAAGTCACATGTGCTGGTACCTATACTCAAAGTTCTTTCTGAGCCATAGATATCAAGTGTATTTTATTTCATTGCTCTCTTATCCCCAAATTAATGGCAACTATGTTGAGTACAAAGTCTAAACTTCAGTTTAATCTTTGCTGCAAAACTGTGTCACCGTGTCCAACTGAGAAGTTTCATTGAGTCTGTTCAAAGCCTTTTTTTTTTTTTCCATTCCATCATGTACTCTTTGGAGTCTTGGAAGTTGTAGATGTCTGTCCATCCTTGCAAGGCCTTTGAATTTTCAGACTGTTTCTATTTCCTTTGATTCCCTCACTTATACACACTGAACGAAGTGGGAGAGTTTGGTACAAAAATATTTGGCAGGAGTACTTCAGATGAAGGGAATAGCAAGTGCAAAGGCTTTGAGATCGGTCTTAAAAGAGGTAAGGAGGCCAAAATGGCCACAAGAACAAGGGAGAGAGGAGGAGAAGACGTCAGGTAGGGAATGGTAAACAGGTCATGTAGGGCCTTGGGAGTCATGGTACAGACTTTAACTTTTATTTTGAGTGGAATTAAAGAGTTTGAAAAGGGGAATGCCATGATTGGACTTATCAAAAAGTCACTCTGCTTTATTAAGATGAAACTGCAGAAGAGGAGGGAGAGAAGCAGAGACCCTGGATAAGAAGCCATGGCAATAATGCAAGTCAGAGATGATGGTGGTTGACCAGGAGAGTGACGGTGAGAGTGGGGGAAAGGGATTAAATTCAGTGTATATTTGGAAAGTAGAGCCAGGAGGATTTGCTGGAGAATATACAGAGGATTTAGAGAAAAACGAAGAGAACATTAAAGTGGACAATAATAATTTAGGCCAATCACAGTTGTCATTAACTGAGATGGAAAAGACCATAGGAAAAAGACGGATGTGATCTGGAGCTCAAGCTGAAACATGTTAACTGTAGCTATTAAACATGCAAGTGGAAATGTCAAATAAGAAGTTGTCTGCACTGGTGTAAAATTCAAAGAGAAGTTTGGATGAATTTAAACATCAGAAATTAGATGTTTAAGAGAATAAATGCCATATATTAAGGTTTTATATTATGATAAATTTTAAAATATTTTTATGAATATTTAGTATTTTATACTCTAATAAATAATAGAACAATTAATCTAAGTATGTGATTTTAAGTTAGGCTTCTGTTTACAGATAATAAATTGACCAAGCTAGGAGAACTTTAGGTTTTTCAACTTTGTAAGTCTAATTTATTAAATAGACATTAAGTACTTAGATTTTGTTAAATCTCTTCAATTACACTACAATTGAAGTACTTAAGAAAGAAATCAAATATACTAAGTTTAAAAACACAATTGAAAATATCTGAAGGTGCTCAATTAAACATGCTTGTCAATGGGATCAAAGTATTTTTCAAAATTCAGTGACTATTAAAACCTGCTCAATTTCCAGATGAGTATTTTTAAACTGAATTAGAAGCTTTAGAAAGAAAGAATTAGATCTTTGAATCTTTAACGTAATAAATTTAATAATTTTTTAATCCAAAGTAAACTTTTAAACATTGTTTTCTGTTTAAGTAACTGCCATCATAGTATAAAATATGCCAAAAGTTGAGGTAATACATTTTTGACATTTCTGTCTTGAAAGTAAAATATCTGAATGTTGGTAAAATATTTACTATTAAATAGAAGAGTATTTCTCAAACTTTTTGGCCATAATTCATGGTAAGAAATATGATTTACATTAAGACACAATATATATGCATGCATACATAAACACACATATAATATAATTACATAATTAAACAAAAAGTTCCTTGAAACTACATGTACCTTCCTACTTGAGATCTGTTTTAATAAATCTACCTTTAATGACATACTCCCTGGAGAAGGAAATGGTAACCCACTCCAGTATCCTTGCCTGGAAAATCCCACCGACAGAGGAGCCTGATGGGCATACAGTCCATAGGGTCACAAAGACTCAGATATGACTGAGCATACACACATAATGATATACACTACATGGGTTTTGCTGCCAACTAATGGATCATAACCAACAGCTGAAATGTCACTGATCTAAACTAAGGCCAAGCATTATAGGATTTTGAAACAAACTATCTTATGTTTAAATAACTGTACACCTGTGGCGGATTCATGACAATGTATGCCAAAACCAGTACAGTATTGTAAAGTAAAATAAAGTAAAAATAAAAAATAAAAAAAAATAACTGTGACTTAACAAAGGCATGTACTTACTACAAATGCATATTTGTGTATCGCTTGGATAACAGTTTTAAATAGAAGCTTGCTGGTGAATGTATAGCCATGGTATACAACAGGTTCATTTTGTGATCCATCCCAGCAGTCAATTTCCAGACAGCGGCATCCTTTCACAAGGGCACTAGTGAAATTTAAACAAAATAAAATTGTCACTCCTGGATTATAGGTTAAACCTTTAACCATATTCCATGGACTATATAGTCCATGGGGTTGCAAAGAGTCGGACACAACTGAGTGACTTTCACACTTTTAACCATATACTACCTGGGTTTTATTGCCTACTAGTAGATCAAAACCTTCTGTGGTTTTATAGAAAAAAATTTTTTTCATGGAGGACAACCTTAAAAATATTGCTTCTTGCTAAAATCTCTAGATAGGATTAATTCTATCCATGATCAAGCCAACCTTTAGCTGCTTATTTTAACTACATGGTTTGGTCCCCAGCAAAAAATGAGGGGATTACACTGTGTCATGCCAAACCCGTTACTCAGAAGCTTGTAAGAGAAAGCTCTCTTTCAGTGGTGGTATGAAGGCCACTTTTCACTATCTCACACTGAGAGAAATGATTGAATAATGAAACATGGGAATGAATCATGAAAAATTTCTCACTCAATAAAGGAATTCTCCACTTAAATAAATCTAAGGGGGGTTTCATGAATTAAAATCTTTAGCGCAGTTAATATTGGTTTTTCTCTTTTAAAGAGGACGAAACTGAGACTGAGACATAAAAAATGTTATACTCATCAGGTAATTAACAAATGAGGAACTGGGAGGAAAGATCAACACCAGAAACTTAAATATTAATAGATAAATATCATTCTACATCACCTCTCACAAGTACAGAAATTTTGAAAGACTTTTATCAAACTGTATCCCTCATAGGTGGGTAAGGAAATAGAGTAAGAAATATAATTAAACCTAACTTTAAATGTTCACAGGGGTAGAACATTTTCTCGGAATTCAAAATTAAATTTCTGTATTTCTAAATCAACCTGTTGAAAAGGTGTATTTTCTCTCAAAAAAAAAAAAATGAGGTATGAATAGAAATTTCCGTAGAGTTTATCTTTATAGGATTTTAAATGGGTATACTTCTGAATTTGTGGATTTATGTATTTACTTAGATTTTAAATTACAGAAGCAATATTAATTTGTAAGTTTGATGTTATCATGGGATTATAAGATATCTTTTCTATGATTTTTCCTAAGTAATATCACCTAATCACATAGCTTTAAATGGCATCTATATGCCAAAGGCTTCCAAGCTTATTTTTCCAACCTGGATACTTCTCCTAAACCCCAGACACATATACCCAACTATCTAGCCTAGCCCTTTGATAACTAATTGATATCTCAAACTGAACATGGACATCATGGAACTTTTGCTTTTGAATCACACCTTACAATGGCTTCACCCTACAGTGGATGCCCATAATGTCATCCCATTCTAGGTTATCAGGCCCCAAATTCTGATACTCCCTTTCCCTCATACTTCTCTTCAAATTGCCTGGTAAATCACCTTGTTGGTTCTGTTTCCCTAAAATATTTCAAATTCAATCATGTATCTCAACTGCTGCCTCATGAATTAACCATCTAGATCACCATCATCCCTGGACTCCTACAATATTTTCCCAAAGCATCTTCTACCTCCACTCTTTCACCATCAGTCTTTCCTCCACAGTAAAGAATAAATTAAATTATGACATTTTCCTAAGGAAAACCCCTCCAGTGACGTCCCTTTGCAATCAGATTAAGTCCATTCTCCCTTCCATGGTCTCCAAGACCCTCATACACTTGCCTATTTCCTCTAATTCACCTCTCTTCCTTCTCCATTCACTCATTTATACCCACACTTGCTGTCTTTCTCTCTTGTAAACATGCCAAGCATTATTACTTCTTCCCTTCCTCCTAGATCTTCTTATTCTTTATTATCACTCAGACCACAGCTATACTCTCTTGAGAAACCTTTCCTGAACCTTCAATTAAAGGAGCATCCCTTACCCCACAATTACCTTCTATCACATTACCTTAGTTCGTATGACTCAGTCCCTGGAAATACTGGTTTCCTGCTTTATTATCTGTCTATTCTCATGAACAAATGAGTGTAACCACTTTGAAAATCTTGCTCACCACTGCATCTTCAGCTGACTGACCAAACTAAAGCTGAAGGCTAAATTGGTATGAACAGTATGATACATTGCAGAAAACAAAATTAAAGGTGCAGTATAGACTGCCTTTAATCTATGTAAAGTCGGCTGACATATAAACATATGTATTATCATCTATAAATGCTACTTTTCTTCTTTCGGCATGGAGATATCTGAGAATTAACTTTGACCATATTTTTCTTTAAAGTACAAGATGCTCTGAATAGCTAAATAAGATTTTGAAAGTCTTCTTCATATTTTTCCCACACAAAATATCCAAATTGTTCAGGACACTTCAGAGGGCCAATAACCAAGGAGAGGAGGTTGGCAGACAGGATTAGAACGGCAGTACATGATAAGGGCTTCCCAGGTGGCACTGATGGTGAAGAACCCACCTGCCAATGCAGGAGATGTAAGAGACACAGGTTCGATCCCTGGGTCAGGAAGATCCCCTAGAGGAGGGCATGGCAATGCACCCCAGTATTCTTGCTGGAGAATCCCATTGACAGAGGAGCCTGGCGGGCTGCAGTCCATAGCGTCACATGTAGGACATGACTGAAGTGACTTAGCATGCACGCACACATACATGATAACAATACAATGAATAAAGTATACAACCAACCAAAGGTTGGATATTCAAGATAGGCACCAATCAAAATTTCTCTACCCTACGGTTTTTGTAACATGCATTGCCTTCCTTTACTGTGAACTACAGCCTGCGGGAGTAGAAACCACTAGGAAATTTCAAACATTTTTTAAATGTAATCAATTCAAAAATGGAAAGAAATACCTTATATATCCCCAAAGGTCACTTGGTCCCCATAATTGGTCAGATATCAAGTATGTATTATGTGAACTTGAAATAAAATAATCAGTCAAAGGATGAGTCATATCTTGGTAAACATGATCACACTTATTATCAAATAGCAGACATTCAGATGAATCCATGTATCTTCTAAAACCTTCAAATGACATCTGGTGTGCTTGTTTAACTATAAAAAATGAAAAAAAATGCAGAAATATCATAAATAGTATAAAAATTACATTTCACTTTAAACTTAGCAGCAGAGCGTGTTTCTAAAGTATTCATTTAGAATTAATACTAACCTAGTCTAAGTTTCTTTGGAAACAAATTTTTCTAAGGTTTTTATTTTTAGTTCTTTCATATCAACATTTTTTTGTGTGAATAATCTGACTTTATTCAGCATGCTAATACAGTTTAAACTGGTAATAAATTAGTATGCTAAGTTGCTTCAGTTAAGTCCGACTCTGTGCGACCCCATAGATAGCAGCCCACCAGGCTCTGCCGTCCCTGGGATTCTCCAAGCAAGAACACTGGAGTGGGTTGCCATTTCCTTCTCCCATATCANGTAATAAATTAGTATGCTAAGTTGCTTCAGTTAAGTCCGACTCTGTGCGACCCCATAGATAGCAGCCCACCAGGCTCTGCCGTCCCTGGGATTCTCCAAGCAAGAACACTGGAGTGGGTTGCCATTTCCTTCTCCCATATCAACATTCCTTCTCCCATATCAACAAGTAGACTAAATATTACTTAATCATCTCTGTTCTTTTAGTGTTTAAAAAATACATACAAGACTACTGTATTTAAAATAGATAACCAACAAGGAACTACTATTTTAAAAAAATTTTTAAGTAATTAAAATACATACAAGAAAAGGGCATGTGTCATAGATTCATGAATTTCCACAAGCTAACCATCCATGTAACCAACACCAAGGTCAAAGAACAGAACACGACAGCATCCCAGAAGACTGCCGCCTGCTAACTTCCTAGTTTTCCTCCATACCCCAACCCCCAACTGCCAAGTATATTTAGTGGTATGGCTTCTAGAAGCACAGATTCGTTTTCTTCAGTTTTTGTGTTTTACATAAATGAACTCACACAATATGTATTTCTTATGACTGGTTTCTTTTGCTCAACATTATCTATAAGATTTATTCTTATAGTGGCACACAGATATTTTTTATTCCTATTTTTGTATAGTTCTCCATTGTGTGAATATACCACAATTTATCAATTCTATTCTTGATGAGCATTTAGATAATTTCCAGTTTGGGGCTATTTACAAAACTATACTGCTATAAATAACTAGTATATATCTTTTGGTGCAAATATGTACATGTTTCTATTGGGTGCTTTCCTATGAATTGAATTGCTAAGTCATTTGCATATAATTATCCTTAGCAAATGATCTGTGAACTTTTTTGCTCAGTATCATATATACCAAAATTATCTATTTAAGCAGAACACTGGCTCTGAAATGAGACAGCTTGGGTTAAATTCATTTATTTGTTATATATGACGAGCCTGTCAACCTCTCTCTGTCTTAGGAATGACGACAATCGTAACACCCATTCGTGTATACTAGCGCTGTATATTAGATCTATAAAGGTTAGTTACTGTTGCTTTTGTTGCTGATAACTCAGTTTGCCTCATATTAAAAGTTGGTGTGAGTATTCACTTTAGAGAGTGGTCCTTGGCAAAGAATTTTATTTCTGGGAATTTAAACTACAGAAATAGGGACTCAGACAAAGCTTGATGTGCAAGAATGCTCACACTAGCATTATTTATAAAAGCAAAATAAATGGGAGGAGGGGAGGAAAGAGATTAAATCTCAAAATATGATACAACACTAAGTAGCCATTACAAATAATGTACTGAAAAAAATACATAGTGACATTAAGTAAATGTTTATGACATCAGTAAAACGAAAAAGCCAGCATTCAAAATGCTATTACAATCTTACTTTAAAAAATGAAAGCTAGAAGAAAATACCTAAAATGTTTATAGTGATGCAAACTAAACTCTCTATTTCAAAGCTATGCAAATTATAAACATGCAAGTGTATGGGGCAAATGCTTCATTTATCGTAATTGTAATGATTTCCATGAATTTTTTCTTTTTCCCAGTGCAATTACCAGTGATTGGCTTATAGCTCTTTGAACTATTAACTAAGTAAATATCTTTGGTAATGGAATAGAAAACAAACTCATGTTATGCCCTTAAAAACTACCAGACTGAGATGACAGTTAATCTGATGGATTTTTATATTTAAAATAAAATGAGGTTCTCCTCATTTGGTACATGTCACATATCACTGTCGGACAAGCTTGAGAAACTTAGTTGCATTGGGGACTATAAGTTCATAATTCAAATTGGCCCCAATAAGTCTCTAAATTGATCAATAGCCTTGTAAATGAAATAAGTGGTCTTTCCTGTGTCCAAACTATCTGAATGGAAGCAGAGGAAGACTCAAAAGATGGAATGGATAAACAGTATAATATTATAGTTAAAATGTAAACACAATTCCAAAATGTCAGCGGTACCATTCCACTATGCCTTTGTACCTTTTAAGTTGGGCGTCCCTGCTGGCTTAAACTGTAAAGAATCCTCCTGCAGTGTAGGAGACCTGTTCAATCCCTGGTTGAACAGATCCCCTGGAGAAGAATATGGCAACGCACTCCAGTATTCTTGCCTGGGAAATCCCATGAACAAAGGTGCCTAGCAGGCTACAGTCCATGGGGTCGCAAAAGAGTCAGACACAATCTAGTGACTAAACAACAATCATTTAATTTACCACCTGCAGGTAACAATTCGAAAGTAAGTGTTTTAAAAACCTTCACTGGAACAGGGCCATAAAGTGCATGTCTGTGAAAGGGTTGTTTCCAGGCGGCAATGATATAAAGAGTTTGAACCAAAATATAAATCAATTCACTACTTTCTTAGGGAAAGTCTTTGCAATTGAAAGTGAAGACTCAGCATCTGGACTCATCAGATGTGCTTAGAGACGTACTTGTTTTACATTCTGATACAAGCTCTTTATCTTGCTGCAAACTTGCAAGTTTTAATGGAGATCAAACTCTTACTAGCACTATCTTCAGTCTTACCACAACGATGCTTGAAGCATCCAAAGTCTTTATGTGGTACTGAGTCATGATCCAAAATCTAGCTTATGACCAGCGAGACCAACATGTTTTGATCCCTGCCTATCTCTCCAGGTTCAAATTACACTGTTCTCTTCCTGTTCCTTGCTTCTCCACCTCAGGGCCAACACTTCCCTTGCCTAGACCTCAGACCCTTCTCCCATTTTGTCACATGACTAATTCTGTCTCATCATTTTTGTCTCAGCTCAAATGTTACATTCTCCATGAAGGACTCTCCTAAACACTCACCTGAGCTAGAACTTGCGGTTGTCTACTCTCCATTTTATTTTATTTTTTCACAGTACATAGTACTCTCTGAAACTATCTATTTGTATGTTTAATTATTGTTAGTCTCCTTCCAACCCTTATCAGGAATATAAGACCAGTTTGCCTCATTCTCCACTGTATCCTCAGACCCTAGAAACATGCTTGGTTGCCACAAATAAATACATCAGTAAATCAGGAATATACGAGTCCAGAAAGGAACGTTTTCTTTTGTTAGAACCCATATCATCATATGTTAAGCACTGGTAGCCATAAACCAGTTTGCAAAGGCGGAACTCAGGCTTTCACATGCATGCGTGCCTGCTAACTCACTTCATCTTGTTTGACTCTTTGCGACCCTGTGGACTGTAAACTGCCAGACTCCTCTGTCCATGGGATTCTCCAGGCAAGAATACTGGGGTGGGTTGCCATGCTCTCCTCCAGGGGATCTCCCGACCCTGGGACTGAACTCACGTCTCTTGTATCCTGCATTGGCAGGTGAGCTCTTTACCACTAGTGCCTCCTGAAAAGCCCTGCACTTTCATATACCCCTTGTTAAATAAATATTCTGAGCTATTCTATTAATCTCTGTAGGGTTAAACAGCATGCTTTCATAGTGCTTTTTCTTCAACTATATGAATATTGTATTATATTATATCTTTGTTATTTTATTTAAAAATAAGTATAAATGGAAAAAATCAAAGTGCTTTACCCATTAAAGATGGAACAAAGATCAAAAACTATACAAGAGATCACTAGCCAAAATAGTTATTGGACTTAAACCAGATGATTGCATAGAAAAATGAAAGAAAACCAAAATCTTTTAATGTTTATGAAATGTTGTAGACAATTAAGTGTAAACAACAGAGAAATGAGCGATTTTACAATGTTTTAGCTCGTTCCTAGAACTGTTTTCATTTAGCTAATTTAATATTCTACATTTTGTCAATAATATATAAAAATGGAAAACTGCCTATACCTGGGTTTTTACCTTATTAATGAATATCAGGACCCTTTATTCCATTATGGCATTTATTATAATAGGATCCTCATCTTGTTTTCCCTGCCTAAGTTCATCTCTGAACACTTGAAAGATACAGAAACAGTTAAAAGGGAGCAACTGGACAATGAAAGAAAATCGTGATTACACAACATAGCTTTCTAAAAGGTAGGTACACTGTCTGTAAGTTACAAAATTATCACTGTCAATATATAATATTACCCAGAAGAAAGCTGACCCAATCAAGTTTGAATTTGAAATTTTCTATTAATAAAAACAGTTTGCATATAAATATTTGATAAAACTTCCAAGTACAAGCATACCTTCTTCAATAGGCTCATATTTCTGAATGATCTCAGAAGCAATACTTTTATTGAAGTCAAGTGGATACTGCTCTTGCATCAAAAATTCGACCAGGTTCTTTTCTAAAAGAATTTTCCGGTTTTCAGAATACGTGTTGAAAATCTCAATAATTTCTTCTCTGTATGTAATAATTCGATAAATTGTTCTAAATTCTTCTATGGTGATTCTTCCTTGTTTCAGCCTGTCATTATCCTACTAAAAAAATTTACTGGTGGGCTCACATTTCGAATGCAAAAAATACACAAAACAAAAATGTTAGAGTAGTTGTGTAACATATATACCAACTTATCCTGAAAAGAAGTTACATTGGATTCTTATTTTAGATATATATATAAAACTGCATGAAATGATGCCAGTTTCATTTCATGACTAGTGGATAATTACCACTTAAAACCTGGTGGTCTTATTCTCTATTACTACTTCTGCTTTGCAAATAGGTTGGATTTCACATATATGTGTTAATATACAATATTTGTTTTTCTCTTTCTGACATATTTTATATCACAGTCTCTAGGTCCAATGACATCTCTGCTAGTGACCCAATTCCATTCCTTTTCAATGTATAAAATAGATAACTAATACAACATATACCCATTTGAATGCAGAGTTCAGAAAAACAGCAAGGAGAGATAAGAAAGCCTGCCTCCATGATCAATGCAAAGAAATAGAATAAAACAATAGAATGGGAAAAACTAGAGATCTTTTCAAGAAAATTAGAGATACCAAAGGAACATTTCATGGAAAGACAGATACAATAAAGGACAGAAAGGGTATGGACCTAACAGAAGCAGAAGATATTAAGAGGAGGTGGCAAGAATACATAGAAGAACTATACAAAAAAGATCCTCATGACCCAGATAATCATGATGATATGATCACTAACCTAGAGCTGGAGTGTGAAGTCGAGTGGGTGTTAGGAAGCATCACTAAAAACAAAGTTAGTGGAGGTGATGGAATTCCAGGTGAGCTATTTCAAATCCTGAAAGATGATGCTGTGAAANCATCTGAAAAGACCCTGATGCTGGGAAAGATTGAAGGTAGGAGGAGAAGGGGACAACAGAGGATGAGATGATTGGATTTTCCGAGCAGGTAAACTCCAGGAGTTGGTGATGGACAGGGAGGCCTGGCATGCTACAGTCCATGGGGTCACAAAGAGTTGGACACAACTGAGCGGCTGAACTGAACTGACATACTAGTTTAAACTAGCAGGCAACTTATTCTTTCCCCTTTTCTTATCCCCTGTTTCCTTCTGTCCCTAATGCATGCATGCATGCTGTGCATGCTAAATCACTTCAGTCTTGCCCGACTCTTTGCGAGCCCATGCCCTGCCGCCTGCCAGACTCCTCTGTCCATGGGATTCTCCAGGCAAGAACACTGGAGTGGGATGCCATGCCCTCCTCCAGGGTCTCTTAGGTCTCCAGCACTGGCAGGTAGATTCTTTACCACTAGCACCACCTGGGAAGCCCTAATGCAGATACAGTAATCAGAGGCACCTAAGACTCAGTCTTCCCTGAAGAAGGCCTTTGTGCACATCTTGCGGAGTCTAGCCTGAAGGAGGGAGCTTGGGCACACAAGCTGCTGGGCAGAGGACACACCCGTTGTCCAGAGGAAACACTGGCTCCAATAGCCAGTGGGGCTTGTGTTTCTGGGTTCGGCTGAACCGTGGCAAATATAGAGAAATATAAGCTCTTGAAATTGAAAAGGATACTATTTCCTATTCAGCCAGCAATCAGGACTGTAATCTAAGACTAGCTATGTGAGTTGAAATGACAGGAGATATTTCCTAAAATTAGCTTGTGCTGTGTTTTGCTGTGCTTAGTCTATCAGTTGTGTCAGACTCTTTGTGACCCCATGGACTGTAGCCCTCCAGGCTAATCTGTCCATGTGGATTCTCCAGGCAAGAATACTGGAGTGGGTTGCCATACCCTCCTCCAGGGGTTCTTTCCTGCTACAAATGAAAAATAATGATTAAAAACAATTTTTTTTAATTTAATAAAGGTATTTTAAAAAAATTTAGAGAACTACCGCTCAAGTCAAGACTCAGTAATTAATTCTGGAAAAAGAAGTTTAGAATATTTTGCCAGGGTCATGAAGTTATACATGATTTACTCAAGTTTTATAATAAAATTTCACTTTGTCAGAAAGTAAATTCATGTTAGAATTTATGTCAACTATTAAACACTTAGGAAATCAATAAATATGATGTAATTTTCTCTATTGTTTTGAACAGTCATGATGTAGCTTCAACAAAAATTTACTTGGTGCCTACTTTATGCCGAGCCTGATACTAGGTACATTCACAAATGATAACATTTAATATTTAGAACCATCCTGCAAAATAAATATATTAGTCTCCCCATCCTGCAGATTAAGACATTTGCTCAGAGATTTCTGATTTGTCAATCAAATACTGCACAACTAGGTTCTTAACAGACTGAAGAATTTCTACACCCAATAAGCTTGCTAATGATAACAGCTCTGAGACACTGAGCATCTTTGTGTTTGTGTGGACACCAAAAAAAAAAAAAAGATTCACTGTGATTCATTTTATTTGCTCTGGCTAATAGGTGTATCGTTACTGAGTGGAGAGATCAGCAACATAAGTTAAAGCAAAAGAGTTGGATGTTTAAGCTTAATCTTGAGCTATCTAGAAAATTCAGTTAACCAATATACTTTCCCTAGGCATACCACTTAATCAATATTTTAATCCATATACAGCAATTTCACCTAAGGCAACAAAGTATTTTCTATTAGGAGAATTATTTAAATAGAAGATAATGATTTACCATAATCATCACCCTAGTTTATACATAAGTCATGCTTCTAAAGTATCTGAGGTCATTTTAAAGGGGTTTTTGAAGTATTCTAACGAATCTCTGCTCCTCCAATTTTTATAATTAACATTGTTTTAATAGCCAATTTAGAAAGGTTTTGCTAAACAAAATAGACCTTCAGCCTGGCTATGTCCAAATAATCATAAATTCCAATTAATGAGCTATTTATTTAATTGTTATAGCTGTTGAACATTCTACATAATGCTTTTCGATACAGCTTGCATTTTACTCAAGTGCATTTCAAAGACCTATCTCTATCTTGCAGCTAATTCAAAGCAACTTGAAAATCACTAAGATTTACAGTATTTCACATTAAATACAGATTTAACATATTACTCCCTCTGTATTGTGCTGAATGTGAATTTTATTAAACCAGAAAGCACACAGCTGTTTCTCCCTTTGGGCAATACTACTGGGGGGGGGAATTCTCTGTGTAAAGGCCTTTCAGAGAAATTTGTGTTCTTCAGGTGTGGTATTAGAAATTGATCAAAATTCGTATCGCTTATGGCAGCTACTTGGAACCATAGGAGCAACTCTGAATTCTTTGTCTTTTACAGCAGTCTCCTGAGAAGTTCAGTTTTTCTTTTCTGAACCTCCTATTTTGGTTAGTAAACCTGAGGACTAAATCTGACTGAGAGAAATGCTTGCTCCTGTCTTTTCTGCTTATTTTCCGAGCAGAGTCACCAATCGCCTTTCTTCAGGACTAGCTCTTCAAGGATATGTACATGATGAAGAGATAGTACTTCATTCCAGACAAAAAAGCAGGTTTGTTTACTGTCCGAGATAACGTTAATAATGACACCCTCCGGGGCAAAGATCAGACAGGCTTATTGCTCATAATAAAAGCTCTGGGTTTCTTAAGCTTTCTTCTGAGGTCCCTCTCAGGTCACACACCCACTGTATGTGCACAGGTCACCAGGCCCTCCTCATATCACTTTGGGAACAGGGCTAGGAGAAACGGCAGCAAAATGGTGATACCCTGGCAACTGGTATATTTGGGAGTACCAAGCTGTCTTTTTTCTCTGAACTGGAACGTGTCTCTGCAAGCATTCCTGGAACTCTGCCAGGCTCACTGGTGAGTCCACATGTGAAGTAACAATAGGCACTTCCCTGGTGGCTCAGACCGTAAACAATCTGCCTGCAATGCAGAAAACTTGGGTTTGATCCCTCAGTCAGGAAGATCCCCTGGAGAAGAACATGGCTACCCACTCCAGAATTCTTGCCTGGAGAATCCCACAGACAGAGCAAACTGGAGGATTACAGTCCACGGGGTTGCAAAGAGTTGGACAATACTGAGCGACTAACACTTTCACTTTCAAAGTAACACAGGCTTCCCAGTTTAGGTTAGTAGGTAACAATTTCACCATAGATTGTGTTATCTGGCTCCCCAGTTCCAAGAAACAAGATCATCCTCAGGATGTCTACCTGGGTTAACTAGCCAACCCAGATAGTTACTAGTTACCCAGTAACTATCTGGGTTGGCTAGTCTAGTATTCTTGCCTGATTCACCAAGAAATTTGCCATCTTCCTAGTTAAAAAAAAAAAAAAAACTCAGCTCTAACATGCAGCTTTTCTTTTTTCATGATCTTTCCGTTCATCCTCTATTGACAGAATTGGGCCAGGTTCCCTTCCTACTAATTCTTCTTTAAACAAAGGGAAGTGAAAGTCACTCAGTTGTGTCTGATGCTTTGCGACCCTATGGACTATACAGTGGGGTCTCCAGGCCAAAATACTAGAGTTGGTAGCCTTTCCCTTCTTCAGGGGAACTTACGGTATAATTCCTTGAAGATGAGTAAAATATGATTTTTCTCAAGATTGCCCATGCCATCTATAAATCACTAACATCCAATCCAGTTACCATTTCATCATTTATATTATTTGATCTAATCAGGTGACAAATTCTAATCTGATGTGAACATCTATGCATTCTCAGCAGATTATTCTAAGCAGATAACTTGGTATTATTTCAAATTTTATCAGTAACTCTTGATAAAATTTCCTCTTACCTAAATGCTTTCCATTTTGATTATAAATATATCTAACATAACAAATTGCTTTAATTTCTAAGAGACTAATCTCTCACATGTATTTTCTGCAGAAAACATACAAGTAGCTATCCACATTTCCTTATAATGGATGAAGTCTTTCCTAGGGTGGGATATGCAGGGGGATGTTATCTCACCTTAAAAATATATTTCACATGAATAGTATTGCACTGAATATCTAATTTTTCAAGTAGTTTCAGAGCTTTTTCTAGGGTAATTTTTCCACCTTTGAAGTCATCTCGAACCATCAACAAAAACCATGTAGGAGACACACCAAAAAAAGAAGTTAAGGAAATTCTCACAGAAAGTCATTAAATACTTAAAATGACTAAAGAATATTTTGTCTCTCTTCAATGTTTTTCTTTTTCTTTTCAGAGGATAGTCGATCTCATGCCTAAGTGAGAAAATAATTTTATGATAAATAATATTTAAAACAAAATTAAGTAGGTACTATTTAGTGCTAAAGGTATGAAAGGACTTAATAAAATAAGAATTATAGGAAAAGAATAAAAATTAACATTTGAGAAATCCAGCTATTACTTGGGAAATACAGTCTATTTTCTGAAGACATGAGAAGACATGAATATCAAGATCTTTCTATCACTTGATCTCTCTCAGGGTTAGTTTCCTCATCTGAATAGTCGTCAAATTAATACTTCAGGAAAGTAGGGGCATTAAATGAGCTCATAATATATCATTCAACATAGTTTCTGTTACTGGGAGTTCAATAAATAATAACCATATCTGATATGATTATTACCATTATACTAGCCAAATGTCCAGCTACTCACATGCCTCCAAAAGCAACATTTTAAGGACCATCAGAAAGAGGGTTTTTTTGTTTTTTTTCTAATGCCATGGTGAGTGTCTAATTAGTATGAAGGAGAAAACAAAAATAATCAAGCTTGCTTTATCTACAGAGAAACAACAAAATTTAGGACACTTCAAATTGAAAAAATAAGATTGAGAAGGATTAATACGACAGTCTATAAAATCATAAAAAGTATCAGTAAAAATTGTTCAACAATACACTCAATTTCAGATTGTTAGAACTAATGGGAAGTCCTTCAATTTAATGGCTGTGACTTAATATGGCAAAGCTCATGTTATAAGAAAAAGATAAAGGAAGCTAGGGAAATTAAAAAAAAAAAACTCAGGATGCAAAAAGAAGGAAGCAGTTTACACTCAAATGAGAGAAACAAGCTCAGGAGTCTTCAAAGGGGATAAATCAAGAGAAAGGAAAGAGGAACAGAAAGGACTTCTGAGTGGATATTTGTTCTCCATATTTTCATGACCTGAAGTTTCGTTTCTCCTCACTTAGAAGCTTCTCCCCATTATGAGTTGTCACGGGTTCCAAATATAATTAACTCCGCCCATTGGCAAGAAAGGTATTTCTTGAAACTCATCCGCTGTTACCACTGCCCCTTTTCTAGAAAGAAAGCAGAAAACACAGCAGTTTGTTGCCTTTGTTCTTTGCAGTTAGCGCAACACTTAAATCCCCCAGAAACTGTATGGAGGTTTGTGGTCTCTGCATTTCACTGCCCTTAAAATTTTTCTGGCTTCTTGCTTATGTTCTGACCATTTCCAAACCCACAGTGTTTATAAGAGAGGCAACCCTTGCCATCTGGCATTTACCCATGAAAAGCCATCGTCTCATTTTATGTTTACTGTTTTGTTTAAATCCCTCAAACCTTTCAGGATAACATGCTTCCACTGGGTTGGGGACAGTTATTCTGACGGCCTGATTACAAATCACTGCCATTGTGGTCCCCAAAGGGTCAAAGAGCTTCCAAATACTCCCTAGAAACTCTGGGTTGCTTCTGCTAGATCTGTGACCACCTATGCGATAAACACACCACTTTATGAAGAAGGCTGTTCTGGAGGCTAAGTTCTTAAAAAATCTTCGAAATTCGTATAGCTGGTTGGCTGGGCATCACGCTGTTAGGTGACTGTCATGTTTTCCTTTGGGTCCAAATGCCCATTGTGATCTCATGAAAAGTTCCATACTTCACAGAGCAAGCTCCTTTATGACTTCATCAGGAGACTCAGAGCTGGCCAGACAACCTGTTTTTTGCATGGTCAGACATGGTAATCTTAAGCTTGAATGTTTAACACCTGGATGGGAAAGGTGTCCCATGGAATGTTCTCTCATCCTCTGAACACTGTTTATTTCAGAAGCTCTGCTTCTGCCACAACCAAACATGTCACGTAGCACTCTGAGTAGGAAAGAGAAAGAAAGAGTAATTCGCAGACTGCTGATACAGGCTCCTCCAGGGGAATTTGTAAATGCCTTTGATGATCTCTGTCTGCTTATCCGTGATGAAAAACTCATGCACCATCAAGGGGAGTGTGCGGGCCACCAACACTGCCAAAAATATTCTGTCCCACTCAGCATTGATGGGAATGCTGTCCTCCTGTCTCACCACAATGTCTTGGGCGACTACAGGTTTTTCGACTACCAGAGCAAACTTTCTTTCAAATTTGACCTGCTTCAAAACCAGTTAAAGGACATCCAGAGTCATGGAATCATTCGGAATGAGACAGAGTACCTGAGGACTGTAGTTCTGTGTGCCTTGAAGCTGTATGTGAACGACCACTACCCAAAGGGAAACTGCAACGTGCTAAGAAAAACAGTGAAAAATAAGGAGTTCTTGATTGCCTGCATCGAAGACCACAGCTATGAAACAGTAGACTACTGGAATGGGCTTTGGAAATCAAAATGGATTTTCCAAGTCAATCCATTTCTAACCCAGGTAACAGGGAGAATTTTTGTGCAAGCTCACTACTTCAGGTGTGTCAACCTACATGTCGAAATCTCGAAGGACCTGAAAGAAAGCTTGGAGGTAGTGAACCAAGCTCAACTGGCCCTAAGTTTTGCAAGGCTTGTGGAAGAGCAAGAGAATAAATTTCAAGCTGCAGTGTTGGAAGAACTACAGGAGTTATCGAATGAAGCTCTGAGAAGAATTCTACGAAGAGATCTTCCAGTGACCCGTACTCATATTGACTGGCAGAGGATACTCTCTGACTTGAATCTGGTGATGTATCCTAAATTAGGGTATGTCATTTATTCAAGAAGTGTGCTATGCAACTGGATAATATAAAGGATTGCTCCTGGCTGTCTTGATCTGATTCAGTTGTGTTTCTGTGGACAGGGGGTCGGGGGAGGGACTGAGGTTATTCTCCTAAAGTTGAGAAGTCACCAGATATGTCCATCACTTGGCAGATGTAAATTTGGGGGCAATTTTGGTTTTATGATTTTTTGGGGGGGAGGGGCACAACACACAGTCTCTAGGAACTTGGTTCCCCAGCCTAGGACTGAACCCGAGCTTTCAGCAGTTGAAAGCAGAGTCCTGACCACTGGACCACCAAGGAATTCCAGATGAAAGTTTAAATTAGGGACAAGTCTTCCAATCATTTTATTCAAGGAATATTTACCAGTAACTCAAGTAAAGGGTCATGGTGATGTGTTTCATGATAGTGACAATCATAAAGCCAGAAACATTTATTAGAACCTAAAATGACTTTGTAGAACATGGCATCCCAGAAGTATTAATATAGGTGGCCAGGGTTAAGGCTGTGTGAGTGTGTGTAGAAATGACTTTTGACTTTCTTTGTAACTGGAGAAGGCATGCAAACAAAAGTCATTCTGCAAATGATAATTCACCTAACTCAACTGACCAATAAGGGGGTTGATTTCAATCTGGGACATTAGGGTTGGATGGTCCATGAAACCAACAAATATCCAAAATCTAGCTCATATGAAGGACTACGGAACCCATGGCCACGCCCCGTCATACCCCAACCCCTCAAAAGAATGTGGAATTACTCTAATCTCCAGCCTTTTCTTCAAAGAATCAAGTAGCAAAGCTTGACTCCCAAGCTTATATAGTCTAGCTCTTATGAAGTCATTTATACAAGAATTTCATGCTGAACCCTGTGCTAGATGATTTACAACAAATTTTTTGTCATTAGGCTGCTACCAGTGGTAACCCCATTTTATATAAAAAGAATCTAAAAGTTGAGTCACTTAATTCATCCAGGCACATGGCGAGTGATGCGTGTTACTGACCCCTAGCACTCTTAATAACCTCTAGGGCAGGGTCCCCAATCTCCAGGATCTAATTTCTGATGATCTGAAGTGCAGCTGATTTAATAATAGTAGAAATAAAGTACATAATAAATGTAATGTGCTCACATCATCCTGAAGCCACCTCCCACCTCACACCTCACACCTCACACCTCACACCTCCACCTCCACCTCCCTGGTCTGTGGAAAAACTCTCCCATGAAACTGGTCCCTGGTGCCAAAAAAGGTTGGACTCCACTGCTGTAAAGTATTGCAGCTCTCAGGGGAAGCCCGTTTCATTAAAAGTTGTGAACTCTACTCTGCAATGACTCAGGTAAGCATTCCACCCAAAGGATACCGCTCCCAAGGGAACTAGAACTGATGGGTCACTGTTTTTCTAGCCAACCAGTCCCCTATCGCTTGTCCCAGCAATGTTACTGACCACTTTGTTGGTTTTTTTTTAAGAATTCCAAATCTAAACCTCTCTACTAAGATTGCAGTTGAGTAGTAGCTGGATTCCAGCCCCACATCCAACTTATGTGGTAAGCTTTATAGTTTGGACCCATGCAACTGAAAAAAAAGGTCAAATTCTATTTAATGAACATTGGAGCCAATGTTTAAGGTTCCTCTACAAAAATGTCTAAATTTCATATCTCTCTTAATTGGTGGTAGATCTTAGAGAATCTCAGGAGGGTGACACAGGGTATATCTTTAAAACAACTTCTCCATATCCATCCCCAGATTCTGACTTATTAGGTCAGCAAATCTACATCTTGAGAAATTATAGTGATGATTCTGATACAAGGGGCTATCAGTTCAGTTCAGTTCAGTCGCTCAGTCATGTCCGACTATTTGCGACCCCATGAATCGTAGCACACCAGGCCTCCCTGTTCATTACCATCTCTCAGAGTCCACTCAGTCTCACATCCATCGAGTCTATGATTCCATCTAGCCATCTCATCCTCTGTTGTCCCCTTCTCCTCCTGCCCCCAATCCCTCCCAGCAACAGAGTCTTTTCCAATGAGTCAGCTCTTTGCATGAGGTAGCCAAAGTACTGGAGTTTCAGCTTTAGCATCATTCCTTTCAAAGAAATCCTAGGGTTGATCTCCTTCAGAATGGACTGGTTGGATCTCCTTGCAGTCCAAGGGACTTTCAAGAGTCTTCTCCAACACCACAGTTCAAAAGCATCAATTCTTCGGTGCTCAGCNGCAATTATTTTTTCTGAGATGTCATAAATATAAATGAGAAAGTTTACCTATATACTTTTTTGAAATTAGACAGTTGGTGCAAGTCTAGTTAACCATACAATTTGAAAGAATGGTTATTGAACTTAATGCAACCACTTAAATATATGTGCAGAAATTTACCCTCTTGACAGTGCAATTTAAAAGCAGATTGGTTACAAAATTAAACTGGTAAAAATTGTAGGAAGGGATTTTTCACTAAGGTAGAGATTTTAATTTTTAGATGACTCTCTATGTCTGAGAATAAACATAATTTTTTTAAAGGAGTTAGGTAGGGAGGACTTTTTCCCTCCTCTAGCTGATAATAGTAGCCAGTCAATTATTATGTTACAATATAAAATTTAAGTTAAAAGATATGATCTGCTTACTTTTAGCAATTATCATCTTTTACCATTCATTAACATCTTTATTACCATCAATTAATATTCACTGAATACCTAAAGCAACTTGATGCCACTCTAACAAGAGATCTGACCCTTCCAGAATATTGACTTTTGATCTATAGTCAAATAAACTACTATTGTAGTCATGATCACAATTAATTACAGGAATGATATGAATCATATAATTGTAGGAAACCATCTCCATTTCCTGAATTCCAATAATGTAAAGGGCAAAAGCCAGTATTACTATTATTCTCATATCTAATTCAGATAACAATTGAAATTTAAAAGACAGAAAACACAAAGTCATAAAGAGAGACTAGAAATGGAAACCCAAAAACCCTTGTCAAAATGACCTTAAATTATGGTGAAAGGCAAAAAATATAAAAATAGATATATGGAAATAGCCAAGTTGATTAAAAAATGGCTTTCTGAATTAGCTCCATTTGAAAGTTAATGTCAAATTCTGACTCTCTTCTGACATACTAGGAAATGTGTCATATTTGCACCCCAGGTCATTTAAATATCCTTTATCTAATAGTACCCAGGTTTTCCAGGGAGGCATCTTCATTCCTCTTGAGAGCTCAAAAACCTACAGCATAGAGACCCAAATCACCTCTTAATAGAAACTCATCCCCAATATAACCAAGACATTATTCTTTTAACCAGTATGTACAGAGAGCTCCCTGCTGTTCTCACCATTGTAAATGTCATTGTTGCTCACTCTCCCTGAAGTTGTAGAGGTTTTTTTTTTTTTTTTCCCATTAACAAGAGAACATTTCAATTCAGTTGGTGTTCCTTTAGTCACTGAGGGGACATTATCACTAGTGTTAGCACTTTGAAATGGTTACAGACAAGTTTTAGATCACAATCCTCATACCACTACTGAGGGGTAATNTTTTTTTTTTTTTTTCCCATTAACAAGAGAACATTTCAATTCAGTTGGTGTTCCTTTAGTCACTGAGGGGACATTATCACTAGTGTTAGCACTTTGAAATGGTTACAGACAAGTTTTAGATCACAATCCTCATACCATTACTGAGGGGTAATGGTTTTCAAACAATATAACTGTAAAAGAGAGGCTGGGACTTTCCTGGGAAAGGAGAGGTGGGAAAGTAGCTCTATTGAAAGGTAAGAATCTCCTGTGACTGAAAAATCTCCTTTACACATTGATTGAACCTCAAAACGGACCTTTCATATTGACAAGCCAAAGGTATTTCTGAGAACAGAGTAGTCAAGTAACAAAAACTCATTTCCTCAAAATTGAAGTGAATTGCTAAAGCTGCTGCTTGAAAGAATGACCCGTTCAGAAGACAGGGCAGAAGAATTTAGCTATGTTCCTCCTCCAACTTTGCACAGTTAGCAGAACTGTCAGCCATTCCAGGCATCACTGGGAGTAGCCCCTTTGAGCAAGAAAGTGGTAACAGGTCCAGTACTGCAGTGTGAGTCTGTGGAGAAAAATCATTAAATACTTATTATTGCTCTCTTGGTCATTCAGCTTCATCATTTCCCAAGTAATTTAGGCCTTTGTAAGGAATATACAGATACTTGCATGAGTTTAACATTTTATCTTTCACATAAGTGCAAAAATATAAAGTGTCAGTGTCTCAAGTGAGTCCCCGTGGAACTCTGTGTTTACCAGATACTTGTACTATGCCATAGACTGATGGACAGTGTCTCTAGGTTGACATTTCTTCCTGCTCTTTTGCATGGGTTGGCTCAGAAAGGTTAAAAAAGTGACAGTTAAACATTTCAGCATTTCTTGATCCAACTCAAAGCAATGTCTAGAATTTGACTATGTTTTTTCCACTTATGAATATGGATTCTCAATATTAACTATGGCTTTCCATTATTATCCAATACACTACATCTGTTATTCTTAAAAAGAAAAAAAAATCACATAAAACCATATGAGAACAATAACCAGTATCTCATATATAAATCCCACCAGAATGACAGCAGTATCCATATCTAATTTTTTGCATTTGCCTGGTTTTACAATGAAGGGATATGTCTTGATATATTTGATTATATTTTCCATATTTTATCATTATTTCCTAGACATTAGAGAAGACAAGTACTCTTAGACTAAAAAATAGCATGAAGCTATTTCATAAATATATTTAGGAAAGATAAAAATATCAGTCAGCTAAAAAATGTTGGTAAGTCAACAAATGCTTATATGCATGAAGCATTTTGGTATAGATTGGCTGTATACATTAGTCTACACAGACCTGAACTATGAATGGTTTTAAGTACAAAACAGTCAGAATAGAATTTTAAGATTACTCATGACTAACATTCTGGATTTTAAAATTGTATTTCTCTTTTTGCTTACTATATTATTTAAATAGGTTGAGTACTATTCTCAAATTCTAGTTAAGTAACTTTCCCAGTCAGAGCATTCTATGAATTTGTATTCCTAACCAAATGGTTCCATGTTAGTCATGAAATGGCACAGCGATTTTTACCTATTCTTTTGGTGAGATCCTTTCTGAGCTTAAATTTCTAAGCTGGGCAAGGATATGCATTAGAAAAAGTAAATGGAAAGTGATATTAAGCATGCTGATTTGTTCTAGCTACTACGCCTTCACTGTGAAGGTCACCTGTATGTGTGTGCATGCTCAGTTGCTTCATTCGTGTCTGACTCTTTGCAAACTCATGGACTGTACATGCCAGGTTCCTCTGTCCATAGGATTCTCCAGGCAAGAATACTGCAGTGGGTTGCCATGCCCTTCTCCAGGGGATCTTCCTCACCCAGGGATTGAACCAGTGTCATTGTGGAGCCTGCGTTGCAGGAACACTCTTTACCACTGAGCCATGATGGAAGCCCAAAGATCACCTCAATGACATTTAAAGTGGAAACTAAAAGTTAAGTTTGGGGTGAGGACATATCAGCATCAATGGAGAGAACCAGGGCTCCTGAGGAAATCTCTCATCAGAATGGAATATAAATAAGTCAGTCCTATCCAAGAGTTTTTCTTCCATAGGTCAAATGAGGTACTCACTTATGATGGTTAGTACCCTGTGAGTTTGATCTTGAGCTCTATTGACATGATTTTTGAGAAAAATAATCAGTAAAGTAGTATGGTCAGGAGAAAGGCATCAAGGAGAACAGGGAGGGCTAATTTAATTGCCTTTGTTCCTCAGTGACATAGCTTAAATTGAGCTTGCATTTCTGAGAGCACAGGGATATTTGCATGCTTGGATTTTCAAAAATGGAAAATGAACTCAAAGCACTTGGCCTACAGATAATGCATCACTTTATAGTTGAAGGACAAAAAATACAAGAGGGTTTGAAGGGAATCTGGAAATTCCTCTTTTTTTGTCTCATTTTCTGCCTTTTTTTTTTTTTTTTTTTTTTTTGGAGGGGAATGGTATTGAGGTTTAGTTTAAATGTAAAATAAAATGTAATGAATATAGTACAAAGCTGAAAAATGGGAAATCAAAATATACACCCTAAACCTTTGTCCTTGAGGAAGAGCAATAAATAGTGACTATAGGTTAAGCAAATCATTTCACTTCCTTAAGATTCTTTTATTAATGAATTAAAAACATTAAAGATCCTTTGAAACTGGTACCCAGATAAATTCTGACCCTAAAATATTATACAAAAGACACTTCATCTATACAACTGAAATACCAGGAAAATGATTCTAAGCTGTTTTAAGAAAATAAGGAAAAATTAGAAAACTTCCAATAACATTCAACGATTTAAAAACTTGGAAATCTTTCCACTAAAAATCTGGTACTACTGTGTTCCTGGAAGCGGACTAGTTAGAACACATAAAAAAGCAATTTATATTTCTGCCTTACAAATCCTCCGGTCAATTTAGGTGTTATTTGAGTTGATTTCTTCTGCATTTTCCATAGCTTGTTTTCACTTAAGTTTCCTATCTATGATCATTGTTTAAGATTTTATTAGAATGCAATTTCATCTAACTAATGAAAAGTTAATAAAGCTATTATAAATATAATGAAAACTATAACTTTTCTATAGAGGTAAATAATTAAGTGTTTGTGAAACACTGAATCATAATTCAGTGGAGTTTATGAGCCATATAAATTAATAAAATTCAAATAAATGAAACATCAATAAATGTTGCAATTTGAGGGGAGAACAATAAACAGCATCCTTGTTTTTTTCTGCTCAAGTTGGAATCAATTGAGAGACTCAGGGATTAGACAGATGGAGATCAAAAGAGCACACAGAATACTGATAAAGTTTAAATTGGAGAAATTATCTTTCAGTCTGTTGGCTATGTGGGCTTGTTCAGACTACATTCTGAAATTGAATTTGCCCAGTCAGTTTCACCTGGGGCTAGGGACTTACAAGACTTTTCCATGGAGTCCTGTCCCTGTAAAATTTTAAGGAAAGTAAGGCAGGGAGCATGTGTTTTCCTCCAGCAGGTGTACCAGAGAGAGAATAAGGCTGGATCACACTGGTTAATTCTCTCCTCTCAATCTCATCCAAGCAAAGAGTGACTCTTCCTCTTGTGGTCAAAAGTGACTCTAAGGACAGAGGGAGGTCTGTATTTTACTGTACAGGAAGAATTTTCTTACTGGAATTAAAAATAACAGACATAGAGAACTGACTTTTGGCCTCTGAGGGAGTAGGAGAGGGCGGGATGATTTGGGAGAATGGCATTGAAGCATATATACTATTATGTAAGAAACGAGGCGCCGGTCCATGTTCGATACAGGATGCAGGATGCTTGGGGCTGGTGTACGGGGACGATCCAGAGAGACGTTGTGGGGTGGGAGGTGGGAGGGGGATTCAGGATTGGGAGCTTGTGTACACCTGTGGTGGATTCATGTCGATGTATGGCAAAGCNACAGGATGCAGGATGCTTGGGGCTGGTGTACGGGGACGATCCAGAGAGACGTTGTGGGATGGGAGGTGGGAGGGGGATTCAGGATTGGGAGCTTGTGTACACCTGTGGTGGATTCATGTCGATGTATGGCAAAGCCAATACAGTACTGTAAAGTAAAATTTTAAAAATAAATAAATTAATAAAAAAAATAATAGTAATAACAATAACTTCTCAAGTTTTTTTTAACATATCCATATTTGGAATAAAGTAGATGAACTATCTGAATATTTTCATTTGTTACCATGCAGGGTCAGTGTGACTACTAGAGGAAATAGCAACAGAATAATAGCTGCTTCATATCACTTTCTTGTATGAAAATTTCTTTCATTGTATTACAAAAGGAGACAGCAATTAATGCATGTTTTAGCCATTGTTATTAAATGCTTAACAGCAATTATATAGCTCTTTGACTATTGTGCTAGTTATATGCCAAGAGGAAGGACTGAGGTATGCGACATAGATGGTACATTTGAAAATTGTCACTATAGTCTGTCCCCACGGGCCTCTATTTCTCTTATATGTTTGATGGGTTGAAGAATGGAGAGACAAAGGAGTTGAAGGCAATGAGGAAAGTCTATGCTGTTTCACCAAGAAAACTGCAATAAAACTCCATTATTTCTCAGGTGAGAATTTGAATAGAGACAACAATGTAAAATATAAAACAGAAAACTAAATTGAATTATTTAAACTTATTTAAGTTTATTAAACTTGTAGTTGTCATATGATATTGAAAGAGCATGGTGGATATAGAAACCATTTTTATGTTGTATGTAAAGCTCATTAGAGCTAAACAGGTGTGACATATTCAGGTTGATTGGGTGGACTATTAGTGCAAAACCAGATACTGATGAGCAATACATATACAAGACGATTGTTAAGCTAAGTGGTGGACAACACATTGATGAGAAGTGATGTTGCTGTATCACAGACTGAGATGGCCAGATATTTGAGGCAAAATCCTAGCTCTTCTTGCATTGAATTAAGACACTGTTTCATGTCTCTGTAGAAAGTCATTTATTTTCATGTTCTTGATTGTGTATCAATCATTCCAAGGTAGCATTATTAATGCAGTATTAATAATAGTAGTAATAATTCTAATGCATTAAGTAGTATTAATGCAGTATTAATACAGGCAAAGATAAGTATTAATGTAAACAAAGATTTCAAAAGAGTGAAATTTATGATATAGAATCATTGAGTTGTAAAGAGGCCACAGAACTCCAATCTATTAGTATGACCATATATTCTATGTTACATTTATTCTATTCTGGGGGTTACTAAACTGAACCACTTAATTCCAACATTAACTGACTTTTTCTGGCTTAGTCTTTTTTTTTTTTTTTTTGACTTAGTCTTTATCAGCTGATGAGATGACATTTGGCTTACATCTTCTTTTCCTTTGTTGTAGATATCAATTTAAAACATTTATTTACTGGGAAGCATCAGAGACTCCACTGTTTTTTATGTATAGGTATTTACCTTTTAATAAACCACTTTCAATACCAAAATAGCATTCATGAATACATATAACCAAGTAAATACTTACAAACATGCACTTTTTATAGGTTACCAAAATAACTTCAAAACTTGAAAGTCTGCATATTTTGAATAATTTCTTATTTGGAAAAGATTTAACATTACTTTTTTCCCCTAATCAATAAAATGGGATTTAAGTATAATGAAATCTTACAGACAAAATTAATGACCCAGGAGTAGAATATGATTATTTTATTATTTCACCCAACTTAACCTATGCCAAACTGTGGCATATTATTAATAAAACTAATGAATTATTTGCATAAATTTTTTAATCTTAATATTTTCTGAATTGGGGCTTTTTTGATGGCTCAGAGGTTACAGTGTCTGCCTGGAATGCTGGAGACTTGGGTTCGATCCCTGGGTCGGGAAGATTCCCTGGAGAAGGAAATGGCAACCCACTCCAGTACTCTTGCCTGGAGAATCCCATGGAGGAAGGAGCCTGGTAGGCTACAGTCCATGGGGCCACAAAGAGTCGGACACAACTGAGTGACTTCACTTTCACTTTATTCTAAAAAGCTTACTTATTTGGCTTTTGAAATCTTGAAATTCAGAAGATTCGGGACAATCACAGGTACTCAAATTATAAATTGTTATATTTTTAAATTTTATTTTTAATTGGAGGATAATTGCTTTACAATATTGTGTTGGCTTCTGTACAAAAATGCAAATCAGCCACAAATATACACATGTCTCCTCCCTCTTGAAACTCCCCACCAACCCCCATCCTGTCCCACCCCTCCTGGTTGTCACAAAGCCCTGGGTTGAGCTCCCTGTGCTATACAGCAACTTCCCATTCCATCAGCCATTCATTTTACACATGGTAATGTACATGTTTCAATGCTACTCTCTCAACTCGTCCCATCTTCTCCTTCCCTCATTGGATTTAAAGTCTGTTTATTTGCATCTCTATTCCTACTTTGCAAACAGGCTAATCAGCACCACTTTTCTAGATCCCATATATTTGTGTTAATATATGAAATTTGTCTTTTTCTTTCTGACTCACTTCACTCTATATAATAGACTGGGTTCATTTAGGTTCATTCCCTTCACTAGAACTGATTCAAATGTGTTCCTTTATATGGCTTATGGCTTTTATGGTTGTATTTCATTGTATATATGTACTGAAACTTCTTTACAGTCACTATGGAGAACAGTATGGGGATTTCTTAAAAACCTAGGACTAAAACTATCATATGACCCAGCAATTCCACTGTTGGGTATATCCCCTGAAAAAAGTCATAATTGAAAAAGACATATGTACCCCAATGTTCATGGAAATATTATCTACGATAGCTAGGACATGGAAGCAACTTGGATGTCCACTGAAAGATAAAATATTTTTGTATTTTTACAACTTATTAATATATGTTGCAGTTTTGACTAGTAATTAATCTAATTGTTTAAAAAGAAGAGGTTTATGTATTTACTTGTGTGCTTAGCTTTCAGCCTTGGGCTTCCCTGGTGGCTCAGATGGTAAAGAATCCACCTGCAATGTAGAAGACATAAGCTTGATATCTGGGTTGGGAAGATCCCCTGGAGAAAGGAACAGCTACCCGCTTCAGTATTCTCTGCTGCTGCTGCTGCTGCGGCTGCTGCTAAGTCGCTTCAGTCGTGTTCGACTCTGTGCGACCCCATAGACGGCAGCCCACCAGGCTCCCCCGTCCCTAGGATTCTCCAGGCAAGAACACTGGAGTGGGTTGCCATTTCCTTCTCCAACACGTGAAANATAGGCTACCTACTCCAGTATTCTTGGGCTTCCCTGGTGGCTCCGTTGGTAAAGAATCCATCTGCAATGCGGGAGACCTGGGTTGGGAAGATCCCCTGGAGAAAGGAACAGCTACCCACTCTAGTATTCTGCCTGGAGAATTCTGAGGGCGTTCATGGGGTCGCAAACAGTCAGACACGACTGAGCGACTTTCACTTTTCCTGTAACTTGACAGCCTTAGGTACACACAGTACAGAGTTACAGAGGCTGGTCTAAGGACTGATCTACTCAAAAGGAAGCCTGTTGATCATCAGACGCCATCTGTTTGCTCAGGGGTCTTTGCCCATGTTTCTAGGCTCTTCAGTTCATGGGGAGAGGGAAATAGATGTGTATGTGAGAGGAAATGAGATGGAATGGCAACATTACTGACGTTGAACTGTGAATAGTAGTTACTAGAAAGATGGGTCCATGACATGAGGTGGTTTGTCTACAGCAAAATACTAGACTAGATATATTTGCTGTGGTGTATTGGTGAAAACAAATAATATTTGCTGAGTTATTACTTTAATATGCCAGGCCCTAGAAAAAAGCACTTTTATATGGATTAGCAAATTTAATCCATGTAACAACCCTGTGAAGTAATAGTATTAATATTACTCCTAGTTAAAGGAAACCCACACTCAGAAAGGCTGGTAACTCCCCAGCCTCATCTGGCAAATCCAGGTCTAACTTGAGAATCCAGTCTCCTAGCTTTGTATGCTTGGGACAGAAATCCTTGCCCTATGTACCAGTGGAAGCAGGGATACGCTGGTAAACTGGCTTTCTGGGGGAAAGAACCTTGGTTTGTAGTATTTGCTGATTCCAATGGTGCAGATATTCCTGCTGTGGCTGATTTCAGTTGACCAGTATGTCACCCCTGAATGCACACCCAGGATAGATGCTCAGAGTCTGATCCTGCAAACCAAGGCCGACCAGCTCCAGCACAGCCTTTGTGGATGAGCTGCATTTTCCTTCATCTCCCCTTACGGCTTCTGGAGCATCATTATCATCGTCTAGTAGCCNTGACCTAGCAACTGAACTGAAGGAAGCTCCCGGGATAAGATTTGCTTTCAAATTTAATCAATCAGGCTTCCCTGGCAGCTCAGTGGTAAAGAACCCACCTGCCAATGCAGGAGACATGGGTTCAATCTTCCCTGGTCTGGGAAGATACAACATCCCAAGAACAATGAAGGCTTGTGCCACAACTATGGAGTTTGTGTTCTAGAGCCTGGAAGTCACAGCTACTGAAACCCATGAGCCCTAGAGCCCATGCTTCACAACAAGAGAAGCCACTGCGGTGAAAAGCCCGTGCATTGCAACTAGAGTAGCCTTCACTCGCTGCAACTAGAGAAAAGCCCGCACAGCAGCAGTGATGACTCAGCACAGCCAAAAATAAATGGATGAATAATTTAAAAATTCATCAACCTATGTCCCATTAGGAAACAGATACAAATACAGATAGGATACTTCAAAAAAGTACAATGAAGGAATTATCCACAAAGATGTGGGAACACAAGGGACAGCGGAATAACGTGACAGCAGTTTACCTCTTTAGATCAGGGTCAGGGCGTGACCACTAGAATGTGGAAGGAGTCAGTATAGTGGGTCAACAGAAGAGATGCTGTAACCTTCTGTGGAGGAACACTCCAGCTCAAGGAGACCCCTCAGGAAGACCGCCAAGGGCATCAGTATACTTCTTCCTCTGGCTTCTGTCAGAGCTCCCCTTTGGCAAAACCAATCAAAAATGAGAGGGCAAGGGAGTCCATGAATAGTCCATGTGCATCTGTCTTCCAAGGCCAATAGTTGGGGGGCAGGGGAGGTGAAAGGAAGAAGATGGATCTGGAGGGGCAACTGGAAGATACCAGAAACACATTCATTCATCTGAATATGATTTCTCATACCAAGCAGGTCTTTTGTTTTAGCATGATGAAATCTGGCATTTTCTTAGTACATTTCATCCTTTTGTTCATTTAAAAATGTCATTATTTTGAACAAATAAATATATTTTGTAAAGCGACATAAAAGCTGTGTTGGAAGGATATCAAATAATTTTTCTATATACTTCAGTCCATTTTAACTCCTCTGAAAAGGACAACCTCTTCTAGGTTATAAATGCAACAACTTTCCTGAATTAATTTTATTACATAAATATAATACTTATCATACTGTTCTTATTTCCCTAGTCACGTTTTATTCTTATTTTATAATATGAAAAGTACCTGCACTTTGCAAGCACTATGTCTGTGCACCAAACTCATATGAATAAAAAATAATTTATGGTGTGAATAGGATTTACTAACTGGACAAATTCTTTTTTTTAATTCCCAAGGAATGTGATCTGTGACCCTAACAGCATGCAAATGCAGCCCCTCAGTTCAGAGATAGTCAAGGCAAGGGACAATGAAGTAATGTGAAAATTCCATAAACATTATATTTTTTTAGTAGAGATACCTAAACAGTATCCCAATGTTTCCAAAAGATATTTACTCGGTTCACTTCAGTACTTCATTTTATACCTCATTCTTCAATTAAACAATCGTCAATAGCTCAAATGCTTTCAAATTTATTAGAAAATAACAAAAAAAAATCAAGAAGATGGATCTGTAGGGGCAAATGGAAGATACCAGAAACACATTCATTCATCTGAATATGATTTTTCATACCAGGCAGGTCTTTTGTTTTAGAATATGTAAAGTACCTGCACTTTCTTGTAGACTATGTAAAGTATTTTGGCAAACTCTTTTGTCAAACTATTATTATAGCATAACAAATGCCCAAAGTTCAAGAAGGGTCTGAGGTATTTGTCTGGCATTAAATTCACCAAGTCTAGCACTGAAATTCATTAGTCAAACTGATCTCTTCAGAATTTCTAGAAATTCTTGCACTGTGTCATGATTTCTAATGACAAGACCTCATGATACAGAAGAAAATATGACAGTGGCTATTTATAGTCACATGGAACCATTCAATACACTTTGTTGGCCATTAACTCTCAGTACACATCTATTCATAGGGAATTTGACTAGAAAATTTGAGTTAAGCTATATTGACTTAGCTTGGCCTAGGATGTACTTTTATTTTTTAATTGGAGGAAAATGGCTTCACAATATTGTGTTCGTTTAGGGATGTACTGCTAATCAGCTACCAACACAGATAGTCACACTGTATTCATTCACCCAAGAAGACCTCATACCAAACCCTTTTGAACTTTGCAGAACAATCTGACCTGGCCCAACTCATCCATATGTGTCTCATCTTCCTTTTTAAAAGACTAAAATCCTAAGATCCTCTCTTATGCTACTGCAAACTTATTTAACTCCAAAATTCTTCTGCAAAATATTTTCATGGACTTATTACTAACCCTGCTTTCTTTTTACATTCCCATCACTCAATTCCTTCTTTTGAATTAACCTTCAAAAAATAGGTCTTTATTTTAAAAAAAAAAAAAAAAGGTCTTTATAGATGTATGCCTCAAGAAAAAGGACTTACTTTGGTGAGTCCATTACAGAGTGTGGAATATAATGAATGTTTGGTAGATTTTTTTTAATTTTTTTTTTGAGGACAATTGCTTTACAATGTTGTGTTGGTTTCTGCCATACAAAAATGTGAACCAGTCAGAATTTTATGTATATATTCTCTCCCTCTTGAGCCTCCCTCTCCCACCCTATCCCATCCCTCTAGGTTGTCACAGAGTACCAGGTTGGACTTCCCGGATTATATAGCTGCTTCCTAATAATTATCTACTTTACACATGATAGGGTAAAGTATGTCAATGCTACCTTCTCAATTCATCCTAAGATATTTGTGGAATGTGTAGATGGACAGTCAAATGAATGAATACATTGAAGGGAGAAAATAAACTCTTTTTCCTTTAAATAGATAACTTCTCTACTAAATATTCTAATCTTCAAAGCATCAAGAGATGATGCTGAAAATGCAGGGACAAAGGATGTGCCTGACATCCCATATAAAGTTTGAATATGCTGCATATGCCCCTGCTTGGAGAGTCTTGATCTACATTAAAGGCTCAGAGGTAGTCTGCTGTTAAAATTTTTTTTTTTAGTTAAGTATCTTCTGGAACCGTTTTTGATTCCTCCTTTTTCCCCTCACCATCCACATCCAACCTATCTGCAAGGTCTATGAGTTTAAACTTTCGAAGAATATCTGTCTACTTTTCTCCACCACAACTGCTATTACTATAGACTATGGCCCCATTGTGTCTCTCAGGAGTACTGCAACTGCCTCCCAACTGACATCTCTGCATCCACTCTTAGACCCATAACCATTCCAACAATGAAGCCAAAATAAGCTTTCAAAAATATAAATTGATTCCCTGCATACCAATGAGTTAAATGTTCTTAAAAGTACAGTCTTCATAAATAGGCCTGCAGAGCCTTTTGACCTTTAGCCAGAATCTCACTCTCAAACCCTATCAATCACTACTTGCCCACCACTCTTGTCCACTAGGCTCCATCCTCTGCCTTTTCCCTACCAAACCCTTTCCGATATGAGGGACTTTGTACTTGGAATTTCCTCTGCCTGAAAACATACCCTTCAACTCTTATGATTAACTCTTTTCACTCTTAAACCTCAGCTCATGTATCTTCTATCTGAACCTCCTCTAAAGCACTGGCCTTTCCCAGTTCTCCCCACATTACCAACTTTGCTTATTTCACAGTGGGTGCTTGGATTCCCAGTTGCTTCAGTTGTGTCCAACTGTTTGTGACCCCATGGACTGTAGCCCGCCAGGCTCCTCTGTCCATGTGATTCTCCAGGCAAGAATACTGGAGGAGATTGCCATGTCCTTCTCTTTTCTGACCCAGGGATCCAACGAGCGTCTCTTTATGTCTCCTGCATTGGCAGATGAGTCCTTTACCACTGGGCACCACCTGGGAAGCACTCATCACCACTAAAATTTTTTAAACTCTGATTTCCTACATTAGAATACCAACCCAATGGGGGCAGCANGAGCCAATGTGAGTAAAATCTGATTAGGAGCACAAGTGGCACAGAGGGTAGGACGGGAGCGCAACGCCCAAAAAGCTTGAACATAAGGGACCTCAGACCATTTTCCCGTTCTCCGGCAGTAATTATCCAAATCACGGAGGACGTTAAAGTCTAGTGTCCCACTTTCGGGCCAGTGTGAACCATTATCAAGAGGATACTGTGGCCAGGCCTGAGAGCAGAGAAAAATAAGCCACTTGTGGCGGATATAGCCCATCAGTTTTAGGGCTTTTAGGTTGGCCAGCAGGCACTCTAGGGGAGTGCACCAATTGGATTCGGGTTTGGAGGCCGTTGAGCCCATGGCGACCACGTGGAGGCGATCCCTGGCACCCAAATGTCTTTGAGCGTATCAGGGGGCCGGAAGGGGCCTCAGGAGAGGCCGGGGTCCACCTAGTCAATTGGGACGTCTCCCTCATGAGCTAGGGGCCGGATAAGGCTTATGCCGGAAGGTTATTCAGCGACCCGAGACGTCTCTCGTGTGCACTGAAAACCGGAGGCCCGACAAAATTTGTCGGATGAGGGTCCGTAAGTGTGCACTGGTTTATGGGACCCTAGGAGGTGGTCGCCCAGGGCGACGGGACCCAAAGCCAAGGGAACTTACCCTGTATCCTGCCGTCTGGGGGGCCAGTCTGCCATTAGGGTCCGAAGGCTGTCACAGCGAAGGAGCTCGAGGGGGCCGCAACAGCGATGGCCGGTGGCCCTCACCTCGAGCCCCACATTGGGCGCCAAATGTAAGATTAACAGCACTGCAAACACACCGACAACTCTGTGAGATAGAAGGCAAGCTTTATTGGGTGGTCGCTCCCGGGCAGAACTTCCAAAGAGAAGCCTGCAAAGAGGGAATGGTCAGCAGATATTTTATAAGGAGTACATATAGGCGAGCCTGTCGACTTCTGATTGGTGGGTCACGTAACCTTTGGCTGAAATCTGCTGTCTTTGCGAATCAGCCTCTTTTTGCCAGTTTCCTGCTTCTTTCGAGCNTAACTTTTCTTCCAAGGACTAAGCATCTTCTAATTTCATGGCTGCAGTCACCATCTGCATTGATTTTGGAGCCCAAAAATATAAGGTCTGACACTGTTTCCACGATTTTTCCATCTATTTCCCATGAAGTGATGGGACCGGATGCCATGATCTTCATTTTCTGAATGTTGAGCTTTAAGCCAACTTTTTCATTCTCCTCTTTCACTTTCACCAGAACATCCTTAGCACCTAAATAATACCTGACACATGGCAGGGAAGAAGTATTCACTGAACAAATGTGTTTATTTAGGGGATCCTCTTTGAAGTAAAACTTAATAACATTCCACAGATCACAGAAAGTCAGGCATAAGCTGAAAAGTTATCACTTTACATAAGAGGTTGAGGCATATCTTCAAGGCGTTAAGAATTTCTATTTATATATAATGAGCTTTATAATTCTGACATAAAATATTATATATGTGCTCAAAAATCCATTACAATTAATGTCAAAGCTATTAGGTGTGTGGGAGTGTGTGCTCAGTCATGGTCAACTCTTTGCGACACCATGGACTCTAGCCACCAAGCTCCTCTGTCCATGGAATTTCCCAGGCAAGAATACTGAAGTGGGTTGCCATTTCCTCCTCCATGGGATCTTTCAGAGCAAAGAATCAAACCCACATCTCTTTCGTCTCCTTCTTTGTCAGGTTGATTCTTCCCTGGTTCCTCAGCAGTAAACAATCAACTTGCCAATGCAAGAGATGTGGGTTCAAAACCTGGGTCAGGATANATACTGAAGTGGGTTGCCATTTCCTCCTCCATGGGATCTTTCAGAGCAAAGAATCAAACCCACATCTCTTTCGTCTCCTTCTTTGTCAGGTTGATTCTTCCCTGGTTCCTCAGCAGTAAACAATCAACTTGCCAATGCAAGAGATGTGGGTTCAAAACCTGGGTCAGGATAATCCCCTGGAGGAGGGCATGGCAACCCACTCCAGTATTCTTGTCTGGAGAATCCCATGGACAAAGGAGCTTGGTGGGCTATAGTCCATGGAGTTACAAAGAGTCGGACATGACTGAGCAGGCACATGCATATGCACACACACACACACACACACACACACACCCTGGGAAATCCTTTATCTACTGTGTTAATACATTTTAATTAGCCATTATATGTCCTAATTTCTACAAATAATTCTCTCTTGCTTTGGATGTTTCCTTATAACTGATTTCATCCTTGTCTTAAAAAATTGATGTTAAAGTCTTCTGCTGATAAACCCTTCTAAGTTTGGAAATAGTAAATGTTTCATAGCATTTTTGGTTCTTTTTGGACTAAACGACTAACTATCATACAGCTTAATTTCTTCTTTTAGAGACTGGGCAATTGAAATGAGGCCCTGGGAATTTGAGTGCCTTTTTCAAAATCATGCAGCTTTAATTAACACTGTAGTCCTGGGTCCAGGTTACTTTCACATCTTGTTCTATTTACCCTATTATTTCTAAGTTCACAAGACACAAATTAAGAGTATATACGGGGTGTGTGTCATGTCCAGCTCTCTGCGGCCCCATGGACTGTAGCTTGCCAGGTTCCTCTGTCCATGAGATTTTCCAGGTAAGAAAGTGGGAGTGGGTTGCCATTTCCTCCTCCAGAGAATCTTTCTGACCCACTCAGGAATCAAATGGATGTCTCTTGTGCCTCCTGGATTGGCAGGCTGATTCTTTACCACTGAGCCATCAGGGAAGCCCATGTATGGGGGGCTGGATCCAAACAACGATGTTGAGCAACACCTAATTTCAGAGAGGATACCTGGAAAGACCCAATTCCATTTCTATTAAAGTGCAACAATTTATTAGCTGTTCATTACGACCTAAGTGGAATCAGATACCCATTTATTTCCCTTTTTGATAATTATCTTTTGATAACTGGAGGAACTTGTCCTAACAAAGAAAATCCTAACAACTCCATTCCCATTTACACTACCAACTTGCCTACACATGGATACTATCCTCCTCCCCTCAAAAAAAGAAAAAAGAAAAAAGACTGACTGAGGTAACACTAACGCTCATAGTTTTAACAGATTTTTTTAAATGCTCTTCATGTGGTTGATGAATGGTGAAATTACACAGGTCTTGAGTGAGAAGCTATAAAGAAGGGAAGTAAACCTTATCTTTCTTCTGTTAATGTACTCAATTTGACACAAGAAGCTGCTTAAATTAGACACAAGAAGACAGCAATCATAATTTTTAAATGGGCGAAGTATAGAAACAGACAATCTGGTGTTGGTTTAGATGTTGGTTTAGACACTTAGCATCTAAAGTGTCTGACTCTTGAGACTCCATGGACTGTAGCCTGCCAGGCTCCTCTGTCCATGGGATTTCCCAGGTAAGGATACTGGACTGGATTGCCATCTCCTCCTCCAGGGGATCTTCCCCACCTAAGAATCGAACCTACATCTCCTGCCTTCCTACAGTAAAGTAGATTCTTTACTGACTGAGCCAATATAATCCAAAACAAATAAGAAAAACGTGCAATGGCATTGAAGCATGTATACTATCATGTAAGAAACGAGGCGCCAGTCTATGTTCAATGCAGGATGCAGGATGCTTGGGGCTGGTGCACGGGGATAATCCAGAGAGACGATGTGGGGTGGGAAGTGGGAGGGGGATTCAGGATTGGGAGCTTGTATACACCTGTGGTGGATTCATGTCGATGTATGGCAAAACCAATACAGTATTGTAAAGTAGAATAAAGTAAAAATTAAAAAAAAAAGAAAGAAAAATGTGCAATAATCAAAGAAATGTAAATTAAAACCATCATTAGTGGTTTTAACTTTAAAAGGCAAAATATTAGAAGCTGATTTAAGTAAATTATGGTAACAATGTGTATTTGTGTATATGTACAAGTCCCTGTACATGTTTCCATATGCATGCATGTGCGTGTATGTGCCTGTGTATGTGTGTGTGTATAGGACCTCTCATATATTATAGCGAGTGGGAAATTAAACAAAAGTTCCTGTTCTCAGGAACAATCTGGCACTATTTAGTCAAACTAATTGTATGCAGATCCTATGTCCTAGCAATTTCATTCCTGGGTATATTTCCTTCCAAATTTCTCACACGTCTCTGGAAGGAAATATATACAAGGATGTCCACTGCAGTGTTGTTTGTTGCAGCAGGAAGCTAATCTCAGTTTAGAAGTTCACCAATGATGGATTAAAAGTTAAATGTGGTGGGATTTCCTGGCGGTCTATCAGTTGGGACTCCACGCTTCCACTGCAGGGGGACACGAGTTTGATTCCTGGTCAGGGAACTAAGATCCCACATGCTGCATGGAGTATGTGAAGTGAAGTGAAGTCGCTCAGTCGTGTCCAACTCTTTGTGACCCCATGGACTGTAGCCTGCCAGGCTCCTCAGTCCATGGAATTTTCCTGGCAAAAGTACTGGAGTGCGTTGCCCTTTCCTTCTCCAGGGGATCTTCCCAACCCAGGGATCGAACCTAGGTCTCCCGCATTGCGGGCAGATGCTTTACCATCTGAGCCACCAGGGAAGCCACAGAATAGTATATGTAAGCTAAATCACTTCAGTCATGTCTGACTCTTTGTAACCCCGTGGACTGTAGCCCACAGGCTCCTCTGTTCAAGGGATTTTCCAAGCAAGAATACTGGCATGGGTTGCCATATCCTTCTTGGTGGATGGTACAAGCACACTGCTCACACTGCTGGATTAAAGCAAGTAAGATACAATATGATTTGTATCAAGAAAACAAATGCAGAGATTAAACACAGATACTCCAAATAATGCACACTTTTTAAGAAGGTATTTTTTAAAACATACATTAAATGCATTAGAACAGTTTCCTATATAGGAAACAAATTGAAAAGTACTAATAATAAACACACCTGTAAAATAGCTAGTGGGAAGTTGCTATATAACACAAGGAGCTCAACCCAGTGCTCTGTATCAACCTAGAGGAGTGAGATGGTGGGTGAGGGTGGGAGGGAGGTTCAAGACGGAAGGGATATACATATACTTATGACTGATTCGAGGCTTCCCTGGTGGCTCAGATGGTAAAGCGTCTGCCTGCAATGCGGGAGACCCGGGTTCAATTCCTGAGTCGGGAAGGTCCCCTGGAGAAGGAAATGGCAACCCATTCCAGCATTCTTGCCTGGAAAATCCCACGGACGAAGGAGCCTGATAGACTACAGTCCGTGGGGTCGCAAAGAGTCGGACACGAGTGAGCGACTAAACTTTCACTTTCACTATGGCTGATTCGTACTGTTGCATGGCAGAAAGCGACACGACATTGTAAAAGCAATTATCATCCAATTAAAATTAAATTTTAGGCTTCCTTGGCGATTCAGTAGTAAAGATTTCACCTTCCAAATTAGAAGATATGGGTTCGATCCCTGATCTGGGAAGATCCCACATGCTGAGAAGCAACTGAGTTCGTGTGTCACAAATAATGAGCTCTAGAGCATAAGTGTCCTAACTACCGAAGCATACGGACCCTGGAGCCTGTGCTCCTCAACAAGAGTAGTCACGGCAATGAGAAGCCTGCACACTGCGACTAAGAGTAGCCCCCGCTCCCCACAACTAGAGGAAAGCCCACACAGCAGCAAAGACACATGACAGTCAAAAAGAGAGAAGTAAATGAATAACTAAAAGAGTTTTGCCAAGAAAATGCACTGGTCATAGCAAACACCCTCTTCCAACAACACAACAGAAGACTCTACACATGGACATCACCAGATGGTCAACACTGAAATCAGATTGATTATATGCTATGCAGCCAAAGATGGAGAAGCTCTATACAGTCAACAAAAACAAGACCAGGGGCTGACTGTGGCTCAGACCATGAACTCCTTATTACCAAATTCAGACTTAAACTGAAGAAAGTAGGGAAAACC
>SJYV01035137.1:679021-737193 GCA_006410875.1 Neotragus pygmaeus | reverse complement strand
CATTGGAAAAGACTCTGATGCTGGGAGGGATTGGGGGCAGGAGGAGAAGGGGACGACAGAGGATGAGATGGCTGGATGGTATCACGGACTCGATGGACATGAGTCTGAGTGAACTCTGGGAGATGGTGATGAACAGGGAGGCCTGGCGTGCTGCTATCCAAGGTGTCGCAGAGTCAGACATGACTGAGCGACTGAACTGAATTGAAGATTACCAGGAAAAAAAAAATTTTTTTAATAAAGAAAATTGCAGACACAAGAAAAAAGGAAAGAGAAACAGAGGTACAAAGAGCTTTACTTGATTAGAAGCAGTGTGAGCTTAAAGTCCCCAAAGACGAGCAGAAATACACTGCCCCCCCAACATCTTCCTCACCATCCCTCACTTTCTGTGGTTTAGAAGGCACCACACTTCATCTCCAGCTCATGTAGCTGTGAAAAGTCTGCAGTAGTGACACTGAGGCCAAGAACAAGAGAAGACTGTGCCCTGAATGAAGTCGGGAATGTCACTCACGGGTCTGAGGTTGACTTCCTCAAAATAAGCATGAACTGGGGCTGGAAAAGAATCTCCGTCCTTGTTTTTCTCAAGGGGGTGACTGGCAAGGGTGACTTTGGCTCCACAGACTGTCACGGGTACCACTGTCTAGGAGAGACCGAAAGAAACCCGGACTTGAGGAAAATTGGAAAGGCAGCAAGGTCAAAAACTTTAAAAAGTCTGATCATAAAGATAGAGCATAGCTTTACTGTGACTGGCACAAAATTATACCAATTTTCTGTGTAACAAAAGTGCTTTGTCGAGGACATAAATTACCTGCTTCTCCAGTTTCCCTCCTTCTGATCCTCAACTTCATTCTCTATCTTGTTGCCTCACCTAGCTTCCTGATGGTGAAGAAAATTAGCAGAGAGAAGTTTTTGGAACTATTCATTTTTAAATTTTTACTTATTAGAATTCAGTGAATGTGTCAGAAAAAGCAAAACCACAAAGATAAAATCCATTTATCTTTAAGCAGAGTACTGCATTTGAAGGAATTTAGCTGTAAAATTATCCATGATATTTTTCTGAGAAAAATGAGTAGACACTTTTCAAATAAGTACTGGAGGAGCTTTGATGCTCTCACCATACAATCATGTGTATTCTCAAGATGTCCTTGAGTTTATGGCACGAAGAACAGATAGCACAAGACTTGACACCAGAACATCAATTTTTTTTTAAATTTTTACTGTATTCTGTTTTACAATACTGTATTGGTTTTGCCATACATCGACATGAATCCACCACAGGTATACACAAGCTCCCAATGCTGAATCCCCTTCCCACCTCCCACCCCACAACGTCTCTCTGGATCATCCCTATGCACCAGCCCCAAGCATCCCACATCCTGCATCAAACATAGACTGGCACCTCGTTTCTNATTCAAAAGTCAATTCTTTGGTTCTTAGCCTTTTTCGTTGTCCAGCTTTCACATCCATACATGACTACTGGGAAAACCATAGCTTTGTCTATACCTTTGTAGGCAAAGTAATGTCTCTGCTTTTTAATATGCTGTCTAGTTTTGCCATTGCTTTTCTTCCAAGGAGCAAGCATCTTTTAATTTCATGACTGCAGTCACTGTCCACGGTGATTTTGGAACCCAAGAAAATAAAGTCTCTCAATGTTTCCATTGTTTCCCCTTCTATTTGCCATAAAGTGATGGCACTGGATGCCTTGATCTTTGTTTTTTGAATGTTGAGTTTTAAGTTAGTTTTTTCACTCTCCTCTTTCACCCTCATCAAGAGGCTCTTTAATTCCTCCTCACTTTCTGCCATTAGTGTAGTGTCATCTGCATACCTGAGGTTATTGATATTTCTCCTGGCAATCTTGACTCTAGCTTGTGCTTCCTGCAGCCCAGCATTTTGCATGATGTACTCTGCATGTAAGTTAAATAAGCAGGGTGGCAATATACAGCCTTTAACCTACTCCTTTCCCTATTTGGAACCAGTCCATTGTTCCATATCTGGTTCTAACGTTGCTCTTGAGCTGCATATAGGTTTCTCAGGAGGTAGGTAAGGTGGTCTGGTATTACTATCCCCTTAAGAATTTTCCACTGTTCGTTGTGATCCACACAGTCAAAGGCTTTAGCATAGTCAGTGAAGCAGAAGTAGATGTTTTGACAAGCCAGTCACCACTGATGTATGAGTGTTCCCGTTTAATTGCCTCTCATTGTTACAGAGTAGATACTACTGTGTTCACTTTTCAGATGAGGAAACTAAGGACAACGAGAGGATATTACAAAGAGCTTGAATGTGGCAAAGTGAGACCTATTTGGTCCCACTCCATTATGCTTTCCTTAAGGAAGAATGGTTGTGATAGGAGAGTAAATCTTCTATAGAGTCATTTAGAGTCATTTATATATTAGAGATGATTTAAAAGTAATAATAAAATATGGCCATAAGGATAGATATGGAATTGTTAGCTTCAGTGTCAGTTTTGCTTTTGGTTTTAGAGAACACTTGGGTTTATGTTATGGGGAGGGAGATGGGTATTCAAACAGATATAAGCAGTAGGCAGTTAAAATCTGAATATGTGTATATGGAGGCATGTGTTGTATGCTTTTAGTATAATCTTTTATACTGATAGGAACCTAAAATAGTAATTGATTGATCCACTCCAATGCCAATAATTTTATTTTTTATATAAATTTATTTATTTTAATTGGAGGTTAATTACTTTACAATATTGTGTTGGTTTTGCCATACATCAACATGAATCTGCCACAGGTATACATGTATTCCCCATCCTGAATCCCCCTCCCTCCTCCTTCCCCGTACCATCCCTCTGGGTCATCCCAGTGCACCAGGCCCAAGCATCCAATATCATGCATCGAACCTGGACTGGCGATTCATTTCATATATGATATTATACATGTTTCCATGCCATTCTCCCAAATCATCCCACCCTCTCCCACAGAGTCCAAAAGACTGTTCTATACATCTGTGTCTCTTTTGCTGTCTTACATACAGGGTTATTTTTACCATCTTTCTAAATTCCATATATATGTGTTAGTATACTGTATTGGTATTTTTCTTTCTGGCTTACTTCACTCTGTGTAATAGGCTCCAGTTTCATCCACCTCATTAGAACTGATTCAAATGCATTCTTTTTAATGGCTGAGTAATACTCCATTGTGTATATGTACCTGTCTTCTTGGGTTACTCTGATCTTGTAATTCCAAAATAATTCCTCATGTATCTCATCTCTGTGTGTACAAGGAGATAAAAGAGACTGTGTGATGTAGCTTAAGTCATTTCATAAATGTAATTTGATATCAAGGACATAGTAATCTCACTGTAGTAATATGAATCAGAATCCAGTGCATATGAAAAACTGTTTCTTCTGAATATGAAGTTATTTAATTGTGAGAGGTAAGGGTTCATCCAAATCATTGGAAATTATATCAGAGCAAGATGTGGGCCGAGATTCATACACAGAGAGATCCTGCATAGGAATACTGTGGAACTGGCACACCAAAAGAAGGGCCATTTCTGTCACAATCCAAAATCTTGAAAATATGATAGCTGCTGACTCAGCTCTATAAGTCCTGATATGGGATAGGAAGCTCATGGCCCCAGAGCCTTGTTATGGCTGAGATACAACACCAAAATGGATATTTCAGAGTCTGTTTCCTATTTCTTTACTTAATTATGAATTCAGTGCTCAAACAAGTACATCCAAATAGAGGGTCCTAAATTACAGCCAGAACATCAGGTGCAAAGAAATCTGAAAAATGTAATATTTTGCTGTCCAGCCTCTTGAATAAAAGAAGGCACCCTTAAAGGAGTTTGGCACAGGTGATCAACAAGGCAACATAGCATATACATCACAACAGACAAGCAGTAATACACTGAAGAATTTCTCTAATGCATGTTACTGAAGTAAAAGGGAAAAACTAGTGGCCAATAATTGGCAGTCAGTTTCACAAACATAATTATTGAGGAAAGTTTTGGTTGCTGATCTCTGAGTAGCTTGAAAATCATTAACATAACCAGAAACACTTTGGAAATAGGAAATTTTATAAAACCTATAGTGTAAACTTGGACCCTTCATCTCACTCATATCCCAGACTCCCTTAGTGAGTTGATTCAGTGTCAGAAATAAGACCATCTCAGACCAAGGCCAGAGCTCTTCTGGATTATAGTTTTTGTTTTGTTTTTGTTTTTTTTTTTTATCTTTTGTGTCGATATAAAGAGAGAAGGTGAGGAATTCCATTAAAGAGATTGATTGAATTGATCCTAGAATTACATTAATGAAGTTTATTTCAACTGATCTCTTTAAATCCAACTGTTCTACATGTTCTCAATGCACTTAAAAGATTATCATTCCATATGATAAATTCATACAGCAAACCGTTCATTGCGCCAAATGAGCTTTCATGTGACACACAGTAACTTTTAGAGCCCGCCAGAAGTTCTAAATGTTGGAAAAGGTGTTGCTAACTTTCAACATATGCTAAATGGGTTGGCCTACCCAGAAGAAGGAAAATAAATAAATAGATATATAAATAGATAGTTTCAGCTTTTAACCTGCCCTAGTCAAGAAAAAGAATGGGGGTAACCCATACAAAACCAAATCATTTAACCTCCTGTTTACATAGATGGATATAGTAGGGTAGTTCAAATTTTATTTATCATGTTTTGAGGATTCTGCATTTATGTTACTATTTCAGTAAAAATATAATCACAACAGCATAAAGTAAAGTAAAGTTTCTCAGCCATGTCCAACTCTTTGTGACCCCATAGAGTGTAGCCTACCAGGCTCCTCTGTCCATGGGATTTTCCAGGCAAGAATACTGGTGTGAGTTGCCGTTTCCTTCTCCAGGGGAATCTTCCTGACCCGGGAATTGAACCCTGGTCTCCAGCATTGCAGACAGATGCTTTACCATCTGAGCCACTAAAATTTTTTTTAATGTAACTCTTGTAAAACTCTGAGCATAGTTTTCAGAATCTCTAACTTCTATATTTTACAACTATAAAAATGGATCTGATATCTGCTTAAACAATTTATTCTATGTGAGAAAATTGGTAGGGTTTTCTTGTTTCTGTATGATTTCCATACTAAGTTTTATACCAGTAATCATACCTTCCTTTTTTATTTTGGGTCTGGAATTGGTAATGTTTGAAATTTACCAAGCTAAGATTTAGCCACTTTGTCACATATAAGTGACTAAGAATCAGCTATCCAAAGAGAAAGTGTCATTTTCTGTTTTAAAGACCTGTACTTCATGATGTTCTTATTGATCCCATATCATGTGTTCCACTATTTTCTGTGAATAGTTTATATATTGTCAGATATTTTGAAATAATTTATAGCATACAGATTTTAAACAATAATTTTCTGCCAAATCAATCACCAAACCAACAATTTCATTGGTCCTTCTTTCTGATTTTATCTGATCTTTGATTCTGCTAGAAAGCCTCATAATATGACCAAGAACTAACAACTGGAAGACCTGGCATATTTGGAAATGTGGTGAATGATTGATTTGGAAAACAAAACATTTTCTTGAAGCCAGTGTCATCTATGATAAAATTTTAAGTCTGAAAATAACATGAAAATTACTTATTTCTCTCATTTTGATGAAAAGTTGGAAGTGCATTAAACATTATATTTTTTATATTTCAGAATATGGAAATATTTTTAGTTTTAAATATCTAATAAAAATTAACCCAAGAACACAACTTCTCCAACCTTTTTCTCAAACCTCATTAAAATGACCATAGGAAAAATGCAGGGAAAACTGGAGTCATTTTTGGAATCCAGGTAAAGAGTAACTACATTCAGAGTAAATCTGGTACATAGGATTGTTTTGAGACAAAATAAAAACAAACAAATAGGAATGTCAAAAGCTAACAACATTCCCTCTGTGAAAGAAATGTGGCATTTCAGAAAGCCAGTAGAGAAGATTATTACAAAGCTGTAAGTGCTCTGTGCTTTGAAAATTCAAGAACTAGATATTTGCTATGGACTGAACATTTGTGCCCTTCCAAATTCCTATGTTGGTATCCTAATCCTCAACATGAAGTCATTTAGAGATGGCACCTTTAGAAAGGAAATCATTTTAGATGAGGTCATGAGGCTGGAAGCCTCATGATGGTATTAATGCTCTCACAAGAGTAGGAATAGACATCAGGACTTCCTTATTCTACTTTCCAGCATATGAAGATGCTAAGCAAAGATAGCCATCTTCAAATTAGGAAGAGGGCTGTCAATAAACATATTTTGTGGACAACTGATCCTGGAGTTCCCAGCCTCCAGAATTGTGAAAAATAAATATTTGTTGTTAAAACCACCCCAGCTATAGTATTCAGGTTATAGCAACCTGAATTCACCAAGCTTGGGTTATATCATGCCCTGGTATAGAAAATGAGTTTTTGCTACTGTGGTTTTAGGTTTGGGGCAGTTGTGTGCATGGGCTTTGGCAATGTGGTTCCAGTGGGAAGGCCTTCATCATGACACCGTTTTTTTCCTGATATAATAGTCAAAGTAATAAAAATCAGTTCTAGATAAAAAAATATTTTCCAAATGAATGGAAGAAGTGCATACAAAATAAGTGAAAAACAAAAAGGAAAAAAAACAAACAAAAGTAGTAAAATATAGGCCATCATTTATTTTAATCCTTATTGGTGCAGGTTTTTCTTTGGCCTAATCATACAAAGCAAGGAAGAGTTTATAAAATAAAATAATAGATAAGTAGATATATACATTTTGTCTTTTTATACAGTTCATGGGATTCTCAAGGCTAGTATACTGGAGGCGTTTGCCATTTGCCCCTCCAGTGGCATTACCAATTCAATGGACATGAACTTGGGCAAACTCCAGGAGATGGTGAGGCACAGGGAAGACTGGCATGCTGCAGTCCGTGGGGTCAGAAAGAGTCAAACAAAACTTGGCAACGGAACAACAACAAGGTATATACATAGATAGCTAAGTACATTTATAGATAGAACTTTATTTGTACCTATTGGATAAAAAGCCCAAAGACTAAGTAAAAAAATTACACATGAAAAGAAATATAGGGCTTCCCTAAGTGGCTAAGTGATGGAAGTAAAGTCTGATGCTGTAAAGAGCAATACTGCATAGGAACCTGCAGTGCTAGGTCAATGAATCAAACTGAATTGANATAAACAAATGGGATCTAATTAAAATTAAAAGCTTCTGCACAACAAAGGAAACTATAAGTAAGGTGAAGAGACAGCCTTCTGAATGGGAGAAAACATTAGCAAATGAAGCAACTGACAAACAACTAATCTCAAAAATATACAAACAACTTATGCAGCTCAACTCCAGAACGTCAATTTATATCCACCCCAAGAAATGAGATTCAGAGGAATACAGTGCATTTTTACAGTGAACACTGTAGCTATGGAAAATATTTTGGGCATCCCTATAGCCCAACTCAAAACATATACCATAACTTTTTAATTACATTATTAAAATATGGTTCTTATGCACAGAGGCCAAAAGGTGTTTGGAATGGCTATAGTGAGACAATACCTTATGGAATCAGCAAGAGATTCTCAGGCAACCCTCTCATCTCCATCCACTGAAGTCCAGAGTTAGAAATCTATGTATTCTATCCATCTAATAAAACTATGCTCTTCTGTCTGCATTCCCACCCTATTAGCTTTCTCCTGGGAAAGTGATCATGGAGAAGCTTTTAATGACGCCACAGTAAACTCTTTGCAAAGGTCTACAGAACATGAGGTCTACAGAACAAAAGTCTGTATAGTCAAAGCTATGTTTTTTCCAGTAGTCATGTACGGATGTGAGAGCAGGACAATAAAGAAGGGTGAGTGCCGAAGAACTAATGCTTTCAAATTGTGGAGAAGACTGAAGAAGACTCTTGAGAGTCCCTCAGACAGCAAGGAAATCAAACTAGTTAATCCTAAAGGAAATCAACCCTGAATATTCGTTGGAAGGACTGATGCTGAAGCTGAAGCTGCGATACTTTGGCCACCTAATATGAAAAGCTGATTCACTGGAAAAGACCCTGATGTTAAGAAAGATTGAAGGCAGGAAGGAGAAAAGGGCCACAGAGGATGAGAAGGTTGAATGGAATCATCAGTTCAATGGACATGAGTTTGAGCAAACTCTGGGAGATAGTGAAGGACAGGGAAGTCTGGCATGCTGCAGTCCATGAGATCGCAAAGAATAGGAGATGACTTAGCAACTGAACAAATGCACACTCTTCCAGCTTCTGAGTAAGATGGGCCAGGTAGGGCTTTTGTTGTGATAGCATCATCAGTTCACTTCCCTTCCTAATCCAGGAGGAGGCAAACTTTTTCTGAAAACGTTGGATCACATATTTTTTAGGTTTTGCAGGTAACAAAAGGTCAACCTATATATATATATATATATATATATTTTAACCCTTTAAAAATGTAAGAATAATTCTTACTTAACTTGGGGCCATAAACAGACAGGCTGTGGGCCCAATTTGGTTTGCAGAGCCTGCTCCAACCATAACTGCTTTCCTTGCCTGCTCCTGTTAATTTCAAAAGGACACCCCAATAAAAATACTGCAAGCAAATCCTTGTCTCAGAGATGTTTTCCTGAACCTGATTATGACAACTTAACAAAGGGAGGACTGAGACTGAGAGGTTTAACAAGAATTTGTTGGGAAACGTGGTGACAACATTGATTTTACCCAAGCTCTATGGTCCTAGAAAATAGAAACAATTAATCCTCCAAACCAGGGGTCTGCAACCTCTGAGATCTACTGCCTGAAAATCTAAAGTGGACTTGATGTAATAATAATAGAAATAAAGTGCACAATAAACATGCTTGAATCATCCTAAAACCATCCCCTGCCCTGGTCCATGGAAAAATTGTTTTCCATTAAACCCATGCCTAGGGCTAAAAAGGTTGGGACTGCTGCTCCAAACCAGTTTTCCAAAAACTCCCACCCTATTATGTTTCAGGAAAAGGCTTCCTGTGAAGAACCATTCCCCCATACAACTCAGGTCACCCTCTACTTTCTCCTAATTCCCATGAGACTCTTAGATGACTCCCTTGTTTACATATAAGGCCAGACACCACCCCTCAAAATTCCTGTTCTTTGTCTCATAAATGATTGGCTGAACCATCTGTCCCCCCAAAACTAGCTAGACAAGGAAATAAACTGTTCCTGTTCTTCTAACAGACTGAGGCTTCCTCTGATGACAGAAAGCAATCCCAAGTGTAAAATCGTTTCACCTGCAGCTTCAAGATTCTTCCCTATACAACCTACAAAACCACCCTGCTGAGACACTCTTATCCTTGGATCCCCCTATTTCAATATTCTGAATAAATTCAATTTCATTACCTGTTCTGGGTGTTTTGCTTTTGAAACTGAGATAACCACGGACAAAAGAAACAATATAGACAGGCACTAAGGTATGAAAGGACCTGGTATTGTCAAAGAGACAAGAGAAAATCTGATGTGGCAGAAATCGAGAGTTGTGTTTGGACTCTGAGTGAATGCCAGTGAGGGTAGACTGAATCATCTCATACGTTAAACCAAGCACTGAATCTTGTTGCAGGAAAATTCCTGAGGCCTTTGTACAGTCCCCTCATGGAGGTAAAGAGGCTTGGTGACTAGACAAGGGAGACTAAGTCCTGCAATGGACAAGAAAAAAGCATCCTGAAAGTCCACCTACAGAGGAATGGATAAAGATGTGGCACATATATACAATGGAATATTACTCAGCCATAAAAAAGAATGAAATAATGCCATTTGCAGTGACCTGGATGGACCTAGAGATTGTCATACTGTTAGACAAATTTCATATGACATTGTTTATATGTGAAATGTAAAAAAAAAAATGGTACAAACAAACCTATTTACAAAACAGAAATAGAGTCACAGATGTAGAAAACAAACAGAATTGTGAAGGGGGAAAAGGGAGAAGGATAAATGGGGAGACTGGGATTGCCATATACACACTACTGTATATAAAATAGAACCTACTGTGCAGTGCAGGGAACTCAATGCTCTACAAAGATCTATATGAGAATAGAATCTAAAAAAGAATGGACATATGCATAACTGATTCATTTTGCCATATAGCAGGAAATCACACAACACTGTAAATCAACTGTACGCCAATAAAAAGTAATTTAAAGAAAAGAGAAAGAGAGACAGAGACTGGTCCCTTGATGATCAGAGATCTTCAACTGACACATCCTAAAGTCCTCAAAATAATTTTGAGAACTGTATATCCACTTGTACATTTATAAGTTACCCTTAAGATTTTTCATAAAAAGCTTAAATTATTTCAGGTAATTCAGGCATATTGTAAATATTTACTTCTTGAAATAAAATNACTGACACATCCTAAAGTCCTCAAAATAATTTTGAGAACTGTATATCCACTTGTACATTTATAAGTTACCCTTAAGATTTTTCATAAAAAGCTTAAATTATTTCAGGTAATTCAGGCATATTGTAAATATTTACTTCTTGAAATAAAATACACATATGAAGTTTTTTTTTCTTTTTATATCAGGTTTTAAAAAGCAGTCAACAGAATCTAAATATCCTAGATTTATCTATCTAAAAAATAAATGAACACTTTATTTTATATAGTTCCTTTATCTCTTTGAAATTTTCTATTTCATTTCACCAACATATTTTATGCTAATGTCATATATCTTTATGCTGGAAAGGTTTTTATTGGAAGTAAAAGTCTTTTATGCTAGAAAATATAATACATCTTTGCTCAAAAATCTGTATGTAATTTTCTCCAATGTCTATCGACCCTTAGTTTAAAAATAGTTTTTTCTCCTATAAACATTTTTCAGCACAATGTAAATATATTAAAATTTTTGTGATTGGTTATTAAATATAAAATAAAACTTATTGAAGATATACCTTATAATGTATGGCTCAAACTAACATTTTCATTGAATTTATATATATATGGATAAATATTATTAATTGCTGAAGAGAGAAAGGATTCAGCATCAAATATATTTTTCTTCTTATTTCATAGATATAAGAAATGAGCAAACTATCAGATAAATAAGTGGACAGGAATAAAAAGTTTTCTGATAGCAATGTCACTCTGTTCTTTAAATTCTTCTGAATTATATACTAAAAATCACACCATAATCCATTGTCAAAAATTATTGCTAATGATGTATCAGTTATTAACACACTTATTAGGTAGCCCTTTTATTGTATTGAAAGCAAAAAATTAGAAACCAACTTATTTGCAAAGGGCTTTATTTTTAATGGGCTTCCCTGGTGGTGCAGATGGTAAAGAGTCGGCTTGCAGTGGGGGAGATCCAGGTTCGATCCCTCGGTCGAGAAGATTCCCTGGAGAAGGGCATGGCAACCCACTCCAGTATTCTTGCCTAGAGAATCCCATGGACACAGGAGCCTTGTGGGCTACAATCCATGGAGTCACAAAAAGTCTGACATAACTGAGTGACTAACACTTTCACTTTACTATACTAGACCCTGACATTCTCAGTTTCTTGGAAGAGCACAAAGGCTTTACCAAGACTCAGCCAATGACTTGCCTTGTGCCTGCAACTCTGCCACTTAGAGGCATTTTATTTATCCACTATTATTAGACAGGGAGGAGGAAAACAAAGTATTAAATTCAGTACACCTTTGATAAGGTAAAAATCCTTCTAACTGCCAGTTTTTATCTTATGAAGGTCTAGGAGATTCAGAATTAACTCCTGTAATTAGTGGAAACCCTTCACCATACAACCTAATAAGCAAAACCAACCCACATCAGAAAAACAATGAACTTCAAGTTTTCACTTTCAATAAAATTGTTAATACATAGTTTCAGATATATAAAAATCACTGTGAAACAAATTAGAAATCAGGCCTTGTAGTACAAATTACTAAAAGCAGTCATTAAGATTAAAATTTTTCATATCTAATTTAATTTATACATATTCTAATAAAGTCAAAAGCATAATAAAATGCCATCTTTTTCTTCATTTGCAAGACTTGTATGTAAAATTACAAATTATTTATGAAGTGTGGAGTGTATCAGCACAGTACTCCTTTGGCAAATATGTAACTTGTATGTTTTAAACTCTGATGTTCAGCTTTAGTATATAATTAAATAATAACTGTGTTTAAATTATAATACAAGAATTAAAATGCCCTATGTATTTTACAAAAGAAATGATATGCAATGCTAAAAATTACTTAGTCCAAAGCACACAGTTTTATTTCTTGCTAATAGAAAGCAGAAAAAAATTAAATATTTTATAGAAGAGAAAGATTAGGATGACTGAAATCAGAATAAATATTTTATGAAATGACTTGAAAAAGTAAGTTTAACTACATTAGCAAATAATGAACTCCAATGTGAAAGAAATCACATAAAATGTCCATTTACAGTTATCATCATATGTCTTAAGAAATTTCATAATGTTAAAATGATTTCCAGTTAGAGGTGAAAGAATTTTAATCCTTTGGTACTTCATTTTGAGCTAATGGCATGACTTGAGGGTATCTATCAGAAATGGCTGAAAAGAATCAGTTACCTTTAAGTGGAAAACCTGTTCTCCGGACATTCTCTCCAGATCAGTGCGTGTGCCTACAACACTGGAGGCAAAAGAAGAGGCAAAGTCACTCCCATCACTCAGCTCCACAACGTACCTGAATTCAGAATATAACAACCCTCAACCAACATTCAAATGTTTTTCTGCTTATTGCCCTAGAACTTTTTTAAATATAAATTTATTTATTTTAATTGGAGGCTAATTACTTTACAATATTGTATTGGTTTTGNTGCATGTTTTGTGGGATCCTGGTTCCTCACCAGAGACTGACCCCACACCATTGGCAGTGAAAAGCACAGATCCCAACCACAGGAACAGCAGAGAATTCCCAAATATGAATTTCTTTTTCACATTAGTTCTTTCATGTATGATGTTTAGTGTTAGTACAGTGTTTTGTATCATAAGAAAATACTGATGTGGGTACTGACATATGATTTATGTTATAAACATGATATAAACTCATATTGTGCATATAAACTCATACAGTGCATGACTGTAAATGTCTTTTCTTTCTGATTTTCTTAATAATATTTTCTCTAGCTTACTTGAGTGTAAAACTGTAGTAAGTAACATGTATAACAAGCAAAATTTGTATCAGTAGACCGTTTATTGGTAAAGGCCTCTAGTCAATAGTAGTCTATTGGTCACTCAGTTTAGGGGGAGTCAAAACAAACACAGATAAGCAACTGCATGGGGGTGGGCACCCCTAGCCACACACTGATCAAGGACCAATTGTATTCCCAGAAATGGAATTGCTGGATTGTATGGTAGTTCTATAATTTTTTGAGCATCCTTTGCTGACTTTTCCATATTGGCTGGACCAGTTTATAGTCACACTCCTAGTGCACAAGTGTTTTCTTTTCTCCACATCCACACTAGCATCTGTATCTCTTGTCTTTTTGATGATGGCCATAAAAATGGATATTGCTCTAAGTGACAGGAAACATGAATATGATCCATTTAGCAAATGGAAGTTTTGTTGTTGTTTATAGTCGCTAAGTCATGTCTGACTCTCTTGCAACCTCATGGACTGCAGCCTGCCAGACTCCTCTGACCATGGGATTTCCTAGGCAAGAATAGTGGAGTGGGTTGCCGTTTCCTTCTCCAGGGAATCTTCCCGACCTGGGGATCAAACCCTCATNATTGAGTGACTGATCTGATCTAATCTGATTGATTAATATGATATCTCACCTATTTACATTAAATGTCATAATTGTTAACTTTGCTTTGGTTTTAGTACACTTATTCCATCCATTCTATTCAAAATTTTCTTCATTATCCTGCTAATATTTGTTATTATTCTCTCAAAAAATTCTAAAGAGAAAGAATCATTTGTTCTACTTGTGAATCTCAGGAAGTTTTGCAATGATCTATATTAAATTAGACCTTCCCTGGTAGCTTAGATGGTAAAGAATCTGTTCACAATGTGGGAGACCCAGATTTGATCCCTAGGTTGGGAAGATCTCCTGAAGAAGGGAAAGGCTATCCATTCCCGTATTCTTGCCTAGAGAATTCCATGGACAGAGGAGTCTGAGGCTACAGTCCATGGGATTGCAGAGTCGGAAACAACTGAGCAACTAACACTTTTACTTTCATATTAAATAAACTACCAAATTCAATAATAGAGTAATATTATTTTACTTCTTTTTATGGACAATAAGGGTTCCTGCTCTTTTTTAACTTGGGGTAAAGTTGATATACAGTATTACATAAATTTCAGGGGTACAACATATTGACTCACAATTTTTAAAGGTTATAATCCATTTATAGCTATTATAACAAGAGTTCCTAATCTTGATCTACATCTCTTTCCAACCCATGTAGTTTTGATGTGATAAATGGTACGGGTAGGTTCAGGATGGGGAACACATGCATACCTGTGGTGGATTCATGTTGATGTATGGCAAAACCATTACAATATTGTAAAGTAATTAACCTCCAATTAAAATAAATAAATTTATATTTTAAAATGATCACAATAATAATACCTAATGTTTGCTGAGAACTTACCATGTGTCAGTCACTGTTTTAAGCACTTTTTATATTAATTCATTTCATCCTTACCTCAACCCGATGAATATTGCTCTTGTTCAAAATTACAGGTAGGAAAATTGTGTGGCTGAGAAGGTCACAGGTCACAGAATTTGTGTGTGGTGAATCTGGACTTTGAACTCAGAAACTCTGGAGTTAAAGCCTAAACATCTAGCTACTACACTAAATTTCTTGACATTTAATATTTTGTCTAATTGTATAAATTATAACCTGAAAAGATAAACAGTGGATTTGATTCTTTTAAAGATTATTTTTTTGATGTGGACCATTTTTATTTATTGAATTTGTTACAATATTGGTTCTGTTGTTTATGTTCTGATTTTTGGCCTTAAGGCATGTGGGACCTTAATTCCCCAGTCAAGGACTGAACCCACACACCCTGAAATGGAAGGTGAAGTCCTAACCACTGGACTGCCAGGGAATTTTCTGATTTTTATTATATTTAAATAATTATTAAAACTTATCTTGGTCTACACCTTCTTCATGCTTTTATTCAAACATCATCTTCTCAGCCCTATCATATTTAGAATAATATTCCCTTCACTCCTGTCCTACCTCCAGGGCATGTTTGGCTGACAACTGTCTCTCTAGCATCTAGAACAGTAATTAAGACATAATCATCATTCAGTAAATATCTGTCAAGTGAATGAGTAGATGAAGAAATAATTTGGGTTCAGTGGTGACTAGTTCTTTTCAATTGCTATCTCACATAGCAAAGTTCTTGTCTTTGACTTTTTTTTCATTTTTCCTTGCATTAGCAGGAAGGATTTTCTGTGTCTTCACCATGAATAAAAATTTGCCTGGTCATAATACTATCTATTTCAACAGTTTTCACCCAGAAGTTTGTAAGTTTCCTCCATTACCTTATAATAGTCATAGAAAAAAACTTCCTAATAGTCCATAGAAAAAAAATTCTGAGGACAATTTGATTTTTATCTCCTTATATGAAATCTGAAATTCTTTAAAATGATCATTGCAGTGGGAATTGTGGAGATAAGGATGTATATTTTAGTATCAATGTTTTACCCTGAAATTTCCCAAAAATGGTGTAAAACAAAATGCAGTGTTTGAGAAGTTTAATGTGTGCTGGAGGTATCATGTAATAAAAAGAGGAAGTCAAAATATGGCATATTAAATATTTATGAACTGATGATGAATAACACAACTGAATGAAGCAAAAAGTCATTAAGTACGGAAGCTGTTTTTCTGTAAAGCAAAATTGACCTTAATTAAATTTAAAAATGACAACAAGCCATTGCTTATCTAAGTTACACCTAGATTCAAAAATATTAGCTACCTAAAAGTTTGGTTATAGTCTCTGAATCACTTCTTTGTGACTACAAGCAAGTTCCTAACATTTTATCTACATACGCATGACAACAGAACGGTAATTGATAAAAAGATATCAGAAGACAGTTAACCTTATATCAGGTGGCTACAAGGGCAAGGATATTGGAACTTGATTGCACAGAGATGGATACCAGGATGGGACATAAAACAGCACTCTCTAATTGGGAGTAAAATATTCCAAGTGTATTAGTTTCCTATTGCTGCTGTAATGAATTACCACAACCTTGTTTCCATAAAACAACATACACTTATTATCTTACAGTTCTGGAGGTCAGATGTCTAAAATAGGCTCACAAGGCTTCTTCTACAGGCTCTATGAAAGAACCTATTTCCTAGCCTTTTCCAGTGGCGACCTGCTTTCTTTGGCACATCATTGCTCCATCATCTTATCTCCTCTGGCTTTGATCCCTCCTAATTCCTTCTTATAAGGACCCTTGTGATTACACTGAGCCCACCAGATAACCCAGGATAATCTCTCCACTTTTAGATACTTAATCACATCTGCAAGGGGCTTCCCCTGTGGCTCAGTGGTAAGGAATCTGCCTGTGATGCAGGAGACCTGAGTTTGATCCCTGGGTAGGAAAGATTTCCTGGAGGAGGGCCGGGCCACCCACTCCAGTATTCTTGCCTGGAGAATCTCATGGACAAAGGAACTTCATGGGTTACAGTCCTTGGGGTCACAAAGAGTTGGATACAACTGGAGTGACTGAGCACGCATGAATATCTGCAAAGTCCCTTTGGTCAAGTAAGGTAACAGATACACAGGTTTTAGGAATTAAGACACACACACTAAGTCCCTCAAATTCCCTCTGTCCCATTTTAAGATGAGAGATACTGTAAATCTAGTAGAAAGAAAATGTTAATGTAGTAGAAAGGAAAGATGATGATGCCAGAGAAATGATACGATAGCAAAATCCTTAAGAAATAAAATAAAATAGCATTCAAGGATACTGCTCCCATTTTAGCAGTACGTGGCACATTTGAAGAGCTTGTAAATGTTTGCAGATACCCTAAATACATGCTATTCTGAAGCTCAAGTATTTACATGAAAGATACCAAGATACCAAAAGGCAGAAACTTGTGTTACATTTGCAATATTCATAGCAAAATTAGACATATAAGTTACCCAATAATAAAGAAATTAAAAATACTACTGGGTTGGACAAAAAGTTAATTTGGGTTTTTAGGAAAAATCCAAATTAACTTTCTGGTCAACCCAATATTTCAAAATCTTATTTAAGGGAAAGATAAGATACCAAAAGACTTGAATGATAAGAACAGTTAAAAACATCCAAATTCATAAGACACTACCAAATTAATACTTTAAAGAAAATACACTTTTCTGAATATAAATGTTATTGGACACCAGCCACCTAACACTTGGGAAAGAAACAGATTATTAAGCCAAATAAAGGTGGGAAAGAGAAATGATGTAACTAATAGCAGAAACAAGCGTGCTTGGGAAAAGGAAGACACAAATCAGTAAAAATCAATCATTGGAAACAATAATTAACTGGGAAGGAGTAGTTAAGGCAACTGGCTTTCTTTCATGAGGTGAAGAGATCCCCAAGGGAAAAAGCAGGTGACCCCTTGTCAACCTGGATCTCCCAGTAAATAGACTAGAGATATTTGCTAGAAAGGAGACAACTTATTTCTGAAATGACTTGAAGAGGAAATCTCTGGCTAAAGATTACCTAGAGTAAATAGAATCAAAGATGACCGGGCATGGCTCCTCAGAGAATGTCAGTGCAGGCTATTCACCCAGGGTATAAAAATAGAGATGTTTCGTAATTGAAATGCTTCCACCATGTGCTGTGCTCCTGTCAACATCACAAAGAGACCTCTCTGCTCCTGGTCAGAGGGGCACACTGGACACAGGAAGGATCTCTCTCTGTCGCATCTGAGTCTTTTAACTGTCTATGGCCTTGATCTAATTTGTGAAGCTTGGTACTAGGTAAGATTTCTGATCAATGTGGGTCTGGCTTTTCAATTCTACCCTGTTTGTTCGTAGTTCATTAAGCAACAGAATAAAACCTAAAAACACTGATCAACCACTGGGCTTCATTTTTTAAATTTTAATAAATTCTATACTAAAAGATTATTTAACCTGTGACAAATATTCTCAACTAAAACTTTCAACTAGAGGGAAAATAGCACTGATAACTATTTACAAAAACAGAACATATTCAGAGAAACATAATAAAGACCCACATTAATATAATCAATGAGACAAAAATATAAGAGTATCCCATAGTGACAGATTCACTGTATTAATAAAACATGTAAAATTTTCAAAACTATAAATATAGATAACAATAACTGTCCAGAAATATTCAAAATTAAAACTAGGTCAAATAATTCTATCAGACAAAAACTGTTGGATTCCAAAATCTAAAAAGGAAATACCAAAGAAAAGCTTATTAAGCCAATTTCAACTCTTAAATGATACATAAATATCCAAGTATTATAAAAACTCTTAGTGATTTATCCTGATTTTAAACTGATGGACCACAAATAAAATAATCAACATGGCTCTTCACATTAACAAAGCAGGAAAAAACTAAAATCTTCTAAGCTTCTCAGTAAATGCCAAGACTACATTTGACAAAATCCAATATTTATTCTAAATTTTAAGTCTAAAGCAAAAGTCATTGGGAATTTCCTAACCACAAAAGAGTATGTCTGTTTCAAGTAATATGTTTATATATTTAATACAAATTCTTCAGAGTTATTCCTTTAAATAAAAAAAGGCAATGAATGCCTTTCTTTTAGCACTTCTACTAAGTATATTAATGACTCACAATTCATGTATTAATAATATTGGCAATTACTATCCAAGCAGGAAAATAAATCATCATTAAAATGACTATATAAGTGAACCACATTTGCAGATGGCATGAATACATACCCAGAAAGCCAAAAGGAAAAAAAAGAATGAAACTATTACGAGAGACAATAACCCAGCAAGGCTCCAGACTACGTGATAAATCCACTAAACTTCATTGCATCTCTTTGTAAAAATGATACCTGATTAGAATAATTCATAAACAGAATCAGTTTCACTGATAATAGAGGTCAACATATTTAAAGACTAGACAATTCATTTAACTTCAGTCATAAGGGTGTTTTTTTTTTTAATAGCATAACAGAAACAGACAAGAAGAGTTGTAGCAATGTATTAGGATTCTGGTTGGGAGTGTTAATGCAGAAAAGATGTCAATACTCCATAGCTATTATATTTAATAAATTAATAGTAATAAATAGCATTTATTGCTTACTATATGGTGGTTATTATGGAAAGGGCTTTTGTGTCATGTTTCTGCTTAACTGCTAATCCTATGAGATAAATTCTACTCTAATCTCTTTACAGACAAGGAAATCAAGGATAAAAGAAGTATTTGTCTGTAGTCAACATATGTGTGTGTGTGTGCACTTAGTCGCTCAGTCGTGTCCAACTCTTTGAGACACGTATGTGTGCGTTCTTAGTCTCTCAGTCACATCCAAGACTTTGTGATCCAATGGACTGTAGCCCTCCAGGCATCTCTGTCCATGGGATTCTCTAGGCAAGAATACTGGAGTGGCTTCCCATGCTCACCTCCAGGGGATCTTTCCAATCCAGGGATCAAACCTATGTCACCTGCAGATCCTGCAATGCAAGTGGATTCTTTACCACTGAGCTACCAGGGAAGACCTCAACTTGTGGTACCTTTTTAAAAGTTATTTTAGTTTAGTTTCGTTTTGTTTTGTTTGGTCATGCTACATGGCATGTGGAATCTTAGTTCCCCATTCGGGGATCAAATCTGTACACCCTGCATTGGAAGCATTGGGTCACCAGGAAAGCTCCCAGTTTGTGGTACTTTGTTATGGTGGCCCTGGCAAACTAATATAATGCCCTAGTTTAACTTATATGCAGAGTACATCATGAGAAATGCTAGGCTGGAAGAAGCACAAGCTGGAATCAAGATTGCCAGGAGAAATATCAATAACCTCAGATATGCAGATGATACCACCCTTATGGCAGAAAGTGAAGAGGAACTAAAGAGCCTCTTGATGAAAGTCAAAGAGGAGAGTAAAAAAGTTGGCTTAAAGCTCAACATTCAGAAAACGAATATCATGGCATCTGGTCCCATCACTTCATGGGAAATAGATGGGGAAACAGTGGAAACAGTGTCAGACTTTNATTTAACTTATATGCAGAGTACATCATGAGAAATGCTGGGCTGGATGAAGCACAAGCTGGAATCAAGATCGCTGGAGGAAGTACCAATAACCTCATACATGCAAATGATACCACCCTTATGGCAGAAAGTGAAGAGGAACTAAAATGCCTCTTTATGAAAGTGAAAGGACAGTGCAAAAGCTGGCTTAAAGCTCAACATTCAGAAAACTTAAGATCATGGCATCCAGTCCCATCACTTCATGGCAATAGATGGGGAAACAATGGAAACAGTAGCAGACTTTATTTTTTGGGTCTCCAAAATCACTGCAGATGGTCACTGCAGCCATGAAATTAAAAGATGCTTGCTCCATGGAAGAAAAGCTATGACAAACCTAGACAGCATAGTAAAAAGGAGAGACATTACTTAGCGAATAATGTCTGACTAGGCAAAGCTGTGGTTTTTCCAGTANTCCAAAATCACTGCAGATGGTCACTGCAGCCATGAAATTAAAAGATGCTTGCTCCATGGAAGAAAAGCTATGACAAACCTAGACAGCATAGTAAAAAGGAGAGACATTACTTAGCGAATAATGTCTGACTAGGCAAAGCTGTGGTTTTTCCAGTAGTCATGTATGGATGTGATAGTTGGACTATAAGGAAAGCTGAGTGCTGAAGAATTGATGCTTTTGAACTGTGGTGTTGGAGAAAACTCTTGAGAGTCCCTTGGAGTGCAAGAAGATCCAACCAGTCCATCCTAAAGGAAATCAGTCCTGGGTGTTCATTGGAGGGACTGATGCTGAAACTAAAACTCCAATACTTTGGCCACCTAATGTGAAGAACTGACTTACTTGAAAAGACCCTGATGCTGAGAAAGATTGAAGGCAGGAGAAGGGAATGACAGAGGATGAGATGTTTGGATGGCATCACTGACTCAATGGACATGAGTTTGAGTAAACTCCGGGAGTTGGCGACGGACAGGGAGGCCTGGCATGCTGCAGTCCATGGGGTTGCAGAGTTGGACATGACTGAACGACTGAACTGAACTGAACAGAGTCTTAGGTCCACTCAACAGAATATCGTCCAGATTCCTACTGTGTGCAACACTTAATGTTATTAGCCTTAAAAATGAGACTTTTGTGTTTACCTTTTCCACATGGGGATTAAAAAGTATATGAATAGCTTCCAGTAATGGTGGAGCAGCCTCCATTAAACTAACACTCTGTCAAATTGCAGTTATAACTCTGGACAACATGATGAAGTCATATATGAGTACACTGGAAAGGGACCAAAGATAGTCAGAAGGTGGAGGGTAAATGGTCTTTGAAAAAAGGGAAATGACCCCAATATAATTTGTTCTACCAGTTTTGTTTTGCACAGGACCAAGGCCTCACGAAGAAAAAAACACCATCTTAACTGGTTTATAGAGAAATGGAGTTAGGGCTTCCTAGGTGCTCGAATGTGAGATGAGAACTCCCACCAAAGAAGAAGTCATGGAAGGGAAACCCCACAAATCCTCATCCTACCCTTGCACTTGACGTGTCCTGGAGTGATGTCATAGTGGCCATACTGCAAAGCAATAGCAGGAACCCTGAAAGAATGGAGAGAGATCTTCACTGCTGTTGGTCTCAGGGAGACACAGTTTCAAGTTTGGGTCCATCCATGTTAGCTGTGATAAAATAAAGAGCAAGACTTCAAAGAAGGATAAGAGATTCCAGAGTCTGTATAACAGTCATACACAGTATCTTGAATACTATAAATCAGACCTATAAAGAAATAAGAAACTGTTTCCATTGTTTCCCCATCTATTTGCCATGAAGTGATGGGATCAGATGCCATGATCTTCGTTTTTTGAAATGTTGAGTTTTAAGCCAACTTTTTCACTCACCTCTTTCACCCTCATCAAGAGACTATTTTTTTCTTTGCTCTCTGCTGTACAGGGTGGTGTCATCTGCATATCTGAGGTTATTGATATTTCTCCTGGCAGTCTTGATTCCAGCTTGTGCTTCATCCAGCCCAGCATTTTGCATGATGTACTTTGCAAATGGGTTAAATAAGTAGAGTAAAAACATACAGCTTTGCCATACTCCTTTCTCAATTTGGAACCAGTTCATTGTTCCATGTCCAGTTTTAACCATTGCTTGTTGACCTGCATACAGATTTCTCAGGAGGTAGGTAAAATGGTCTGGTATTCCCATCTCTAAGAATTTTCCACAGTCTGTTGTGATCGAGGCAGTAAAAGGCATAGTGAATGAAGTAGATGTTTTTTTGGAAGTCTCTTGCTTTTTCTATGATCCAGAGGATGTTGGCAATTTGATCTCTGATTCCTCTGCCTTTTCTAAAACCAGCTTGAACATCTGGAAGTTCATGGTTCACGTACTGTTGAAGCCTGGCTTGGAGAATTTTGAGCACGACTTTTACTCGTGTGTGAGATGAGTGCAACTGTGCGGTAGTCTGAGCATTCTTTGGCGTTGCCTTTCTTTGGAATTGGAATGAAAACAGACCTTGTCCAGTCCTGTGGCCCCTGCTGAGTTTTCCAAATTTGCTCGCACATTGAGAGCAGCACTTTCACAGCAACATCTTTTAGGATTTGAAACAGCTCAACCGGATTTCCATCACCTCCACTAGCTTTGTTTGTAGTGCTGCTTCCTAAGCGCCACTTACCTCTCACTCCGGGATGTCAGTCTCTGGGTGAGTGATTTCACCATTGTAATTATCTGGGTCGTGAAGATCTTTTATGTATAGTTCTTCTGTGTATTCTTGCCACCTCTTCTTAGTATCTTCTGCTTCTGTTAGGTCCATACCATTTCTGTCCTTTATTGTGCCCGTCTTTGTATGAAATATTCCTTTGTTATCTCTAATTTTCTTGAAGAGATCTCTAGTCTTTCCCACTCTATTGTTTTCCTGTATTTCTTTGCATTGGTCTCTGAGGGAGGCTTTCTTATTTCTCCTTAGTATTCTTTGGAACTCTGTAGTCAGATGGATATATCTTTCCTTTTCTCCTTTGATAATGTGACCCAAAATCAAAAGGAAAAACACAGCATCCCTCGCTTTTTGAAAGTTCGCTTTATGCCACTTGACTTTTATCAAAGACCTATTTTAATACCCATATTCGCTCACAGGAGGAAATCCGAGGAGGATTTCTATTTTTAATAAAAAAAAGAACAAAAGCGAAACTAGGAAAAGACCATTCAGTGTTGGTTTGTTGGTTTTGCAGTGAGCTGTTTGAGACGCAGCCCTCCCTAAGCAGGAAGAGTGGCGCCACCAAATTCCTCCCCCAGGAACTTCACACAATGGGATTTAGCTTTTTTTTTCTTTCTGTTTTATTGAGGTTCATTTGACATATAGCACAGTGTAAGTTTAAGGTGTCCAGTGTTATGATTTGACCTACATACATCATGAAATGATTACTGAAATAAATTTTGTGAACCTCTGTCATCTTATACAGATGTAAAATTAAAGAAATATATTTTTTCTTGAGAGCTCTTAGAATTCACTGTGTTAACAACTTTCGTATGTAGCATGTAGCAGTGTCAATTATATTTATCATGTTGTACATTAAATCCTTAGTACTTTCTTATCTTATAACTGGAAGTTTGTACCTTTCGACCACCTTCATCCAGCCATCCCTCCCTCCGCCCTCTGTCCTTAGTAACCTCAAATTTGATCTCCTTTTCTATGAGTTTGTTTGCTTCTGAAGTATAATTGACCTACAACATTGTTTTAGTTCCTGTAGTACAACATAGTGATTCAGTATTTCTGTACATTTCAAAGTGAGTACCAGCATAAGTTCAGTTACAATATGTCATCATACGAAGATGTTACATAGTTACAGACTATATTCCCCACACTGTACATGTTATACCCGACTCATTTATTTTGTACCTTTTGATCTGCCTCACCCATTTCCTCCTCCAAAGCCCCTCCTCTCTGGCAGTCACCTGTTTGTTCTCTGTATCTATTAGTCTGTTTCTGTGTTATGTTTATTCATGTGTTTTTTAGATTTCACGTATAAGTGAAATCATATGGTGTTTATCTTTCTGTGTAACTTATTTCATTTGGCATAGCATCCATGTCAAAATGGCAAGATTTCATTCTTTTTATTGGATCAGTAATATTCCAATGTGTAGGTAAACCACATTTTATTCATCCACTCATATACTTATGGACACTTTCCTTGCTTCCATATCTTGGCTATTATAAGTGATGCTGCAATAAACATAGAGCATANGAAGAAGGCTGAGCACCAAAGAACTGATGCTTTTGAATTGGGGTGTTGGAGAAGACTCTTGAGAGTCCTTTGGACTGCAAGGAGATCCAACCAGTCCATTCTGAAGGAGATCAGTCCTCGGTGTTCATGGGAAGGACTGATGCTAAAGCTGAAACTGCAATACTTTGGCCACTTCATGTGAAGAGTTGACTCATTGGAAAAGACTCTGATGCTTGGAGGGATTGGGGGCAGGAGGAGAAGGGGACGACAGAGGATGAGATGGCTGGATGGCATCACTGACTCGATGGACATGAGTTTGAGTGAACTCCGGGAGTTGGTGATGGACAAGGAGGCCTGGCGTGCTGCAATTCATGGGGTTGCAAAGAGTCCTACACGACTGAGTGACTAAACTGAACTGAACTTTACAATAAACCCCTTTGCCACTAGCTAATTTGAGTGAGTTTCTGTCCCTTGCAATGGAGAAGGCAATGCCACCCGACTCCAGTACTCTTGCCTGGAAAATCCCATGGATGGAGGAGCCTGGTAGGCTGCAGTCCATGGGGTCGCTAAGAGTCGGACATGACTAAGTGACTTCACTTTCACTTTTCACTTTCATGCATTAGAGAAGGAAATGGCAACCCACTCCAATGTTCTTGCCTAGAGAATCCCAGGGACAGGGGAGCCCAGTGGGCTGCTGTCTATGGGTCGCAGAGTCGGACACGACTGAAGCGACTTAGCAGCAGCTTAGTAGCTGTCTCTTGCAAAGAAAAAAAAATATGAATCAAAAGCCTGACTTATATTATCTTTGCTCTGAGCAGAGGGAACACCCTTGAGCAGAGCCAGAATTCTTCTCAGAAAATTACTCTGAATTTCCTCCAGGACAAAAATAAATGAAGAAGTTTTAAAGTTCTCTTCTAAAGAGTATGATCAAGATACTTTCAGCCAGAAAAATCATAAAGGCAGTTCAAACCAGAATCCTGCCTTGACAAAACAAACTCACAACCATGCAATCTCAGAATGCTTAGATTTGAATGACACTATTTCCTCGGATTCCTTCCAGGATAAACTACTAGCCAAAATATAACAGAGTAAGCAGTCGGTTTTATGCTGTGTGTGCTTAATTGCTCAGTCATGTCTGACACTTTACAACCATATCTGCAGCCCACCAAACTCCTCTGTCCTTGGAAATTCTCCAAGCAAGAATACCAGAGTGGGTTGCCATGCCCTCCTCCAGGAGATCTGCCCAACCCAGGGATTGAATCCAGGTTTCCCACTTTGCAGGCCGATTCTTTACTGACTGAGCCATGGGATTGCTATTTGTTGCTCAGTTAAAAGTTAGGCATTACCATTCTCCCAAATCATCCCACCCTCTCCCTCTCCCTCAGAGTCTGAAACTCCACTCTACACATCTGTGTCTCTTTTACTGTCTTGCATACAGGGTCATCATTACCATCTTTCTAAATTCCATATATATGTGTTAGTATACTGTATTGGTGTTTTTCTTTCTGGCTTACTTCACTCTGTATAATCGGCTCCAGTTTCATCCATCTCATTAGAACTGATTCAAATGTATTCTTTTTAACGGCTGAGTAATACTCCATTGTGTATATGTACCATTGCTTTCTTATCCATTCATCTGCTGATGGACATCTAGGTTGTTTCCATGTCCTGGCTATTATAAACTTTAGGGTGGGAGGTGGGAGGGGGGTTCATGTTTGGGAGCTCATGTACACCCGTGGCGGATTTATGTCAATGTATGCCAAAACTAATACTGTACAGTAAAGAAAAATAAAGTATTAAAAAAAAAGTTAGGCAATAAATACCAAACAAATAAGCAATCTTAGTTTTAGAAAAGAAAATAAATTTTATTTTGGCAATAATTAACTAACAAACTCATGCAGTCCACACATTAAACAAAAATTATCCTTTGGGGGAATTTCCCTAGTGGCCCCAGAGGTTACAAATCCACCTGCCAATGCAGGGGACACAGGTTCAATTTCTGGTCCAGGAACTAAGATCCCACATGCCGCAGGTAACTAAGCCCGTGCACCACAACTATTGAGCATGTGCACTCTAGAGCTGGTGCTTTGTCACAAGAGAAGCCACCATAATGAGAAGACTGCCATCCAAACAAGAGGGTAGCCCTCGCTCTCTGCAACTAGAGAAAGCCCTCATGCAGCAATGAAGAGCCCCGTGTGCTACAGCAAAGACCCAGTATAGCCAAATATAAATTAATAATTATTTTCAAAAGATTATCTTTTTGTCTCCCCTAGCAAGCATGGGCATCAGGTTCATCCAAAAGTGGAACTAGAAGATGAAACTATAAATTGAAACAGGGAGAATGCAGAGAGGTAATGAGAAGCAGGTTAAAGGTACCACATGTTAACAGTTTCTGGCTTCTCTATCTGGGAGTGGTCACTGATCCCTCTAAATCCCACAGATGTATAAGGATTCTAAATGAGAACCAATAAAAGCCACAAATTGTCTATTATCATCCCTGATTTACTAGGTGTGCAGTAGCCACACATAAAATCTGACTGCTACATTAAGTATTGACCTAAGAATCCTAGACTTGTAAGCAAGCACCAGACTAAGAAGGAATATGCCACAAATTAACAGAACTATAATTTGAAGCTAGCAAGTTGCCTTTTCAACATGGGGCACTCTAAAGTTCAGCTTCAATAAAATAAAATAAAAATTATTTTCAGTTCTACTTCAAATACATTGAGTTTCAAAAGGAAAACCTTCCTAGGTATTGGTCTTTGTAATGGAGTTTAATATTGTAGGTTGGCTAAAGACCAGAGTTTTGTAAAAACGTATCACTTTCTATAAACAATTGTAAACCTTTTGTTTTTCTTTCTGGAAAGAAAAATTCTAACTAAGGACTATCACCCAGGGATCTGTAAATCCCAGGGAAATTTCCCAAGTGCCATATCTTACTAAATGCAATTTGTTTTTTCTGAGTTTAAGTCCTAATTTCCCCAAATTGGCTGTTGCTTCATGGAGACCTCCCCTGTTAATATTGGCTTATAATCTTTGAACGTGATATATCTCTCCAATTTATTTGTCTTCTTTAATGTCACTCAAACAACATTTTTGTTGTTTTCCACATTGTAGTTTTCTGCATAGATGTTTTATAACTTTTATTAAATTTATCACTATTTTATATTTTAATACATTTTTATAAATTATATTTTATTTCACTTTCCAATTCTCTGTTGCTAGTATATAAAAACATAATATATTTTTATATATTTACCTAGTAAACTAGGTCAATTTAGCTTTGCTAAATTTACTTATTCATTCTAGTAGTTGTTAGATTCCTTAGGATTTTCTCCATTTAAAAAAAAAGTCATCAGAAAATAAATAATTTTGTTTCTAGTCTTGAGCCTTCTATTTCTTTTCCTTGACTTACTATCTTAGTGTGACCTTCCAGTATAATGTTAAATAGAAATAACTACAGCAGACATCTTTGCCTTGTTCTTGGGCTTAGGGGAACAGCATTTAGTCTTCACAATTAAATATGATATTAGCTGTAGGCGTTTCGTGCATAAACAATTGATCATTCTGAAACAAAAATTAGATGAGGTCACTCATTTTCCCAAAGTCCTCTAGTGGTTTCCCAAATCACTCAAAATGTCTTCCTAAATCCTTACAATGATCCACATAATCTGGCTTTCTGTTATCTCTCTGAACTCATACCCTCTATTCTTCCCCAGTTTTCAATCTGTCACACTGGTCTTTGTTTTCAGACATTAAAAATATGCCCCTGTCCTGGGACTTTTACACTTATCCCTGCTAGCTGACTGCCCTTCCCCGAGATAGCCACATGGGTTACTCCATGAAAGAGATCCTTCTTGGCCACTTCATATAAAATTCTACCACCACCATGCCTATGTATGTTCCCTGTCCTCCATACTGCTTTATATTCCTTCACAAAACTTCCTTCACAGAATTTGATATACTATATATGTACTTTTTTTATTTATCTGACCTTTCCCCCATGGCTCATGTAAGATCCATGAGGGTTGGAACTGTTTCTAGAATAGAACTCATAGTTTGTGTTTAAAAAGTGTGTATTGGTTGGAAAAATAAATGTGTTTGAGTATATATGAGGCTCACCCTGTGAGTTGGATAGGAATATAGGAAAGCAAATTGTCCAGTGGTTAAGACTACACACTTCCACTGCAGAGGGCACAGGTTCGATCCCTGGGCAGGAAATTGAGATCCTGCATGCCATGTGGGGCAGTCAAAAAAAAAAAAAAACTCAGAAAGTACTTTAAATTCTATGTAATTTAAATCATGCTACAACCTTCTTAACATTCTATTATAAGTATCTGGGTTTAACAGTTATAACTGGGAATGAGACTAGATTCTGGAATGTATTTACCCATGGCATGATTGTCACAATTGAGCCCATTTATTTTTTCAATGTAATGACCCAAGGAATACTTCTCTGAATCTAGCCAACCCCAGATCTCTTTCTACTGGAACACAGACAATTCTTTTATTTAAACTCAGGTGACAGAGAAGCTTACATTGAATAAATATTTTTTTTGATTCTTTGGTTCTCTTGATGGAACTGTGGATGATCCACTCTGGCAAACACCAGTTTGCTTACCCTCATGGACTGTAGTATTCTGGTCTCATCTGGATGAATCTAGAGTGTACTTTATCCTATTTTTTAGCAGGTGATCTCCCACCTTCCAGTACCAGCCCAGGACGTGCAGCCAACCATGTGGGAAGCCTACCCTGCCTTCCAGAAGGCCTGCACTCACCACATGAGGCACAGCATCACAGCCAACCTGGCCAGGGGCCAGCCCCATCTATTAGCATGTCCACAATAGTCAGTTCCACCATAAAAGAGGGGTGAATGCAGCCCATATATGGGCATCCTTAGAACACGTAGCTCTGGTGACCAGAGGGGAGCATACTGTTCAGCCCCATAGGCTACCTTCTATAAAAGGAGACGACAAACTCAGGACATGTAACCAATCTATCTAATACAGAGACATAATCACAGAGAATTAGACAAAATTTGGAGAGAGAAGAATGTGTTCCAAACGATGGAACGAAACAAAATTTGAGGAGAAAAGTTAAATGAAGTAAAGATATGCAACCTACCTAATAAAGGTTTCAAGGCAATCATCCTAAAGATGATTGGGGAACTCAGGAGAAGAATGGATCTATACAATGAGAATTGCAACAGAGATAGGAAATATAAAGAAGAACTAAACTGAGCTGAAAAATAAAATAACTGAAATAAATGATACACTAGAAGGAATCAACAGTAGATTACTAATGATACAGAGGAACTGATTAGTGATCTGGAAGACAGAGTAAGTGGAAATCTCTGTCTGAACAGAGCTGAACAGAAAAAATAAAAAATAATTTTTAAAATGAGGATAGTTTATGAGACTTCTGGGGCAACATCAAGCATGATAACATTTGCATTATACGGATGTCAGAAGAAGAAGAGAGAGAAAAGTGTCAAAGAACTTGTGTGAAGAAATAAATAGCTGCAAATTCCCCTAACCTGGGGAAGGAAACAGACATCCAAGTCCAAGAAGCACAGAGAGTCCTTAACAAGGTGAATCCAAAGAGGTCCACACCAAGACACATTAAAAATAAAATAGCAAACATTAAATATAAAGATAGGATCTCAAAAGCAGCAAGAGATAAGTAACCAGTTACATACAAGGGAACTCCCACAGGACTATCAGATGACTTTTCAGCTGAAACTCTGCAGGTCAGAAGAGAGTGGCATAGTATATGCAAGTTGATGGAAAGGAAAAATGTAGAAGCAAAAACACTCTACCCAGCAAGCTTATCATTCAGATTTGAAAGAGAGATCATGAGTTTTACAGAGGAACAAAAGCTAAAAAATACACTCAACACCACTAAACCAGCTTTACAAAGAAATGTTAAAGGGACTCCTTGAAGTGGAAAACAAAAAGCCACAACTAGAAATATGAAAATTATAAAAGGAAAAATGTCACATGTAAGGCAAATATATAATAAATGTAGTGATCAACCACTGTGAAAGCTAGAAAGTTAAAAAGCAAATGTAGTAAAACCATCTATATTCACACAAAACAAAAAGATAACACCAAAAAATATTGGAGGGAGGAGTATAAATGCAAGGTAGTTAGAATGCATTAGTACTAGAGGGTATTATAATAAGTCAGACAGAGAAAGACAAATACCATATGATTTTACTTATACATGGAATCTAAAGAATAAAAGAAAATGAAAACAGACATAGGCACAGAGAATAAACAGGAAGCTACCACAGGATAGGGGGATTTGGGAGTATGTGAAGTAGGTGAAGAAGATTAAGCCATGGAGATGTAATATCCAACATAAGGAATATGAGCAATAATACTGTAATAATTTTGTCCAGGGACAGATGGGTACTATACTTATCATGGTGTTCCTTTCATAACGTATGCAAATATCAAATCACTCTGTTTAGTCCAGTCACTCAGTCGTGTCCAACTTTTTGCGACCCCATGAATCGCAGCACGCCAGGCCTCCCTGTCCATCACCAACTCCCGGAGTTCACTCAGACTCAAGTCCATCGAGTCGGTGATGCCATCCAGCCATCTCATCCTCTGTCGTCCCCTTCTCCTCCTGCCCCCAATCCTTCCCAGCATCAGAGTCTTTTCCAATGAGTCAACTCTTCGCATGAGGTGGCCAAAGTACTGGAGTTTCAGCTTTAGCATCAGTCCTTCCAATGAACACCCAAGACTGATCTCCTTTAGAATAGACTGGTTGGATCTCTTTGCAGTCCAAGGGACTCTTGAGAGTCTTCTCCAACACCACACTCTGTAGTACACCTGAAATTAGCATAAGATGGTATATCAACTACATTTTAATAAAAGTGAAAGAAACAGCCATGTATCAGTTACTCTTGATAGCTCGGCCTCTGCTGCTACATTAATTTTCCCATTTTGTATAGCATATCATCTCAAAGAAAGGATTATAATTGTGTTTCATTTGCTAATGATAAATAAAATACCCTACCACAACTACTCCCTTCCAGGAAAGAACAATGTGTTCACCAGAAATGTTATCAAGTACTGCATTCTTTCTTATTTTTTAATAATCAAATTAGGAAATATCAATATTCAACTTACTACATGGAATTTAATGATTTGTAGTCCCAAATTTAAAGCAACACTGGAACACATACTGCTCTCTTTCCACAATGATTAAGAAAAAACAATTTCTATTTAGACTTGCATAAACACTAGCTAACAGCACCATACTGAAGCCATCCTCAGGGAATACTCTTCCTCCAGGATTAAACGTATTTGAGAAAACTGAAACATCACCTAATTAAAAAACAATTCTTAGCTAGCTCTAGGCTCTAATTTAAAAGCAAAATACAATATTTAGTTGTTTATTTATTTATTATTGAAGATTTATCTTATGATGACTTTACTTTAGCGGAAATAACCCCCATAAAGAATGAAGATGCAGCCAAAAAGAACTTTAAGAAGATTTTTAAAACAGATATCTTGGTAACAGGAGCAAAATATATGTGTAAACATCCTCTGAATGTGTCTGCATAATCTAACTTCTCTTCAGTAGTAAAAGTTGTGCCCCAATAATAACTGAACTGCTGAATATTACTCCAAATGAAAAAAAAACATGGGATGCATTATTAGTTCTCAGTCACAGAAACAGACTTAGCTCTTTGGTTTTTACTCATTTATTTATACTCATCTCTCTTTGCCAGGACTTCCCTGGTGACTCAGACAGTAAAGAATCTGCCTTCAAGGCAAGAGACCCGGGTTCAACCCCTAGGTCAGGAAGATCCCCTTGAGAACGGAATGGCTACCCACTCCAGTGAGAATTCTGTGGACAGAAGAGCCTGGCAGGCTACATTCAGGAAGTGGCAAAGAGTCGGACACAACTGAGTAACGAACACTACCTCATTCTACAATTTTCAGGCAGATAAAAAAACTGCTGGATATAATTTATAGAACATTTGGGCTGCCCTCATAGCTCAGTTGGTATTCTTGGACTTCCCTGGTGGCTCAGCTGGTAAAGAATCTGCCTGCAATGTAGGAGACCTGGGTTTGATCCCTGGGTTGGGACGATCCCCTTCTCCAGGGGATCCCCTGGAGAAGGTAAAGGCTACTCACGCCAGTATTCTGGCCTAGAGAATTTCATGGACTGTATAGTCCATGGGGTTGCAAAGAGTCAGACATGACTGAGCAACTTTCACTTTNGGACGATCCCCTTCTCCAGGGGATCCCCTGGAGAAGGTAAAGGCTACTCACGCCAGTATTCTGGCCTAGAGAATTTCATGGACTGTATAGTCCATGGGGTTGCAAAGAGTCAGACATGACTGAGCAACTTTCACTTTGAGGTAGTTTAGATTCTATATTTGGGACTATTCAGGTTTATTGAACAAAATTAATTTACTAATCTTGAATATATCTAAGTTTAAATTAAATCAAAGTATGTTCTAAGTCTTAGAACATAATAGGTAAAGATCAGTGTCTTGGTTTCTAGTTTTTAAGTTAGAGACCTTTTTTTAGCCAGAAGATAGTACTAACAGTACCTACATTAATACTTCTTAGTCAATTTATGGGAAAAGCTTAATTTGATTTTAAAACTTTATAATCAGGTTAGATATGTCTTTGACGATTCTTATCTATAGAAATTTACTCTCACCTATCATTCTATGGATGTACTGTTTTATCCTTGGTGCTTTGTTGGAATCCAGTGCAGTTTTTATCATCTCAGCTGGTCGATATGAATTTGATTATAGAGATAAGGGGAGGACATTACATCTACAGGACACTGTCTGTCTTTATTGTAGCAGTTACTCAGTTAATGGCAGGGGAAAAACCTCCAAGCCTAATAAATTTAAAATATCTAACAATTTGAACAGTTGAGAGACCACCAGAATCTTAATTTAACTTCATTTTGTGTTCATACAAAGACTAGTATGCTAAAAATTAATCTCAAATTTTGGTATCCATTATTCATATCCAGTTAGTGTTCTGCTACTGTGCCCAGAAGAAAGTGATTAATGCATGTGGAGCACCAAGGTCAAATTTATTTTGGATACAACACAATGTACCTCCGCAATGCTGACTACTGGCATGGCATGAATTCTTAATGTTCTCATAACAGTAACTTCATATTCAATCACAATTTTGAAATTATTAATGATTATCTCATGTTAAGATGTGGAACCAAGAGGGGCTACATAACAACAACAAAGCCAGTTCTATTTTAAATACTATGTGGGGGGAAAAACGATTATATATGAGTTTTTGAAAGATTTCAGGTACATGTTAGCTTTTCTCTGTCTCAGTAGCCTGACCTGTGGAGAAAAAAAACACTGTCACTTCCAGTTCTCATCTGCCTTTATTTTCAAATAACCTTACCATAACACAGCTTTAGCTCATTAATGATGGATATCCATCACTTTCCAAATAATCTATGCTTCATTGAATTTGACTGCAATGTGAATCTATATAGAACAAGTCCTCTATTTTTCAATGACTTCCCAAATATAGAATATGTAACATCACTGAAAAAGTTCACTCTAGAAACTTCTGGCATGAAAAAGTTTCATGCATGTGTGCTCAGTCATGTCTGACTCTTTGAGACCCCATGGCTATAGCCCACTAGGCTCCTCTGTCCACGGGATTCCCCAGGCAAGAATACTGGAGGGAGTTGCCATTTCTTTCTCCAGGGGATCTTCCAGGGATCCCCAAAGGGATCAAACTTGGGGTCAAACCAAAGTCTCCTGTGTTGGGAGGCAATTCTGTACCAGTGAGCCACCTGGAAAAAGGCTCAAGGAGCAGCAAAAACATGGCCAACAGAGGTTCCCCTGGTTTTGCGTACTGCCTGGCTCCGACTGCCCTTGGGTTTGGCTGTCTGGGCCTGGCACCCCCTACAGAGACAGTCACAGCCCCTGACTCTGATTGCTGACCACCAGTTCTGACAGGACTGCTCAGAAGCCTGACATAGAGACTATTTCCTCAACCAGAAAACCCAGTGCCCACTCAGAACTCCCTCAATAGACTCAGGCAGGCTGGTAATCAAGTCCACAATCCTTAATGTCCTCAGCTGTGATATTCAGAAAGTTCTAAAGCCCAGTTTTTTTGGCCACAAAACTGAACTGACCTGAATTATTTGGCTGCAAAATTTGACCTGAACTGGTATGAGACTATTTATAGACTTCATTTATCCCACCGTAGGTGAATATTCATGCTTTTCTGCCAGCATATGAATCTGTTTTGATTACAGGGAGCCTTAGACCTTGCTGGGACTGTTTATATAACACGTGATATTTGCACTGTATTACCTTCTAAATTCTTATATTCAAAATAAATCTGGCATCAAGGGATGTGGGTAAAGAATCAGAAAATAACATCTTGTGAAATTACGTGGACATGAATTTAAAACCTGGATCTGCTGCTAATCACTAATTATGTGACTTGGGACAAATTACTTAACTTCCTTGAACCTGGTTCTTCATTTATAAGAATAGAGAAATCAACTAGCACTACAAATGTTTGGATGGTACTCGCCTACTTAGGCAATCACTTTTTCAACATTATTTTCCCCTAAATCAACTGTACTTTAATAAAATAAATTTTTTTAGTGTTAAAAAATATATATTATTTTTCCCTAAAATTTCACTCCCTTTTGTCTGCTCCCTGTCCTCACCAAATATCAGAACTTGATGGCTTTCCCTCCCTTATGGGATTGAATGTTGTCAATGTCCTTCTCCTTTTGATGAAAAGAGTTAAACTGCAACATTGTACTTCTCTACAAACTATAATAATTTAGGCTTGGGGTTCTCAAAGACAAAAATCATGCCTTAACTTTTCTGAAAGCACTTACACATGTTGGCTGGGGACGGGGAGGAAGAACATAGACTCAGAATTACAATCAAGACTCACATATTAAAAATAAATATCAGAGAATGAGAAGCGAAGTATGCGCACACTAGAGCCTGGGGACCAACTCAATCCAGTTCCTTAATGCATTTGAATTACAAACTTTCCCCCTCCCACTGTTGTGATGTCAACTGGGCAATAGGGTGTTAGTGACGCTCAGGTCGCAGGAAAAATCCTAATTCCTGAACAGGAACAAGAACTGAACAGAGAGAAAACACTGATCACATGTCAGCAAATAGGTAGAAGAGGTTATCCTAACTGTCCCCAAAGACACTGAACATCTATAAACGTCCAGGGTTTTTGCCCAAAGGAATCACTATGGATCGTTTTGGCATTAGAGATTTTACCCACTCTGACTGACTTCTTCATCACACACGAATGTCTGAAAAATCTGATAAATCCATGTTATTCAGTCACTTCTTCACAACCCCATGGACTGCAGCATATTCGTTGCAAAATGTTTGGTAGTCAAAAGCACAGCATAAAATCAGTATCTGGTCTCACTGTTCATTGCAGTTTCCCTTGTGGCTCAGCTGGTAAAGAATATGCCTGCATTGTAGGAGACCTGGGTTCAATCCCTGGGCTGGGAAGATCCCCTTGGAAAAGGGAAAGGCAACCCACTCCAGAATTCTGGCCTAGAGAATTCCAGCCTAGAGAATCCCTTGGACTGTATAGTCCATGGGTTCGCAAAGAGTTGGACACAACTGAGTGACTTTTACTTATATATATATATATNGGATGTCTGGCTCTAGACAGATGAGTGTAAGTGATCACACCTTCATGATTATCTGGGTCATGAAGATCTTTTTTGTACAGTTCTTCTGTGTATTCTTGCCACCTCTTAATATCTTCTGCTTCTGTTAGGTCCATACCATTTCTGTCCTTTATTGAGCCCATTTTTGCATATGTTCCCTTGGTATCTCTAGTTTCCTTGAAGAGATCTCTGGTCTTTCCCATTCTGTTGTTTTCCTCTGTTTCTTTGAATTGATCACTGAGGAAGGCTTTTTTATCTCTCCTTGCTATTCTTTGGAACTTTGCATTCAAATGGATGTATCTTCTTTTCACAGCGATTTGTAAGGCATCCTCAGATNCTCTGGTCTTTCCCATTCTGTTGTTTTCCTCTGTTTCTTTGAATTGATCACTGAGGAAGGCTTTTTTATCTCTCCTTGCTATTCTTTGGAACTTTGCATTCAAATGGATGTATCTTCTTTTCACAGCGATTTGTAAGGCATCCTCAGATAGCCATTTTGCTTTTTTGCATTTCTTTTTCTTGGGGATGGTCTTGCTCCCTGTCTCCTGTACAATGTCACAAATCTCTGTCCATAGTTCATCAGGCACTCTGCCTATCAGATCTAGTCCCTTAAATCTATTTCTCACTTCCACTGTATAGTCATAAAAGATTTGATTTAGGTCATACCTGAATGATCTAGTGGTTTTCCCCACTTTCTTCAATTTAAGTCTGTTACATGAACTATTTAATTGCCTTATCGTGAGATCTGGTAGTCACAGCCGCAGGAAGATACTATCAGTAAAGAAATGGAGGAAAAAGATCACTTTGCTTTATTTTGATGTCATCTACCATTTATCCTCTCACAATGCACCATGGAATACAATTTTTCATGTAATTCGGAAAAAATAATATTGGAAACAAGTTCCAGCCTGTCAAAGAAAATTCTATATAACAAGCTTGTCTGGCACTATTCTATTAAAATGCTCTACACTTTGAGATGTCCTCATTTCTAAAGGGCAAATGAACCCAGCAGGTGACTGAGTGATTATGACTTCTGATTCAGTACTCATTTAAAAAAAATGCACTGTTTAATGTGTGCTGATTGCCATCACTAACGTTCCCTTGTTTTCAATACACCCTTCCTCTTATCCACTAACTGAATCCTGCTCTGCATCCAGAAAGCCCACTTAAAGAAAATCTGCAGCTAAGTTTCAATTCCCTAGACGGTGAGAAGACTTACTACAAAATTAATTTTCAAAGACATCTTTAGAGTCCTCTATTTTTCTTTTCCAGATATACATTTTTGAGAAATGACTCTTAATAATAGAGTGAAATGAAAGGGAGCTACTGCCAACCAGAGACTCTGTTTCATCTAAAATATGCCCCATATGGGTGCTCTGAGAAAATACTACAGCAGTAGATGCAATCACTCTCTTATTCTGAAAAGTTATAAAAACAAAGCCAAACAAAAGAACAGCGAAACAGATCACAAATAAATCAACCCTCCCAGCACAGTCTCTCTAATGGTATTTCTGGGATAGTCCTGAAATTCTGAACATCCTGTCTTTTGATTATAAAAGGAAATCCTCAATTTTATTAGTTTATAATCTAAATGCAAAGGATAAAAACCATAGTATGTTACACTACTGTTGTTGCTATTGTTGTGCTCAGTCATGTCTGACTTTTTGCAACCCCATGGACTGTAGCCCACCAGGCTCCTCTGTCCGTGGGTTTTCTCCAGGCAAAAATACTGGAGTGGGTTGCCATTTCCTTCTCCAGGGGAATCTTCTCCACCCAGGGAATAAACCCAAGTCTGCAGCATATCCTACACTGGCAGGTAGATTCTTTACCACTGCACAACCTGAGAAGCTCATATTACACTATAAAGTCTTCTAAAGTGATCAAATACCAGGCACACACTTTGCCTTTTACTTGGCTAAAGTGTAGTAGTACTTAGCAACAAAAAGACAGAGGTGTGTATCCAAAATTTTAATTTATTAGAGGATGTGTGTGTTATCCCATCTCTAAAGAGATATTTTTACAGTCACTAGAAATTCAGGAGCCTCCAATAATGCTGCAAGGTTGTCTCTTCACTCCTAGAATCCTCAAGTGCTTTATCACTTGTCATTTTGAAGATGATCATTAATCAGAACACTTTGCACTTGAGCCGACTTGTAACCTATGGACTCTTTACAAACATAACAAGCCACATTAATAAAATGCAGCTGTTACGGGGTGGCACGAGGCTGTTCATCATATGAGCAGCAGTCTAAAACAGGAAGATAAAGATGACTAGTGACAGTGCTGGCATCATTTTCCTCTTCCCAAACTCAATTTGATATCTCACATATAAGTATCAGGTGTAGAGGGAATAAAAATTCACGGGCCATTATTGAAAAGCACAAGGTGTTAAAAGTTGAATGGGTATAAAGAAGTTAGCATGAGGATTATACAGAAGGGCTCAGTTTGTATCCATACCGAATGGTGCAGTGCAGTGCACGTGTGCTCTCATATCTGACCCTTTGCAACCCTATGGACTGTAGCCTGCCAGGCTCCCCAGTCCATGGGATTCTCCAGGCAAGAACACTGGAGTGGGATGCCATTTCCTTCTCCAATGCATGAAAGTGAAAAGTGAAAGTGAAGTCACTCAATCATGTCCATCTCTCAGCAACCCCATGGACTACAGCCCACCAGGCTCCTCCATCCCTGGGATTCTCCAGGCAAAAACACTGGAATAAAATGCCATTTCCTTCTCCAATGCATGAAACTGAAAAGTGAAAGTGAAGTCACTCAGTTGTGTCCATCTCTCAGCAACTCCATGGACTGCAGCCCACCAGGCTCCTCCATCCATGGGATTCTCCAGGCAAGAGTACTGGAGTGGGGCGCCATTGCCCTCTCCACGAGATGGCACTAGTGGTAAAGAATCCACCTGCCCAATGCACAAGATGCAAGAGACACAGGTTCGATCCCTGGGTCGGGAAGATCACCTGAAGGAGGACATTTCAACCCACTCCAGTATTCTTCCCTGGAGAATCTCATGGACAGAGAAGTCTGGTGGGCTACAGTCCATGGGGCCATAAGAAGTCTGACACAACTGAGCAAATGAACACACTCAACCATACCAAGAGGAGGAATGCTAAATCAGTCTTGAAAAGGGATTGGATCCAAAAGTATGAAAACCACGATCAACATTAGGAAACTCCAGTTTTGTATTAGTTTCTCTCTGTTCATGTGCTTTATCCTTCTTTCTAGTTTTCCCTCCCTCTCCTCCTAATCTTTCTTTTCACAAAAAGTGAAGACTTTCAGAAAAAGGGTCTTTTGTTACACAGAACAGTGGCTTTCAAGTCTAGCTATCAGTACAGTTTACTAATGTAAACAGTACAGCTCACTCACAAAGACTGTGATTTTAAAGTCTCATAGAGTTTGACTGTTTACATTTTCAAAGCCTCCTAACTAGCTTAAAGACTAAACTTCTGAAGCAAAGAGCATCTCCCACCCCAAAATACAGCAACATAATTTAAGATAGACATGTATTTCTTTCTTAACAGTCGTGACAATGAATAGCCCAGACAGGCAGAGTAGCTGGGTTCCATCTAATCACTAAAGACCCCACTTTTCTTCCTTCTTGCTCATCCACATAACCAGCTTACAAACAAGAAGTGATTTTTTTTTATCAAAGTAGATTTGATGTACAATATTATGCAAGTTCCAGTTGCACAACACAGTGATTCACAGTTTTTAAAGGATACATTCCATTTATAGTTATAAAATATTAACTATATTAAACAAGACACTTTTTGCACACTTAATGGTGGAAGTCTTGCCTTGACTCTTAGGTCACAGTGAGGTCACTGTCATATTCACTTTTCAGCTTTGGGAAGGTAAAGAGTAGACATTCAAGCCAAATGATTTCTTTATCAGCAGAAGGGTAGAAGTTGTCCATAACACTAAGTCTCTCAATTGCTCAGTGAGAACTTAGTCATTTGATTGGGAAACATGGTCTGTAGCTGGACATTCATGGGTCTAGGATGATGTGGAAATCCAAGCACTTAATCATACTCCTCAACTGCCTCTTATAAATGCACAGGCAGGTTTCAGTTCAGTTCAGTTCAGTTCAGTCGCTCAGTCGTGTCCGACTCTTTGCGACCCCATGAAATGCAGCACGCCAGGCCTCCCTGTTCATCACCATCTCTCGGAGTTCACTCAGACTCATGTCCATCAAGTCCGTGATGCCATCCAGCCATCTCATCCTTGGTCATCCCCTTCTCCTCCTGCCCCCAATCCCTCCCAGCATCAGAGTCTTTTCCAATGAGTCAACTCTTCGCATGAGGTGGCCAAAGTACTGGAGTTTCAGCTTTAGCACTGGGTTTCTCTTACCTTGGGCATGGGGTATCTCTTCATGGCTGCTCCAGCAAAGCACAGCCACTGCTCCTCACTTTGGATGAGTGGTATCTCCAAAGGCAGGTTTGGGAACAGCTATGTAGAGGTTCATATATTGCCATTTCATGGCAAATAGGTGGGGAAACAATGGCTGACTTTATTTTTCTGGGCTCCAAAATCACTGCAGATGGTGATTGCAGGCATGAAATTAAAAGACACTTACTCCTTGGAAGGAAAGTTATGACCAGCCTAGATAGCATATTCAAAAGCAGAGACATTTCTTTGCCAACAAAGGTCCGTCTAGTCAAGGCTATGTTTTTCCAGTAGTCATGTATGGATGTGAGAGTTGGACTATAAAGAAAGCTGAGTGCCAAAGAATTGATGCTTTTTTTTTTAACAATGTTATTCACACACATTTTTATTCATATGCTATTAATGAGATCATTGCCAAACATACATTATTTTCCTTAACTTTTAAAAATTAAGCCAATAGATGTCATGCAGCAATCAAAACCTTGCTGTAAATTACACAGGTTTATAGTCCAATTTGAATTAAACAACAATAAAAATAAATAAAAATAAAAGTTCACCAGTGGGGGGAAAAAAAATTCTAGCTTCTTAGAATCAGCCACTTTTCTGACTGCTTTCATGAAGTCTTCCTGTACTACAAAATCATGATCAGCACAAATTGCAAACATACCTGCTTCAGTACAAACATTTCTTAGGTGTGCTCCATTAAAGCCATGTGAAAGCTTCACAGTTGCTTCATAACCTATTTCAGCATGCTTTGTAATGGGACCTGCATGGATTTTCAATATACCTAACCTTGCTTGTTCGTTTGGTAAATCAACGTGTATTTTTCTATCTAATCTGCCTGGACGAAGCAAAGCAGGATCCAGTGTATCTGGTCTGTTGGTAGCCATGATCATTTTAACTCTATGCAGAGTATCAAATCCATCCATTTGATTCAGTAGCTCCATTAAAGATCTCTGAATCTCTCATCAGCTTAAGTACCCTCAGAAAACCGACGACCACCAATAGCATCTATTTCATCCATAAAAATGATGCATGGCTGATGGTCCCTGGCATAATTAAACATTTCTCTGATCAAACAAGCACTTTCACCAATGTACTAGTCTAATATAGAACTAGATACAACCTTTAAGAAATTTGAAATCCGGCTGGCTAGCCACAGCTCGTGCTAAGGATGTTTTTTCCTGTACCTAGTGGTCCATATAACAAAGCATACCATCTTCCCCTTTGGCCATATTCAACCTCATTGAGTCTGATTTTCCCATAAGTGAGATAAAAGTCTACCTCAGTGAGTTGCTGTGAACATAATTTCAGGATAGGCTTCCCTGGTGGATCAGATGGTAAAAGCGCTTGCCTACAATGTGGGAGACCCAGGATCGATCCTTGGGCAGGGAAGATCCCTGGAGAAGGAAGTGGCAACCCACTCCAGTACTCTTGCCTGGAAAAATCCCATGGACGGAGGAGCCTGATAAGGCTACAGTCCATGGGGTCGGATGGTGTGTAGACCTTAAATATCAACAAAAGTCATTATTTCCTTTTGTATACAGATGATGACACTAATTTAACACAGTAAGCCTGTGGTTTGAGTTCCTTTCTGTCAATGGTGATGGATTTGAGCTTACTCACTCATAATCTCGGGTTCTGTCTTGAGTGATCAATAGAACCCACTTACGAGATGACAGTTCAGAGCTAACATGTGGCCAAGGAACTAAACAAAGCCAAACAGGCCCATATGGGAACTGAGATAATGATCTGGAGCTGATAAGCACTGTACTCAGATAAGCTGAAATAATTCAACAGTGATTGTTATGAAGACACACTCCAAAAATAAGACACAGGGAAAATCAATGTCTCTTTGCCCCTCTTGTAAGTTCCCTCATTCAGTTCAGTTCAGTTCAGTTCAGTCACTCAGTCGTGTCCGACTCTTTTTGACCCCATGAATTACAGCACGCCAGGCCTCTCTGTTCATTACCAACTCTCGGAGTTCACTCAGACTCACATCCATCGAGTCAGTGATGCCATCTAGCAGTCTCATCCTCTGTCGTCCCCATTCTCCTCCTGCCCCCAATCCCTCCAAGCATCAGTCTTTTCCAATGAGTCAACTCTTCACATGAGGTGGCAAAAGTATTGGAGTTTGAGCTTCAGCATTATTCCCTCCAAAGAAATCTCAGGGCTGATCTCTTCCAGAATGGACTGGTGAGATCTCCTTGCAGTCCAAGGGACTCTCAAGAGTCTTCTCCAACACCACAGTTCAAAAGCATCGATTCTTCGGTGCTCAGCTTTCTTCACAGTCCAACTCTCACATGCATACATGACCACTGGAAAAACCATAGCCTTGACTAGATGGACCTTTGTTGGCAAAGTACTGTCTCTGCTTTTTAATATACTATCTAGGTTGGTCATAACTTTTCTTCCAAGGACTAAGCGTCTTTTCATTTCATGCCTGCAATCACTATCTGCAGAGATTTTGGAGCCCCCCTACCAAAATAAAGTCTGACACTGTTTNATCTCCATTGCTTGCACAGGCTTTCTCTAGTTGCAGTGAGCAGGGGCTACTCTTCACTGCGGTGTGCCTGCTTCTCATTGTGGCGGCTTCCCTCGCCAAGCGTGGACTCCGGGCACGTGGGCTCTGGAGCACAGGCTCTGTAGTTGTGGTGCACGGGCGTAGTTGACCCTTGGCATGTGGAATCCTCCCGATCCAGGGTTTGAATCTGTGTCCCCTGTATTGGCAGGCAGACTCTGAGCCACTGGATCATTAAGAAGGTCCACATTTTCTTTCTCTGATGTCGCAGAGTTAGCCATTGCCTCTTTTTTTCCCAGCCTCAGCCCTCTGTCTTTTGATCTTGCTTATGGCATGCATGTTCTGTCATGTTTATTTTTATGTACTCAAACTTTTCAGTTTTTTCTCTAGTAACTTCTGCATTTGAGTCTTAAAAAGGCTAACTCCACTCTGCCTCTGTGTTCTCCTTTAGTATTTTCATTTTTTAGAATAGCTTTAGATTTAGAGAAAAACTGAGAGGATAGAGCAGAACTTCCACATTATCCCCACCACTTTCCCCTTATTAATACCTTACATTAGTATGATACATTTGTTACAATTGGTAAACCAGTTGTTGCTGTTCAGTTGCTCGATTGTGTCAGACTCTTTGCGACCCCATGGACTGCAGCACACCAGGCTTTCCTGTCCTTCACCATCTCCTGAAGTTTGCTCAAACTTATGTCCATTGAGTCGATGATGCCATCCAACCATCTTATCCTCTGTTGTCCACTTCTCCTGCCATCAATCTTTCCCAGCACCAGGGTCTTTTCCAATGAGTTGACTGTTTGAATCAGGTGGCCAAAGTATTGGAGCTCCGACTTTAGTATCAGTCCTTCCAATGAATATTCAGCACTGATTTCCTTTAAGACTGACTAGTTTGACCTTGCTGTCAAAGGGACCCTCAGAGTCTTCTCCAGCACCACAGTTGAAGGCATCAATTCTTCGGCACTTTGTCAACTAAAGTTTATAGTTTATTTCCTTAGTTTTTACCTCCTGTCCTCTTTTCTGTTCCACAGTCCTTCCTGGGATACAGTATTACACTTACCTGTCATATCTCCTTAGGCTTCTCTTGTCTGTAACAGTTTCTCAACCTTTCCTTGATTTTGATGACCTTGACAGTTTTAAAGAATACTGGTCAAATATTTTGTAGAATTTTGGAATTTGTCTGATGTTTTTCTCAATGTAAAACTGGTTGTGGGTTATTAGGAGGAAGACCACAGACAGAGTGTTGTTTAAAAAAAAAAATTGTTGANTGATGACCTTGACAGTTTTAAAGAATACTGGTCAAATATTTTGTAGAATTTTGGAATTTGTCTGATGTTTTTCTCAATGTAAAACTGGTTGTGGGTTATTAGGAGGAAGACCACAGACAGAGTGTTGTTTAAAAAAAAAAATTGTTGAAGTATGGTTGATTCACCATGTTGTGTTTAATTTCAACAAAGTGACTCAGTTACACACACACACACACACACACGTATTATTCTTTTCATACTCTTTTCCACTATGGTTTATCACAGGATAATGACTATAGTTCCCTGTACTATACAGTAGGACCTTTTCGTTTATCCACCCTGTATATAATCGTTTGTCTTTGCTAATCCCAAACTCAGAGTGCTGTTTTTACCACGTGTTTCCTTTCTGTTTCATTGGGTCTTAGGCACGGCACCCAGACTCTTCGTTGCAGAACTCGGGCTTCTCTCTAGTTGTGGGGCACGGGTTCCAGAAGGCTCAGGCTCAGGGGCTGTGAAGTGCAGGCTTAGTTGTCCTGAGGCATGTGGGATCTTAGCTTCCCAGAGATNGGTGTTGACCATCTGGTGATGTCCATGTGTAGAGTCTTCTCTTGTGTTGTTGGAAGAGAGTGTTTGCTATGACCAGTGCATTTTCTTGGCAAAACTCTATTAGTCTTTGCCCTGCTTCATTCCATATTTCAAGGCCATATTTGCCTGTTACTCCAGGTGTTTCTTGACTTCCTACTTTTGCATTCCAGTCCCCTATAATGAAAAGGACATCTTTTTTGGGTGTTAGTTCTAAAAAGTCTTGTAGGTCTTCATAGTACTGTTCACCTTCAGCTTCTTCAGCATTACTGGTTGGGACGTAGACTTGGATTACTGTGATATTGAATGGTTTGCCTTGGAAACGAACAGAGATCATTCTGTCGTTTTTTGAGATTGCTTCTAAGTACTGCATTTCAGACTCTTTTGTTGACCCTGATGGCTACTCCATTTCTTCTGAGGGATTCCTGCCCGCAATCATAGATATAATGGTCATCTGAGTTAAATTCACCCATTCCAGTCCATTTTAGTTCACTGATTCCTAGAATGTAGACATTCACCCTTGCCATCTCCTGTTTGACCACTTCCAATTTGCCTTGATTCATGGACCTGACATTCCATGTTCCTATGCAATATTGCTCTTTACAGCATCAGACCTTGCTTCTATCACCAGTCACATGCACAACTGGGTATTGTTTTTGCTTTGGCTCCATCCCTTCATTCTTCTGGAGTTATTTCTCCACTGATGTCCAGTAGCATATTGGGTACCTACTGACCTGGGAAGTTCCCTCATTAAAGGCTTGCAGATAAAACCAACTATCTTGCCAGTGAATGTGCTGTTACCATAAACCAATTAAGGTGGCTTCCGGTACACTGATTCATTTCATATTCCAGTCATATTACTACCAAGCCTACCACTTCTTTTACAGAGGCCAAAAACTCCAGCCTGCAGATCACAGCTTGTAGAAAAGCAAAGAATAAAACAAGACACCAAACAAGGTTAAACACATACTCCCCTTCAATCTCACTCCTACCTGACCTTTCCCACAAATAAGCAGAAACATGTGGGGAAACAGTTTTTTTTTTTTTTTTTAAGGAATAAACACTATTACCATTCAGTTGATTTTTATAGCACTTTTAAGTACACGACTATATTTATGGGAGTTGGTATTAAATTTTTTATAAAATAAAATTATTACACTTTAAAATTAAGACAAGAAGTCCTCCCCAATCAAAAGAGTCCCCAAGTCTCTGACAATTTCAAAAATAATTATTACCATCAAATCTCCTTAGATTCTCCATAACTGCTCTACCATGAGCATTCAGAGATTGGCCTAAGGATTTTCTTGGTTTTCAGTTCCATATGAAGTAATTTACGAGTTCATTAAAAATGTTTTTACCTCCTCTTCTAAAGGAAAACATCCTAACTTGTTCAGAAGGGAGTGTTTTCATAACCAAATTGAAAATCTCACTCTCCATCCCCTACCTCCACACTGAACAACATGTTTTGCTAACAAGCTACTCTGACATATACCTTAGGAAAGGAAATGGAAAGAAAACTATTCTTTTGTCCGACTCTTTGTAACCCCATGGAATAGTCCATGGAATTCTCCAGGCCAGAATACTGGAGTGTGTAGCTATTCCCTTCTCCAGAGCATCTTCCCAACCCAGGGATTGAACCCAGGTTTCCCACATTGCAGACAGATTCTTTACCAGCTGAGCCACCAGGGAAGCATATACCTCATATAGAAAAGGAAATGGAAAGAAAACTAGCTTCCCTTCAATTTAAAGCATCTCTACTGTCTAAAAAAAACCAAACCTCTCCTCTCAAAATAAGCCAATCGCATTTATATATGACTCTCCCTGAAAGTTCTGAAAATGACCAGTAAAACCAAGAAAAGTTTAAGAATTGATTAAAAAGCAAGCTTTGGTACTGATAGAAACTAAAATTTCAAATTCATTTTGGCTAAGTGAGAATTCTCTAGAGCAGACTAAGCATGGAAAACAAAAAGCTTTCCCTTTCTTATTGGGTTATAAACAGAGGAGATCCAGAACTTGTATTATACTTCGGTTTTGATGGATCTTAACAGAGTGATTTAAGCAACAGAAATATTTTGCTGAACTACACATGGTTAGGAACATATTCTATGCAGTGTCTATTGTACCCTTTTGTATCTGGCTTAGCGTGCTCAGTATTACGGTTGTGAGATACACGTGTTATTTCATGCAGCAATAATTCAGTCATTTCCACTGCTGTACAGCATTCCACTGTGTAAACAAAGCATACATTTCTATCAATTCTACCACATCTAGGTTAGTTTTGGGGTTTGGCTGCTACAAATGGTGATACCATGAACATTCCTACACATATAACATGGTAATGAAATGTATACATTCACTCTGGTCTGAACTTTTGTGCCCCTACCTGCAGTTTGTATGTTGAAATCCTCAGTGTGATAATATTAGAAGATGGGCCTTTGTGTGGTGCCTGGAGAAGGCAATGGCAACCCACTCCAGTACTCTTGCCTGGAAAATCCCATGGGCGGAGAAGCCTGGTAGGCTGCAGTCCATGGGCTCGACGAGTCGGACACAACTGAGCGACTTCACTTTCACTTTTCACTTTCACGCATTGGAGAAGGAAATGGCAGCCCACTCCAGTGTTCTTGCCTGGAGAATCCCAGGGACAGGGGAGCCTGGTGGGCTGCCATCTATGGGGTCACACAGAGTCTGACACGACTGAAGCAACTTAGCAGCAGCAGTTATGTCATGAAAGTGAAACTCTCATGAGTGGGATAAGTGCTTTTATAAAAGACCCCAGAGCGGTCCCTTGCCCCTTTCACCACCTGGGGATCCAATGACAAGTCTGAGACTCAAAAAGGCCCTCATGCTGGCATGTTATCACCCTTATCTCATACTTTCAAAGCCCAGAACTATAAGAAACAAATTTCTCTGTTTTGCAAACTACCTAGTCTCTAATATTGTGTGAGTCGGACATGACTGAGGGACTTCTTCACTTCCACTTTTCACTTTCATGCATTGGAGAAGGAATGGCAACCCACTCCAGTGTTCTTGCCTGGAGAATGCCAGGGACGGGGGAGCCTGTTAGGCTGCAGTCTATGGGGTCGCACAGAGTCGGAGTGCTAAGTCGCTTCAGTCGTGTCAGACTCTGTGCGACCCCATAGACGGCAGCCCACCAGGCTCCCCATCCCTGGGATTCTCCAGGCAAGAACACTGGAGTGGGTTGCCATTTCCTTTTACAGTGCATGAAAGTGAAAGTGAAGTTGCTCAGTTGTGTCCGACTCTTCGCGACCCCACGGACTGCAGCCTACCAGGCTCCTCTGTCCATGGGATTTTCCAGGCAAGAGTACTGGAGTGGGGTGCCATTAGAGCAGCCAAAAGGACTTCAGCTGATTATATAGCTATACTTACAGGGCCATGGAATAGGATTACAACTTTATTAGGTACTCCCAGCTTTGCAAAGTGTTTTTTTACCAATGTACATTCCCACCAGCAATGTATGAGAATTTTGTTGCTCCGTATCCTCACCACTAAATGGTATTATCTTTTTTTTTTTTTGCCATCTTCTAGATGTAATATGGCATCATAATGTGGTTTCAAATTGCATATGCAATTAAGGATTAATATAATCCCTAATGATTAATAGAGTTGAGCATCCTTTCATACATTCACAAGCCTTTTGAATGTTTACTTTCTGAAAGCTGGTTCAAATATTTTTGTCCTTTTCAATTGTTTTCTGCCTTTTCCTTACTACGGTGCTTATATATATATTGTTGTTCAGTCATGTCAGCCTTTTTGCGAACCCACCAGGCTCTTCGCCCATGGGATTTCCTAGGCAAAAAAACACTGAAGTAGGTTACCATTTCCTTCTCCAGCTTACACACACACATAGGACAACAGTCTTTTCATTGGAAAAACACATTGCAAATATGTTCTTCACTCGGCACCTTGCCTTTTCATTCACCAAATGACATCTTCCGAGGAAGGGAACTTAATATGAGCATAGTTTTATTTATCAGTCCCTGACTTCGGGTTATTTCTCCATTCCAGCCACAATGGGCCCTTGCTGTTCCCCAGTTATGCTGGATACGTCCTCTCCTCTTCACTTGGCGATTTGCATACAAGTGCCACACACTACAATGCCAGCTCCATGAGGGTATATAAAGTATGCCTGCTGTGATCAATTCGCAGGGCCCCAAAGAGTATCTTGTACATAACAGGTATTCAAAAAAAAAATTTTTTTTTGCTAAATAAATGAAAAACCAATATAATATTGTAAAGTAAAAATAATAATAATAAATTTTTAAAAAGAATAAACTAACTGTGAATTTATTTTCTTTTACTCACAACTTTGTGTGCTTTTCCTATCTGACTGCTCAAATCTTTATTAAATGTTAAGAATTTTTGGGCTATTATGTCTTTTAATTCACTTCTTTATTTTCTCATATGCATTGCATATTTTTAAATTATATTAAAAAATACATTGACATGAATCAGCCATGGGTGTACATGTGTTCCCCATCCTGAATCCCCCTCCCACATCCTTCCCCATCAAACACATGTTGGAGCTTTTAGATCTTTCACATCTTTAAACTTCTCTAAAATAGTTCCTATTTTTATCTCACTATACCATATTCTGGATGATTTCTTCAGAGCTGTTGTCCATAAAGTAATTCTCTCTTTAATCTTGTTGAGTCTACTATTAATTCATATATAAATATTTTATTTCAATACTTTCATTTTCTATTTCTATAATGTTTGGAGGGTTATTTTCAGTCTGCCTGTTGTTATTCAATGCAGTATTCTTATTTTGTCAATTAACTTATTTCTGAAAAGATAACTGAACATTTTAGACATACTTCTTTCAGAGCTTTTCCTAGATAGGTCTTATTCTCCCCATGTATAAATATTCACATTTGTTTTGTCTGCTGACTTTATCTCATTGCATTATTTATGATGATTTTCACAGACAGTCACATGTGTCCTAGGTTACAGAGTTTTACCCATGTGGACCAACCTTATAGTTTCTGCTGCTGAAGTCTTTAAGTTTCACTGGTTTCAGAATAGTTTCTATGATACTCACCTAGCTCCATATTTATCCATAAGTCTATTCTCTATGTCTGTTTTTCCATTGCTGCCCTGTAAATAAATTCTTCAGTGGCATTTAACCCCCTAAGATCAGGAACAAGGCAAGGGTGTCCACTTTCACCACTATTATTCAACATAGTTCTGGAAGTNATAAGTCTATTCTCTATGTCTGTTTTTCCATTGCTGCCCTGTAAATAAATTCTTCAGTGGCATTTAACCCCCTAAGATCAGGAACAAGGCAAGGGTGTCCACTTTCACCACTATTATTCAACATAGTTCTGGAAGTCTTAGCTCAGCAATCAAGAGAAGAAAAAGAAATAAAAGGAATCCATATTGGAAAAGAAGAAGTAAAGCTCTTACTGTTTGCAGATGACATGATACTGTACATAGAAAACCCTAAAGATAGTAACAGAAAATTACTAGAGCTAATCAGTGAGTTTAGCAAAGTCGCAGGAGACAAAATCAATACACAGAAATTACTTGCATTTCTACATACTAACAATGAAAAATCAGAAAGAGAAATTAAGGAATCAACCTCATTCACCACTGCAACAAAAAGAATTAAATATCTAGGAATAAATTTACCTAAGGGACAAAAGAACTGTACACAGAAAATTATAAGACACTGATGAAAAAAATCGAAGACAACATAAACAAATGGAGAAATATTCCATGTTCGAGGGTAGGAAGAATCAATATTATGAAAATGACTATACTACCAACACAGTCTACAGATTCAATGAGATCCTGATCAAATTACCAATGGCATTTTTCACAGAACTTAGAACAAAAATTTCACAGTTCATATGGAACACAAAAGAACCAGAATAGCCAAAGCAGTCTTGAGAAAGAAGAATCGAGCTGGAGAAATCAACCTTCCTGACTTCAGATTATACTGCAAAGCTACAGTCATCAGGACAGTATGGTACTGGCACAAAAACAGAAATACAGACAATGGAACAAGATAGAAAGCCCAGAAGTAAACCCATGCACCTACGGGTACCTGATTTTTGACAGAGGAGGCAAGAATGTAAAATGGGGCAAAGACAGCCTCTTCAATAAATGGTGCTGGGAAAACTGGCCAGCTACACATAAAAGAATGAAATTAGAATACCTCCTAACACCATACACAAAAATCTACTCAAAATGGATTAAAGACCTAAATGAAAGACCAGAAACTATTTGCTTTTAAAATCAGAAGACAATGTAAGTTTAAAAACAAGCAAATTTCTTTTGGTTCTTTCTGGCACTCAAAACTTGAAGAAACACAAACAGTCTATTTTCTGTGGAGCTCTCTTCTACATTTATTAATGTGGTGATCATTCCTGAGTAAAGTTTGAGCATCTGTGTGTGCAACAGAATCAGAGAGTGGGAGAAGTCAATAAACAAATGATCCATGAGAAAAATCACAAGTTTTTGGAAAAAATAATTTACCATAGTAATGATATGTTGAACTTCATATACAAAATTATTATTTGTTAACTTTTGTTTGGTTGTTTTCTGGTTTGGTTTTTTTTTTTTTTTTGGCTGTTTATTTACCAGTAGTGGTAAATAATTCCTGATCCATTTCCTCTCTTGCCAGGTTCCTGTTGTGAAAGACAGCACACATTTATAAAACAACTGTATAAGGTTTAGGAACAGTGGATGACCACAGAATGATACAGAGCTGATTAACTTTGCTAAGGTTCTGTTCCTTGATCCTGGCCTCATTAGTAACCTAGACAACAGAGCTAACTAGGTCTGAGGAGAACCTTTTTAAGGATAAAGCTTATTATGTTGCAGCAGATAAAGGAGACTGTCAACAGCACCTTAGCAGATTTTGATGGTTCTCTAGAGAGAGATATTCTGTCTGCATTATCCATAGTTGTAAAAACACCAAGGAGTTGGTTTCTGAGCCTGCTTGATGAAGAAAGAAAAAAAAAAGTGTTTAAAGATGGAAACACAGGAGGCAGTAAAACAAACGGCATACACCACCAGCAGAATTTGTTTGGGGGCTACTTTTGTGTTTCATAGCATAGATTTTTACATCAGAATTACTGGTGTCATTTATCAATACAAATGTTTTTCCTAATAACTTCCAGGGAGGGAAATAGGATTGGAATTGCCTGTACACAAAACATACATGAAAGTAAAGAGCAAGGGTGAATCAGGAACATGTCTTGCTTGTTACAGGGATTAGCCTTATGTCAAGCTTGACCATTTCAAAGACCTCTAATAAAACAGCCAAAACAAACACCGTTTACATGCAGTAGAATTAAGATATCAAATTCGAACTTTCTTATTTCTAGTCTCTTGCCATATTAGCTGGAGCATTTCAAAGAACTCTTTGGGGAGTTACCTCATGATCCAGAGGTTAAGAATCACCGCAATACAGGGGACACAGGTTCGATGCCTGTGGGGCAGCTAAACACTCGAGCCACAAGAGAAAACCTTGCACCAGCATGGAACATCCTGCGTGCCACAAAGAAGATTCCATATGCTGCAACTAGGACCCGATTTAGCCAAATAAATAAACAAATTTTTTAAAAATAAATTAAGTAATTCTCTGGGTAAGTCATTAGAATGATAGACCATTGCCTCCTAAGTTATCTAAGAATGTAATGTGGAAGTGTATAATAACTAGCCTCTTCTATAGTTTCTTTTGTTCATGTCCTGTATGTTCTTTGGCTAAGAAACAACAGATTAAAGAAATTAAGAGTAGACAAAACTTAGTAATGATTGTCATTCCAATAGCTTTCTTTTATATTCTTTTTCTTTTATAAATGGGTTCCATAAAACCATGACAAAGAACGTTATGCTGTACTTAGGCCTGCAAAGTCTATTTAAAAAAAAAAAAAACTTTGGCTAGAATGTGGTTACACTCATTAAAGTTATCATTCAGGTTACTTCAAATTAAGCAATGTAGTGAACTGCATTGGGACATAAAGATTTATTTGCACTAACCCTCAACTTACAGCCCTGGGATTTCTTTGGAAGGAATGATGCTAAAGCTGAAACTCCAGTACTTTGGCCACCTTATGCAAAGAGTTGACTCATTGGAAAAGACTCTGATGCTGGGAGGGATTGAGGGCAGGAGGAGAAGGGGACGACAGAGGATGAGATGGCTGGATGGCATCACTGACTCGATGGATGTGAATCTGAGTGAACTCCGGGAGTTGGTGATGGACAGGGAGGCCTGGCACGCTGCGATTCATGAGGTCGCAAAGAGTCGGACACGACTGAGCAACTGGACTGAACTGAACTGAACTGAACCCTCAACTTGAGGATAATATGTTACCACTCATCCCATCATTCCTTCCTATTTTTCTCTTCTTTTATGTTATCTCCTATAAGTTTATTGAGTACAATCTATCATATTCATTCATTCAACTGCTATATATTTAATACCCCAAAGTGAACTGGCCTCTATACTCAGGGAGAGAAAAAAAAAATCATCAGCAAAAACAAAAGCACTCCTTAATCTCAAAGATTACAGTTGGAATGGGGGCAGGAAAGACAATCAAATAACCACAAAGAAGTTATAGAAGTTACCAACTTGTGATAACTGCTACAAGATGAAGATATGGTAATGTAAGAGCTTGTAATAAGGAAATGTGACATACTCAGAAACAGCTTTCCCAAGAAACTCATTCTTGTTTTGAAAAGAGAAGGATGACTAGCAGTTACCTAAATACAAAAAGAAGGAAAGACAGAAGAACATGTGCAAATGTCTTATATAAGTTCCTAATGACAGGGACTAGAGTTGCAAAAATGTAGATAAATTGGTCTTATTCCTAAGGCTAAAGCAAACATGATCCTATTTCTAACTGGCCAGGGTCAAATGTTTTCAGGATTGGATACAGGGGAAATCATTTGTTTTGTCATTACGTTCTTTGATCTCTAAATTGTTCTTGGCAGAAGAAAGGAAGAATTAAGCTCTAAGTCTATTGTAGTTAAATTCAAAGTCTCTTTCATCTCCCAGGAGACAGACACATGGCTTTTGCACACATTATCTACAGAGTTTGGTGCACATGAGTTTACTTTTATTTTTATTCTCTGCATTATACTTAGTACCTAGTTATAAATAAAACATGATGCGCTATTTTAGTTTGATGTGTGATTATACTTCAGTTTGCATTTTATTTCTATAATTTGTGAGAATTTATAGTAGAAAAGCATTTTAAAATAAAATGTAGGGGAAAGTGACTGTTACAGTTTAGTATAAAAATAAATTAAATTTCTTCCTAGAATACAAATGATAGCACTATTGTGAAAAATTACCAATTTGAGCCATCTCAAACTGCTTTAGAAATTACTGTGTCTCATTTCACAGTGGTATGACAGCTAAAAAACCATTTTGGTTCTGTTATCATTAGTTACTACCTTAAATATGTGTAATATTATAACTGAAGACCACTTACATGTATAATCTATGTTCTCAAATATTCACAGCTAAATTCTTGAAAAATACATCAACACAGTCTTCCTTTAAAGGCTAAATACCAGAGAAGTGCAAATGTAGAAAAAGTTTGGTTCAGTAGGTAATAACCTGAACACTATAAAGAAAAAAAATTTTCTAGCATTCTTATATATGGTAGTTTAGTCACTAAGTTGTGTCTGACTCTTTGCAACCTATGGACTGTAGCCCATCAGGCTCTTCTGTCCATGGGATTTCCCAGGCAAGAATACTGGAGTGGGTTGCTGTTTCCTTCACCATGTACATATATATATGTATATGCACACACACATTGTGTGTGTATGTGTGTATAGAGAGAGAGAGAGAGAAGAGAGGTTTACAGTGCCACGGATGTTAATTATAATTTGGGGTAAGTTAACTCATTATGTTTCTTCAATTAGTAAATGGTTACCTTTTCATGTGTCTATGTTAATTGACCACTAACTCAAATAGATCAAACCAGAAGATAAAATATACTAAAAATTAAGGTTTTAAATAGCTACTAAAACTCTAAAGAGACAAGATATGTATTTGGAAGGAGGGCAGAGAAGAAAAGAAAGGGAAAAAAGCTATCAGTAAGTAACAAATAGATAATGCTCAAAAATAACCTTCATCTACTAAACAGTTACATTTCATTCATTCATTAACAAAGTCATTAACTTCTATCGCACTAAGCACTGGGAGATCCCTGACAAAGAACACAAAGCTCTTAACACAATGATACTGAACAACTTTTAGAACTGTACGATAACTGATACTTCTTATCTTTTGAGCTCAGACTGAACCAAGAACACATAAAAGCTTTGCTGGTTCTGATTCTTCCTCCTTTCAAAACACCATCAATACATCCTAACACATGTCAACACCATCATTGGCCTTGTATAGTGATAAAGCAAAAAATTTCATAAACACAGCTTACCATCACCCTGTGGGATTTTATAATTCAATAGACATAGGCTAACAATAATCATTTACATGTTATTTCACAATTTAATAAGTGATTCACACACCATATTTCATTTGGTTTATGTACGCTGCTATAGTTATGCATATAGAGATAGGATGATAAAGTGACAAAGGTCCATGAATAGCAACAGAATAAAAAGTTCTAAGTAAGACACACATGAAAAGGAAGGCATACATCCAGTGAATTTCAAAACTGAAGAAAGATGGAGCAGAGCACTATGATCCAAACAGAAAGACATGAGATTTCAGGATGCATTTAACCAAAAGAAAGGGTCCACTTAATAGGTTAAGAAAAAGAAAGTACAAAAAGATATTTCAAGGACAAAGTGCTACTTTGGAAAAGGTACCAACTTTTTATAATATAAATTTATGCTAAGGTTTACAACCATGTGGCCTGTCTCACTCTATGTTGTCTACAAAATCATGGTTGGGATCAATATCAGGTTCTATAAATGAATGCAACATAATTCATCCAATATTTCCATCTCACTTGTTTTATGTCAGGTTTTTAAATATTTTAAGTGTAGTCAAAAGAAGCTGACAAGGAAAGCCATCCAAACATTCCTATAACTAATCTTGTTTCCCAACATGTGATGTAAGACCAATGAATCACAGTCACTAACTCAAATAAGTGATCCAGCATCATTCTAATTATGAGAACAGGCCATCTGTTCATTGTCTTCAAAAGCGAAACACTGCTGTGGCTTCACTTTTTTCTCAACAGTGATTATTCACTTTGCCGAGCACCTCATTTATTGTTTGTTTCATCACTATAAAGATTCTATTCTGGCATTCGAATGCTGTATATTTTCTTCTCTGGCATCATATGAGCATTCATTCCTCTTCATAATATGGGAGATTTATTCAGTGTCAATTAGAGGAATAAGCTGCAAGATGGTAATGGTTCCATTACCTCAGAAACCCATCCACAAACTAGTTGCTTCCTGCTATTAACCAGTTGCAAAGAAATTGCTTCAATAAATTTTCTCTCTCAAATTTCAATTATTAGTGAGAACTATATCAGATTGCCAATATTCAACTATTTGACTTTAAAAATGGCAGATTCATAGGATTCTACCTAATGTAATGAGCCAGAGATTCCTCATACATTACTCCCTAAGTAAAAGTTGGCCAGATATCTGAACCCCATATTCACAGCAGTATTACTTGTAACAGCCAAGACATGGAAACAATCTAAACGTCCATCGATAGATAAATGAATAAAACAAATGTGATGTATACATATACACATATGTGCATGTATACATTGTTGTTTTTGAGTCGCTAAATCAGGTCCATGATTTTTTATGGCCCCATGGATTGTAGTCCACCAGGCTCTTCTGTCAATGAGATTTCCCAGGCAAGAATACTGGAGTGCCATTTCCTTCTCCAAGGGATCTTCCTGAACCAGGGACCGAGCCCACATCTCCGGCACTGGCAGGGGCAGATTCTTTACCACTAAGCCACTGGGAAGTCCCAATAGGTTACTGTAAATTTCAGAATTTTATAAGTGCTTATTCCATATCTTCCTGGGTGCTAATATTGCTTTAAAATGCTATAAAACATATTTTATGAAACAGATAAAGTCAAGCAAGGTATTGTACATAAAAATTCTTTTAAAAGAATTCTTTAAAAAGCCATGCCTATTTTCCTGGATTAACCAGCAGAAGCATCTCTCTCATCTCCTTTGCCTCCTAAAGCAACTTGAGTTTGGTGGTATCCCTCTAAGCATTGAAAGTGAAAGTGTTGTCACTCAGTCATGTCTGACTCTTTGTGATCCCAAGGACTGCAGCCCGCCAGGCTCCTCTGTCCATGTCATTCCCTAGGCAAGAATACTGGAATGGACTGCCCTTTCCTTTTCTAAGGGATCTTCCCAAAACAGGAATCAAACCTGGATCTCCCATACTGCAGGCAGACACCTACCACCTGAGCCACACGGGAAGCCCCCATTACTCTGAAAGCATTATTCACCCACAAAAAAGAAAGAAGTCCTGCTATTTGTGACAACACAGACGGACCTTGAGGGCATCATGGTATGTGAAACAAATCAGCAAAGAAAGGCAAAGGTCATATAATCTCACTTATTTGTGGAATCCAGAAAATCTGAATTTATAGAAACAGAAAGTAGTGATTACCAGGGGCAAGACAGAGGCTGGGGAAATGTTGAGATACAGGTCAAATGATACAACCTTCCATCTCTAGGATAAAGTCTGGGGATCTAATGTACACTATGACAACTACAGTTAACAATACTGCATTCTACATTTAAATGTTGCTAAGAGGGACTTCCCTGGATGGGGAGGGAGCTGCAAGGGGGTTTTAAGATGGGGAATACAGGTACACCCATGGCTGATTCATGTCAATGTAGGGCAAAAACCACTATAATATTTTAAAGTAATTAGCCTCCAATTAAAATAAAATTAAAAAAAAAAAAAGAATGTTGAGAAGGGAGGAGTGGGTGTGACTATAAAGGGATACATGGAGGGGAGGGGCCTCTGGCTGTGCTGGAATAGTTATGAATCTTGATTGCAGTCTTGTTTATAAGAATCCACTAATGTCCTAGAAGGGTACTCAGTACCTCTCTGTACTATTTTTGAACTTCCTTTGACTCTATTTTTCTTCCAAGGAGTAAGTGTCTTCAAATTTCATGGCTGCAGTCACCATCTACAGTGATTTCGGAGCCCAAAAATATAAAGTCTGACACTGTTTCCACTGTTTCCCCATCTATTTCCCATGAAGTGATGGGACCAGATGCCATGATCTTCGTTTTCTGAATGCTGAGCTTTAAGCCAACTTTTTCACTCTCCTCTTTCACTTTCATCAAGAGATTTTTTAGCTCTTCTTCACTTTCTGCCATAAGGGTGGTGTCATCTGCATATCTGAGGTTATTGATATTTCTCCAGGCAATCTTGATTCCAGCTTGTGCTTCTTCCACTCCAGCGTTTCTCATGATGTACTCTGCATA
>SJYV01035137.1:667051-677138 GCA_006410875.1 Neotragus pygmaeus | reverse complement strand
AAAAAAAAAAAAAAAGACTTTGCCTTCCAATGCAGGGGCATGCAAGATCAATCCCTGTTCAGGGAGATAAGATTCCAGATGCCTTGCAGCCAAAAAACCAAAACTTAAAACAGAAGCAATCTTGTAATAAATTCAATTAAGACTTCTTTAAAAATGGTCCACATTAAAAAAAAAATAAACTCAAAAAAAAAAAAGTTGCTAAGAGAAAGCAGCTTAAATGTTCTCCCCATGACAACAACCAAAAAAAAAAAAAAAAGGCAATCATTTGAGCTGAAGTGTTAACTAACATAATTGTGGTAATTTTCTGCAATATATATGTTTATCAAATCATCACATTGGAGACGTTAAAATGGCACAATGTTACATGTCAGTTATATCTCGTGGTGGGGGTGGCGGTCAGTTGCAGGGGTCTAGGCTGACACCTTGTGCTAGCACCTGTGAACACACCAAAAAAAAAAACCTGTGGGACAAAGCCCAGTAAAATCTGCACAGGGTCTGCAAAGGCTGTGCTGGTTGCTGGTTTCTTTAATGGCAGCTGCTGGGGTTCCCTCTGCAGAGAAGGTCACTGGGAACCCCAGGAACTCCTGCTGCATGGCTGACAGCCTTCCTTCCTTGCTCCTAGTTGTCACTACGTCTCAGCTCTGCTGGTCTCTGCTGAGATGAAACTGAAGCAGGTCCTTCATGTGGTCCCTGAAAGGCTGGGGAAGCCAGTGGCTCACCCTACTCTCTTTCCTGGCCAAGGAAACGCTCTCTAGCTGGAAGTTCCCTCTTTGCACGAAGCACTGGCATCTGGGGAATGGGATGGTGCAAGGCAAACCTGCAGCTGCTCTTCTTTCCCTTTGTTTGTTCTTATTCCCAGGGGTTTTGTTCTACTCTGCTCCTGAGGTTTCATAAGTGAACTCCTGCGATCACCCAGAGCCGCTTTTATTGGCCAATCACTGTCTAATGATTGGTCTTTGTCGGGGGACGTTGATCTTTGTGGGACAGTTTCCTACTCCATCATCACGACATCACTTCTTAATATTCCTGTTATGATGAAGATACAATCACATAGACTTTAGATTTTAAATATTTTTTATTTTTGCCTTGCCCCATTCTTTGTATCAGTTACTTTTAATATAGAATTCTGTGATTTTCATCAGCTTCCTGAGAATGACCTTCAAATTCTTTATCTAGGGAAAATAAGAAGCTTTAAGCACACCCCATTGAGAATGTGTGAATTATAAAAATTAATAGAAGGTATATATATTTATATTTAACTTCATGCCAAAGAGAATGATCTATGAGCCTGTGGTATCTAGAAAAGGCATAATTGAGAACCTTTGTACAAAGACAGTTACAAGAGCTGCAGATTTAAGTTCTATTTTAACTAGGTAGCTATAAAAAAAATATTACATAGAATTTCATCCTCTTTTGAAAGGAGATATTTTAGCAAACAATATGTAATGCACACTATGTTGAAAACTGAAGCATTCCCCTTTTGACAGGGTTACTTCACTTATACGTCAGGAAAATGCAGAAGACATCATGTAACTAGACTATCAAGGCCAAAAGGCTTGAGAAAGCTTTTTTTAATACCCTTGTGAAAGAGACAATGTGATTGAAAGCTAATAGAACTGGACGGACTTGAAATGAATTGAAAGTCATTTCTTGAGGATACTGATTAATGAAATGATGTCACAGTCTGTGGCCTCTACCTTCAGCCCCGTCTTGTTTAATGATTTTATCAATGACTTGAATGAAGACAGAAAATATATGTGTATTATATTTGCAGAGGATACAAAACTGGGAAGGATAAGGAATAGGTTGGATGACAGTATGCCAGTATTGTGAGCCAAAGAGATCTTGACAGGCTAGAGAGATGGGCCAAACCTGACAAGATGGAATTTAATAAGGATAAATGTAAGGTCAATACAACAACAACAAAAAAAAAGAAAGAAAAGAGCCTTGCTATTCAAGCACAGGCTGGGGGAGTTGTGGCTTAAGGCAGCAGGTGAAATGAGAACTGAGGAATTTAGTCAAGTTCATGGCAAGCTTACCATCAGTCAATAGTGTGAACTGTGATAAGGGACTTGCTCTTCAGAGTTAAAAAGATGGAAGGATAAGTCCCAAATCTGACTTGTATTGAGGACTAAGCTTGGCAAATTACTTAATCTCTCCAAAGCTTAGTTCCCTTATATGTAAGATGAGAGTGATAATCTTCAGCATGACATCTACCATATCATCATTCTTTTATATACGTCTTAACTCTCAATCCTTGACTCTTTAATGATTACTGAGACTTTCCTTAAATATACTATAACTTCTATTTCCTGTTTTATAATAGTAAGAGAAGAGGAAAGGAAAACAGGTGGAGATAAACAGGGGAAGGATGGAAAAGAAAACAAGAGAAGGGAGAAATTAACCAATAGTAATTCAGCAACTATTTTGGTCCAGACACTATGGAAAGTACTGCAGGTACCTGAACTCATGTAATTCACATAACCAACATCAAAGATGTCATCATTTGCATTTTAGACATGAGAAAACTGAAGTTTTAAAGAAGTTTTCCTGAAGTCAAGACACAGAAATTAGCACAACTGGACTTTGCATGCAGGTCTATATTCCATGACCCTGATTCTCTCCTCACCCTCAATCACCTCAGAAAGAACTTTCTGATCACCGAATGACAAGTATCCTCAATACTCTTTTTCTTCTGTCTGGTGGTTCAGTCGCTAAGTTGTGTCTGACTCTTGTGACCCTGTGGACTGCAGCCCACAAGGCTCCTTTTCCATCAGATTTCCCAGGCAAGAATACTGGAGTGGCTTGCCATTTCCTTCTCCAGTCACCAGGGAGGTGTTTTCCTTCTATCTTGCATGGTCTGAAATTTGACTTAAAATATTATTCTATTACCACGTTAATATTAATGCTATCTATTTGGTTCAGTCTGTGAGAATTTATTTCAACACATTAAATTATGTCTATGATTCAACTTGCCTATATAAAGCAATTCAGTAGGCAAAAGACATTCTAGATAGTCACCCCATTTCTTTAATAGTCACCCTTCCCATAACTGGCTCATAAAAAGCTTTCTTCTCTGGCTTCTCCAGCCTTCTTTTAAAATCTAATTTTGCTTCCTCTGTGTTTTAAGTCATTTTCCTTTTTATTTTCCATCTATTGCATGTGAGCATGCCAGCAGCAGAAGAACCATTTCTTATATAAACTTAAAAGGGAAAAAAAGGACAAAATTATTTCAAAAAATGCAGTGCTATGCACATGTAGTTTATCACCTGAACCAAAATAGTTTGGAGAGAGGCCAGTGAGGGAACGATACAAGAAGAACACTATTTGCCATCCACTGTCAAAGCCCTATGCCACCCACATGCTGCCATCCTTCAAAACCCAAGTCAAACGTCACATTTCCTGTGAAGTCCTGCCTGATCATATCCCCACGCCAGGGGAGATTTGATCACTCTTTCCTTTGCCCCACACCTTTTCATACCTCTTATATAATATACATTACACTGTATTGCAAATATTTGCTGATATAACAGGATGTTAAATTGTAAGTTTCAGTGGAGACACCAACACAATAGATGTTACGTTTCAAAGGAGGTGCTAGACCATTTATTTGTTGTTATTGTTGTTTAGTCATTAAATTGTGTCCAACTCTTTTGCAACCCCGTGGACGGTAGTCTGCCAGGCTCCCCTGTCCATGGGAATTCTCAGGCAAGCATACTGCAGTAGGTTGCCATTTCTTCCTCCAGGGGATCTTCCTGATCCAGGGATTGAATTCTTTACCAAAGAGCCGCCAGGGAAGCCCAGACCACTTAGAGAATTTTAAAAATAGTTCACGGGAGATCGTCATGTACACACTGATTTTTTTTTTTGGTCTATTTTATTTTTTATTTTTTTAACTTTATTCTACTTTACAACACTGTATTGGTTTTGCCATACATCGACATGAATCCACCACAGGTGTATACGAGCTCCCAATCCTGAATCCCCCTCCCATCTACCACCCAACTTCGTCTCTCCGGATCATCCCCGTGCACCAGCCCCAAGTATCCTGCATCCTGCATCGAACGTAGACCAGTGCCTCATTTCTTACATGATAGTATACATGCTTCAATGCCATTCTCTCAAATCATCCCACCCTCTCCCTCTCCCTTAGAGGCCAAAAGTCCATTCTATATGTCTCTGTCTCTTTTGTTGTCTCACGTACGGGGTCATCATTACTATCTTTCTAAATTCCATATATATGTGCCAGTATACTATATTGGTGTTTTTCTTTCTGGCTTACTTCACTCTGTATAAGAGGCTCCAGTTTCATCCATTTCATTAGAACTGATTCAAATGTATTCTTTTTAATCGCTGAGTAATACTCCATTGTGTATACGTACCACCACTTTCTTATCCATTCATCTGCTGATGGACAACTAATCTCAAATATATACAAGCAACTTATGCAGCTCAACTCCATAAAAATAAATGACCCAATCAAAAAATGGGCCAAAGAACTCAATAGGCATTTCTCCAAAGAAGACATACGGATGGCTAACAAACACATGAAAAGATGCTCAACATCATTCATCATCAGAGAAATGCAAATCAAGACCACAATGAGGTACCATTTCACACCAGTCAGAATGGCTGTGATCCAAAAGTCTACAAGCAATAAATGCTGGAGAGGATGTGGAGAAAAGGGAAGCCTCTTACACTGTTGGGGGGAATGCAAACTAGTACAGCCACTATGGAAAACAGTGTGGAGATTCCTTTAAAAACTGCAAATAGAACTGCCTTATGACCCAGCAATCCCACTGCTCGGCATACAAACCGAGGAAACCAAAATTGAAAGAGACACATGTACCCCTATGTTCATTGCAGCACTGTTTATAATAGCCAGGACATGGAAACACACTGATTTATTTTAAATGGATAATCAACAACGTCCTACAAAATATACAGCACAGGGAACTCTGCTCAGTGTGATGTGGCAGCCTGAATGGAAGGGGAGTTTGGGGGAGAATGGACACATGCATAAGCAGGGCTGTCCACCTGAAACCATCACAGCACGGTTAATCGGCTACACTCCAATACAAAATAAAGTGTTTTAAAACCAATACAATATTGTAAAGTAATTAACCTCCAATTAAAATAAATAAATTTATATTTTTAAATAAATAAAAATAAATAAAGCACATCATTTATAATATTAAAAAGTGAATTAATTAATTTTAAAATAACTTTAAAATAGTTCATGAGAAACAATGCCTGAATCCCTCCACCACATCAAAAGTATTTTAAAAAATGAAAAATGGAGATAGGAGATGGACTTTCTGAATGTTTCCAAGACTGTGCTTGGAGTCACAACTTCCATGGGGGTGGGGAAGCTCTCAGGCCTCATGAGGGAGCATCAGTGAGTCTGCTCCTAAAACTCAGCATGTGAGCCCTGAAGCTGGGAGGAGCACAACTGGCTGGACTCTAACTCCCACCAAGATGAGGAGATAGAAATAGGCTGGTAAGCTGCAGTTATCTTAAGAGCACTGACGTGCTGCTGCTATGTGTAGGGATCAGTGTGAAATCCCACTGTTTACTGGGGCAAGGCATTTTCAAGCCTATTACCTTCTGGTTTCTAGGTCTCCTCTATAGAACAATGCTCTTTTAAAAGCTGCTGGTGACTATTTTCCATGCTGAAAAATTCAATGCACTTTTCTAAGTCCTTGTGATGACTCAACATTTCTACATGATTTAATGTTTATTTTATATTCAAACTTTCACCTTCCTTGGTTTCTGTGATCATTCAACAAGGTACTGTGCAAAGACCATGGGTCTTGAAGTCAAATAAACCTAAATTTGATTTAATGCAATCAATAAGTGTTTACGGAATGCACAGTCTGCACCAGGGACTAAACTATGTTCTGGGGTATCAATGATAAAGACAGACATGAAACACCAGGCCCTCACTGTGCTTAATATTTAACTCAGCTATAGCATTTCCCAGCCATATCAGCATGAGAAAACCTACTAAATTGTCTGGGTGTAATCTTGCTCACCTATAAAAGGAGAATAGTACTATTTCATGAGAAATATTATTATGGTTAAATGAGGCAAGTTATGTAAATTGCCAATTAATCCTTATCAGACATATAATAGTCATTCAATAAATGTTCAAGCCTTTCACCAGGCCCTCCCTTCTCTACCACCTTGCCCATTTCCTGCATATACTTGTCTATTCCACTGCTTCTGTTTCACTCATTCTTTAATTATCTCAGCCCCACTTCAGCAAACAGGCATGAAATGCCTGCATTCCCTAAAGCTTTCTCAGCTCTGTCTTTCCTCTTCCTTTACTTTTTCCCTTAGGAACCTTACTCCCTTGGCATCAGCTACCACACCCTTGTAACTACTGCTTCAAGTGATGTCTTTAAATGAGACCTCTCTTTAGTTACTATCCCACGTTTTCATGATGCCTCTATCTCAGTGTGTCTAAAAATAAACTCACGCTACTCACCTGAAATCTACTTCAAAGCTCATACCACTAACATAAATAACATTTAATTCAATAAGCAGTTACTAAACATCCATTGTATACAAGAGACTTGTCGTGGGCTAGAGATTCTCCTGCCACTATCTGAACTCAAAAATACTCAAATAGATGGACCTAGAGAAGGCAATGGCACCCCACTCCAGTACTCTTGCCTGGAAAATCCCTTGGACGGAGGCTCCTGGAAGGTTGCAGTCCATGGGGTCACTGAGGGTCGGACATGACTGAGCAACTTCACTTTCACTTTGATGCATTGGAGAAGGAAAGGGCAACCCACTCCAGTGTTCTTGCCTGGAGAGTCCCAGGGATGGGGTAGCCTGGTGGGCTACTATCTATGGGGTCGCACAGAGTCGGACACAACTGAAGTGACTTAGCAGCAGCAACAGAGATTGTCAAACTGAGTGAAGTTAGACAGAGAAGGAGAAATATCATATAACATTTCTTTTATGCATAATCTAAAAAGAAATGATAAAAATGAACTTACTTACAAAACAGAAAGAGACTCATAGACTTACAGAACAAACTTACGGTTGCCGGCAGCAAGGGAGGAAGGATGGGGGAAAAGGATAGTTAGGGAGTTTGGGATGGACATGTACACACTGTTATATTTTAACTGGATAACCAACAACTCCTACTGTATAACACATGACTGTATAAAATATGACTGAAGTCATATAACATATGACTTTGCACTCATCCATATCACATGTAGGCTTTTTGTTGCCATCATGGAGACAGGAATTACTGACCAAATCCACATATGCTAATCCTCTACATTCCAATCTTGCTCTCTTATAACCAACAAGTCCTCATGTAGAACATATGAAACTCTGCTAAATGTAATGTGGCAGCCTAGATGGGAGGGGAATTTAGAAAGAATGGATACATGTATACGTATGGCTGAATCCCTTTGCTGTTCACCTGAAACTACCACAATATTGTTAATCTGCTATACCCCAGTACAAAATAAAAAGCTTTTCTTTAAATACACAAATAAACATTTAATATGGGGGCAATATCTTTCAATAGCTGAATTCTCACCATTTGCTCTCAGAAACTCAAGAACCAATAAGATGTGACCAACAAGGAATACTAATATCTACAAAATATTTCAACTTATACATAGTAGGTAATCAATGAATGTTTACTTAGCTAAATCCTATTTAAATTAATGGTGGAAGCAGAGAAAGTATTAAATTATAGCTCATGCTGGGAATGATAAATAATCCAGAAGCACAGATGAGCATAAAGTAAGTAATATACCTGAAAACGTGGATTGAGATCAGCTATGGAAGTCTTTAATGCAAAAACAGGTGGTTTGATATTTATCTAATAATGTTATCTAATGAATAAGTATGTCTAATCTAATGTAATGGAAAACCACTAAAAGTTTCATTGTAAGTGCAAAGCACTGTCATAGCTATTACTCTTTTTCTGTTGGTACCCTATAGTCCATAGTAAACAAAAGAGTCTGAAATGCAGTACTTGGATGCAGTCTCAAAAACGACAGAATGATCTATGTTCATTTCCTAGGCAAACCATTCAATATCACAGTAATCCAAGTCTATGCCCTGACAAGTAATGCTGAAGAAGTTGAAGTTGAATGGTTCTATGAAGACCTACAAGACCTTCTAGAACTGCACACAAAAAAAGATGTCCTTTTCATTATAGGGGACTGGAATGCAAAAGTAGGAAGTCAAGACATACCTGGAATAACAGGCAAATTTGGCCTTGGAGTACAGAATGAAGCAGGGCAAAGGCTAATAGAGTGTCCCCAAGAGAACGTACTGGTCATAGCAAACACCCTCTACCAACAACACAAGAGAAGACTCTACACATGGACATCACCGGATGGTCAATACCAAAATCAGATTGATTATATTCTTTGCAGCCAAAGATGGAGAAGCTCTATACAGTCAGCAAAAACAAGACCAGGAGCTGACTGTTGCTCAGATCATGAACTCCTTACTGCCAAATTCAGACTTACATTGAAGAAAGTAGGGGAAACCACCACGGGCTTCCCTGGTGGCTCAGAGGTTAAAGTGTCTGCCTGCAATGCGGGAGACCTGGGTTCAATCCCTGGGTTGGGAAGATCCCCTGGAGAAGGAAATGGCAGCCCACTCCAGTATTCTTGCCTAGAGAATCCCATGGGCTGAGGAGCCTGGTGGGCTACAGTTCATGGGGTCACAAAGAGTCAGACACAACTAAGCGACTTCACTTCACTTCACTTCTTCAGGGGAAACCACTAGACTATTCGTGTATGACCCAAATCAAATTCCTTATGATTATACAGTGGAAGGGACAAATAGATTCAAGGTATTATAGAGTGCCTAAAGAACTATGGATGGAGGTTCATAACAATGTATAGGAGTCAGGGATCAAGACCCATTTGAATGCAGAATTCCAAAGAATACCAAGGAGAGATAAGAAAGCCTTCCTCAGCAATCAATACAAAGAAATTAAGGAAAATAATAGAATGAGAAAGACTAGAGATCTCTTCAAGAAAATTAGAGATACCAAGGGAACATTTCATGCAAAGATGGGCTCAATAAAGGACTCAATGGGCTCAATATAGAAATGGTATGGATCGAACAGAAGCAGAAGATATTAAGAGGTGGAAAGAATATATAGAAGAACTATACAAAAAATATCATCACGTCCCATTTAATCATGATGGTGTGATCACTCACCTAGAGCCAGACATCATGGAATGTGAAGTCAAGTGGGCCTTAGGAAGCATCACTATGAACAAAGCTAGTGGAGGTGATGGAATTCCAGTTGAGCTATTTCAAATCCTAAAAGGTGATGCTGTGAAAGTGCTGCACTCAATATGCCAGCAAATTTGGAAAACTCAGCAGTGGCCACAGGACTGGAAAAGGTCAGTTTTCATTCCAATCCCTAAGAAAGGCAATGCCAAAGAATGTTCAAATTACAGCACAGTTGCACTAATCTCACACGCTAGCAAAGTAATGCTCAAAATTCTACAACCAGGCTTCAGCAATACATGAATCGTGAACTTCCAGATGTTCAAGTTGGATTTAGAAAAGGCAGAGGAACCAGAGATCAAATTGCCAACATCCACTGGATCATCAAAAAAGCAAGAGAGTTCCAGAAAAATATCTATTCCTGCTTTATTGACTATGCCAAAACTTTTGACTGTGTGGATCACAACAAACTGTGGAAAATTTTTCAAGACATAGGAATACCAGACCACCTGACCTGCCTCCTGACAAATCTGTATGCAGGTCAGGAGGCAACAATTAGAACAGAACATAGAGCAACAGACTGCTTCCAAATAGGAAAAGGAGCACGTCAAGGCTGTATATTGTCACCTTGCTTATTTAGCTTATATGCAGAGTACATCATGAGAAACACCGGATTGGAAAAAGCACAAGCTGGAATCAAGATTGCTGGGAGAAATATCAGTAACCTTAGATATGCAGATAACACCACCCTTCTGGCAGAAAGCAAAGAAGAACTAAAGAGCCTCTTGATGAAAGTGAAAGAGGAGAGTGAAAAAGTTAGCTTAAAGCTCAACATTCAGAAAACTAAGATCATGGCATC
>SJYV01035137.1:583205-667000 GCA_006410875.1 Neotragus pygmaeus | reverse complement strand
TAAAGTGTCTGCCTGCAATGCGGGAGACCTGGGTTCAATCCCTGGGTTGGGAAGATCCCCTGGAGAAGGAAATGGCAGCCCACTCCAGTATTCTTGCCTAGAGAATCCCATGGGCTGAGGAGCCTGGTGGGCTACAGTTCATGGGGTCACAAAGAGTCAGACACAACTAAGCGACTTCACTTCACTTCACTTCTTCAGGGGAAACCACTAGACTATTCGTGTATGACCCAAATCAAATTCCTTATGATTATACAGTGGAAGGGACAAATAGATTCAAGGTATTATAGAGTGCCTAAAGAACTATGGATGGAGGTTCATAACAATGTATAGGAGTCAGGGATCAAGACCCATTTGAATGCAGAATTCCAAAGAATACCAAGGAGAGATAAGAAAGCCTTCCTCAGCAATCAATACAAAGAAATTAAGGAAAATAATAGAATGAGAAAGACTAGAGATCTCTTCAAGAAAATTAGAGATACCAAGGGAACATTTCATGCAAAGATGGGCTCAATAAAGGACTCAATGGGCTCAATATAGAAATGGTATGGATCGAACAGAAGCAGAAGATATTAAGAGGTGGAAAGAATATATAGAAGAACTATACAAAAAATATCATCACGTCCCATTTAATCATGATGGTGTGATCACTCACCTAGAGCCAGACATCATGGAATGTGAAGTCAAGTGGGCCTTAGGAAGCATCACTATGAACAAAGCTAGTGGAGGTGATGGAATTCCAGTTGAGCTATTTCAAATCCTAAAAGGTGATGCTGTGAAAGTGCTGCACTCAATATGCCAGCAAATTTGGAAAACTCAGCAGTGGCCACAGGACTGGAAAAGGTCAGTTTTCATTCCAATCCCTAAGAAAGGCAATGCCAAAGAATGTTCAAATTACAGCACAGTTGCACTAATCTCACACGCTAGCAAAGTAATGCTCAAAATTCTACAACCAGGCTTCAGCAATACATGAATCGTGAACTTCCAGATGTTCAAGTTGGATTTAGAAAAGGCAGAGGAACCAGAGATCAAATTGCCAACATCCACTGGATCATCAAAAAAGCAAGAGAGTTCCAGAAAAATATCTATTCCTGCTTTATTGACTATGCCAAAACTTTTGACTGTGTGGATCACAACAAACTGTGGAAAATTTTTCAAGACATAGGAATACCAGACCACCTGACCTGCCTCCTGACAAATCTGTATGCAGGTCAGGAGGCAACAATTAGAACAGAACATAGAGCAACAGACTGCTTCCAAATAGGAAAAGGAGCACGTCAAGGCTGTATATTGTCACCTTGCTTATTTAGCTTATATGCAGAGTACATCATGAGAAACACCGGATTGGAAAAAGCACAAGCTGGAATCAAGATTGCTGGGAGAAATATCAGTAACCTTAGATATGCAGATAACACCACCCTTCTGGCAGAAAGCAAAGAAGAACTAAAGAGCCTCTTGATGAAAGTGAAAGAGGAGAGTGAAAAAGTTAGCTTAAAGCTCAACATTCAGAAAACTAAGATCATGGCATCCGGTCCCATCACTTCATGGAAAAGAGATGGGGACACAGTGGAAACAGTGGCTGACTTTATTTTGGGGAGCTCAAAAATCACTGTAGATGGTGACTGCACCCATGAAATTAAAAGATGCATGCTCATTGAAAGAAAAGTTATGACCAACCTAGACAGCATATTAAAAAGCAGAGACATTACTTTGCCAACAAAGGTCTGTCTAGTCAGAGCTATGGTTTTTCCAGTGGTCATGTATGGATGTGAGAGTTGGGACTATAAAGAATTGATGAAAGTGAAAGCCAAAAAATTGATGCTTCTGAACTGTGGTGTTGGAGAAGACTCTTGAGAGTCCCTTGGACAGCAAGGAGATTCAACCAGTCCAACCTAAAGGAAATCTGTCCTGAATATTCATTGGAAGGACTGATGCTGAAGCTGAAACTCCAATACTTTGGTCATACGATGCGAAGAGCTGACTCATTGGAAAAGACCCTGATGCTGGGAGAGATTGAAGGCAGGAGGAGAAGGGATTACAGAGGATGAGATGGTAGATGGCATCACTAACTCAATGGACATGAGTTTGAGTAGACTCCGGGAGATGGTGATGGACTGGAGGGCCTGACATGCGGTAGTCCATGGGGTCACAGAGAGTCAGACACAACTGAGCAACTGAACTGAACTGAGTCCAAGCAGTCACAAGGAGTTGGACATGACTGAAGCAACTTAGCACACACACATGCATGCACCATGAACTTAAGAAACTATATGTTGGAAATGACTGAAGTATCATTACAATGACAACATATATCCAAACAAAGATTTGCATGCAAATATTTGCAAGAGGTGTTTTAATTATAGCTAAAAAACTGAAATGTCCAAGTATCCATCAACTAGTCAATAAACAAATTGCAGGGCAACCATATGTGGAATATTATTCAACAATAAAAGAGGAAAGAATAATACTAATACATGCAACATGAATTAATCCCAAAAGCATTCTAAGTGCAAGTAACCTCATTAAAAATTTTACATACTGAATGAACTAATTCATGTGACTTTATAAAAAAGGCAAAATCAGAAGGACAGAAAAACAGATCAGCAGTTGCCAAGGGCTAGAGACCAGGAGGGTGGCAAATGAACTGACTGTACATGCTGATTGACACATTTTTGGATGATGCAAATGTTCTATGTCTTAACTGTAGCAGTGATTACACAACTATATACATTTGCCAAAATTTATTAAAATATACACTCAAAAAGAGTGAATTTTATAATATGTAATTACACCCAGATAAACCTATATAGACAGGGAGCCCTGGCATGCTACAGTTAATGGGGTCGCAAACTGTCAGACACTACTGAGCAACTGAACTGAACTGAACTGAAACCTATAAAAAAATCCAAATTAAATCTGATGATAGTGTGACTAGACAGTGAGACTGATTCTAAATACATCAAAAAGGAATAAATGATAGATGTCAGCAACTAACTGCATATAAAACCAAAGGAATAACTTTCTTCTGAAAGCACGGAGGAATCACTAAAAATAAATAAATAAATAAAGAGTCCAATAAAAGGAAGTGGCTTGGGAGGTGGATTTTTTTCTTCAGAATTAATAAGATGTAATTTACATAAAGTTGAAGGTGCAGGGTAAAGATCTGAATATGTATTTATTATAAAATAAATGTCACAAAGGGTTAGTGACCATTTTCATTATCTCATATAATTATCATTTTGCTTTTATTGTGAAAACATTTAAGATATACTCTCTAAGTAACTTTCAAATATATAATATGTATTACTGACTATAGCTACAGTGCTGTTCATTAGACTCCCAAAATTTATTCAACTTACACCTGAAAGTTCATTTTCTTTGACAAGTATCTCATTTCTCCCACACCCTCAGCCTCTGGTAACCACCATTCTACTCTCTGTATCTGTGAGTCTCATTTATTTAGATTCCACATATAAGTGAGATTTTACAGTAATTTTCTATATCTTCAAGGTCCACCCATGTTGTCACAAATAACAGAATTTCCTTCTTTTTGTGGCTGAATCGTATTTCACAGTATATACTTACCACACTTTCTTTATCCATTCATCCAACAGTGAATGAACTCAAGATTGCCCTCCTGCCTTATAAATAATGCTGCAATGAATATGAGAGTGCAGATGTCTCTTTGGGATAGGGATTTTGTTTACTTTGAATAAATATACAGGAGTGTAACTGCTAGATCACATGGTAGTTCTTTAGGCTTCCCCGGTAGCTCAGCTGGTAAAGAATTGGCCTGCAATGCAGGAGACCCTCGTTTGGGTTGGGAAAATCCCCTGGAGGAGGGCAGGGCAACCCACTCTAGTATTCTTCCCTAGAGAATCCCATGGACATAGGAGACTGGTGGGCGGCAGTCCATGGGGTTGCAAAGAGTTGGACATGACTGAGTGAGTAAGAACAGCACATAGTAGTTCTACTTTTAATTTTTTAAGAAACTTCCATACTAGTTTCCATTGTGGATACACCAGTTTTACATTCGCACTTCTCAGGTCTTACATTTTAGTTTTTAATTCATTTGAGCTAATTTCTGTGAATGATGTAATAAATTATTTTCACTTTCATTCTTTTATATATGATCATCCAGTTTTGCCAACACCATTTATTGAAGAGTCTATCCTTTATTCCCACTGAGTACTCATGAAAGTACCATAATATTTTGATTACCATAGCTTTGTAATATAGTTTGAAATCAAGAAGTGTGATGCCCCCAGCTTTTTCAAAATTGCCTTGGCTATTCAGGGTCTCTGTTGGGTTTTTGTTTTTGTTTTTTTTTACTTTACAACACTGTATTGGTTTTGCCATACATCAACATGAATCCGCAACAGGTGTACATAAGTTCCCACTCCTGAACCCCCCTCGCATCTATTATGAAAACTGCCATTGGAAATTCAATGAAGATTGCATTGAATCTATAGATGGCTTTGGATACTATGAGCATTCTAGTAATATCAGTTCTTCTGATTCATGAACATGGGATATCTTTCCATTTATTTGTGTCTTCTTTGATTTCTTTCATCAAAATATTATCCCTTTTAGTGTACAAACCTTTCATTTCCTTGATTATATTTATTTCCAAATATTGTATCATTCTTAATGATATTGTAAACTAGATTATTTTCCTTATTTCTTTTTCAGGAACTAGAATAAGAAAAACATAGTGAGCCTGAGGTAATCAGAAGGAAGGAGATAAGAAAGATGAGAACAAAATTACTGAAATAAAAACCAGAAAAACAGACATGATCAAGAAAATTCAGAGCTTATTTTCTAAAAAAGATAAAATTGCCAAAACTCTAGCTAGACTAAGAAAAGAGACAAGATTGAAATAAAATCAGCAATGAAAGACACATTACAAAAGATACCACAGAAATACAAAAGATCATAACAGACTGCTACAAATAATTGTTACTCCAACAAATTGGACAACCAAGAAGAAATGGATGAACTCCTAGAAATATGCAATTTACTTAAACTGAATTGTGAAAAAACAGAAAATCTGAACAAACCAGTAACAAGTAAGGAGACAAAATCAGTAACCGAAAATCTCCTAACAAAGAAGAGAGATGTGTATAAGAGACAGAGACAAGCTAACTTGAATTCTTTCCTCAGCTCAGTCATCAGAGGCCTGGACACTTCCTTGATTACTGCCCTGCCTTCATCAGCAGCCCCTGCCCAGATTCTCCAGACATCTCTGCTGCATCCATCTGTCCATGCGTNCTGGATAGTTTCACTGGTAAATTCTAGCAAACAAGTAAAGAATTTATACCAATCCTTCACAAACTCCTTCAAAAAACTGAAGAGCAGGAACTTCATTTACGGCCAGCATTACCCTGATAACAAAGCCAGATAAAGGTACTACAAGAAAAGAAAACTAAAAGCCAACATACTTGACGAGAATAGATACAAAATCTCTCAACAAAGTATAGAAAACAAAATTCAGCAACATGTTAAGTCATACACCATGATCAAGTAGGATTTATCTCTAGAATGCAAGGACAGTTTAACATAAACAAATCAATAAATGTGATATACCACATTAATAGAATGAAAGATTTAAATCATATGATCATCTCAATATATGCAGAAAAAGCATTTGACAAAGTTTAACATTCTTTCCTGATAAAAACTCTCCACAAAGTAGATATAAAAAGAAGGTACTGCAACATAATAAAGGTCATATATGACAAGCCTAGGCTTCCCAAGTGGTGCAGTGGTAAAGCATCACCTGCCAATGCAGGAGACAAGGGTTCAATCCCTGGGACAGGAAGATCCTCTGGAGAAGGAAATGGCACCCCACTCCAGTATTCTTGCCTGGGAAATCCCATGGACAGAGGAGCCTGGTGGGCTACAGTCCATGGGGTCACAGAGTCGGACATGACTGAACACACAGGCACACGTGACAAGCCTACAGTTAACGCCATACTCAGCAGTGAAAGACTGAAAGCTTTTCCTCTAAGATCGGGGCAAGACAAGGTGCCCACTCTCACGACTCATATTCAGCATAGTAGTCCTAGAAGCAAAGAAGTAAAATTGTCTCTGTTTGCAGATGATGTGATCTTACACACAAAAAAATCCTAATAACTCCATCCCAAAAAAAGTCAGAATTAAAACAAATTTAGTAAAGTTGCAAGACACAAAATGAACATATAGAAATCAGTTGCATTGACAGCAAAATATCTGGAAAAGAATTAAAAGGATGTGAATGTTTATTTCAGCATTGACCACGACATTTAAGACACAGGACAGAGGTCAGGCCAATCAAGTTAAAAAGCCTGAAAAGCAGTGAGAAAGACAGTAACTAAAAAAGACAGGCAGGACTGAAAATTAGAATTTTGTAAATAAATGGCACATAACTTACATTTGTATTTTTAGGAGTAGATAAGACTACTACATAAAAGTTGGAAATCAGATATTTTGTGGCCATCCACAATTAGGCTGCAATATGGAGAATAAGAAACATCCAAAGAATAGGTTAATTTTAGAAATGTGACAGTAACAATCTCTAATGCTTTAGAATAGTCAAAAAAATTTTTTAAAAATTTAATGTAGATTTTGACATCACTGAGTAACCTTAAATGGTAAAATTTAAGCAGAATAGGAAGGGTAGAATTCAGATGGCAAGAGTTTGAAAACAGCAAGCTCTCAAGAACTCTGAAAATAATAAAAGGTTTTTTGGAAAGATTGAAAACAGTAAAAGGCTTTTCTTGCAAAGATTGCCTGGAAGGTTATCACTAGTAATCTTTGTTCTTGGCAAACAAGAATAGAGGCTGAAAAAATGATGGTCGGGAAAGAATTCAGAATTTTTTTTAATCCTCAAGTACTTGGTTTCTAGGGACTGCAGAGCTAAAAATCAAACCATAAATGTTTTTTGAAGGCTTAAAAACCCAACATTCAGTTTATCCAAGGGCCATCAGGCCCTAGGATATATTAGGTCATGGTGCCCAAATTGATTCAAACCAAAAATCAATTAAATAATTTACCATGAAAAGCATAACTGTTAAGCTGGCTGTTCTTTATCTTGGCTGGACAACACATAATTACCCTGGACGAAAGTTTTTGGGGTGGGGGAAGCAAGTTTAAAATTATAAGGTATTCGTCACCCTCACTAGCATTTAGACTCCTTCCCCATATAATCCTTCTGTTTCATTGCCAGTTTCTAAAACTACAGTCCAGTCTTTATTAAAACTGGGAAGTTTTTAAAATGGCAAATTTCTGGCCCTTGCTAAGATTAAACTAAACTTCTGAGAGTGACAGCCTGACATCTCCACTTTTTAACAGTTTCAGCACACCATCCAGATGATTTCAATGCACATTAGAGCATCAGTGGTGTGGTCTATTCTCACTTCCACTTCCTCACTTCATACTTGATTCGTGTCAATCTGGCTTCTACTGTCCTATCTGTTCTTCTCTTGCTGAAATATCCAATAACATCTTAATTTTCAGCTCCAATGCCATTATTCTAATTTACTACCCTAAAACAATGACCATTTTTACCACTCTGTCTTTCTTAGAACTCTCTATTTCTTGGCTTTTAAGGTAGCATTCCCTCCAGGTTCTTTCTTCTCACTTGACTTGGGTTGTTTTCTTCACTAAATCCTCTCCCACTGCCTTGGGCCATACATTTTGAGTAATTCCAGAGTTCAGTCTTTGTTTTCTCCTTTTGCATTTCTAGGCTCTCTTCTGGGATAACTTCATTCATTCCCATTACAGTTTCCATTGGCTATATATTGATAATTTTCAAGCCTTTGTTTCCATTCCCAGTCTTTCTAAAACTGTGGTCACTAATCTCCAGTGCTCACCAAAGAGCTGCTTTTAAGGATTAAGCAAATTTGAGACAGAAGCTGCAGAAAAGGCTGTGAGTGGAACTGCTCACAAAAAGTCTGGGAAAGTGTTGACCGAACTGCCTAAGACTGTGGATATAAGAGCCATGTTGAGAACCAGTTGACCATCAACCCAGGTAACATAAAGCTAGTAACTAAGCAGACTGATCCAGCCCAGAAACCCTAAAAGTTGAGACAATGTTAATGTTAAGCAATCTGGGGTCAAGAGCAAGTGGTTGTAAAGCTGACTGTGGGCTTGGACCGATGCAGGAACTGAAGCAAGAGTTTGGCCAAGAATAAGGCTGGAAGCTATAGGTGTATGGATCCACGTGCTGGCAAAATGCAGGAGCATGGTCCTAAGGCAATAAGCATATAGCCTATCCACTGACAAACAAGCTTAAAGAGGGTACAAAGTTCCATCAGTTTATCTATAAAAACCAAAAAGAAAAAAATTTGTTTAATCACCTAGAGATCTTGGATTTAATATGTGCTTAATTTGAGGTAGACAGAACATTCCAGGATTATCCTATCTAAGTGCAATTTCTCCTCCTCCACTCCCTCCCTTTTAAATGTCTAATTATAAAACTTTTCAAACAGAAAATGATTCAATACATGTGTAGCCCCTACAGAGATTAAGCAGATGTTAATATTTTGCTCTAATTGCTTCTGGTGACTGATCTTTTTTGAAGAGATAAATTGGTACATATGAGCCCCCCAAACATTTGCTCTTAACTCTACTTCCCCAGGATTGTCGCTCTGCTGAAGTCAGGGTATCTCAATCTCACCCCTGGCTTTCTTGTACTGTGGGAGAACGGTGAAGGACAGGGAAGCCTGGTGTGCTGGTCGCAAAGAGTCAGACATGACTGAGCAACTGAACTACAATGGTGGAAAGACAAACAGTAAATCTAAAAATGTTAACTCAGCATTGGGTAAAACTAAGAGAAAAATCTATGTCACAGTGGTATTTGAGAGAAACCTTGGACTGAACCAACATTGTTGAAAGAGGTACTTTGCGAAGTCAAACCATTGTACTAGTCATTACTTGCTTCAGGAAAAGAAGGACATGGTTAGAAAATATTAATATTCCAACAACCCCTGGAAGCAAATGAAGAAATTGCTATGACACCGGCTAAGTGAGATAATAATAGTACTTAAATCTAAACCTGTGCAAATTTTGCTTATTATTTTCATTAAAGTAAATGACTTTCTTCAGTGTTCAGTGAGGAGAAAGTAGATCCCCACATTAGCCAACATTTAACTACAAAATTCAAAGAATGTAAAGGCATATGGAAACCCCAAATTTTGTTTTAGGAAACTGTTCAATCAAACAATATATTTGGAATAAGAATTAAAATTTGGCCATCTAAGCCATAAGTGTCCTCACATATTTTGTATTTATTAAACCAGTACCATATATATAAGAGCAGTTTCTCTTGCTCCTCAGGAAGATTCAGACACCTTGGGTTTAGATTTACCTGATGACAGAAAAAAATGTTTTAATTTTTTATATGACAGGTGCTTCTAACAGATTCCAGTCCAAATACAATGTAAAAAGGTAATTAGGCAGAGGAGATAGACAGGTAAATAGGTAGGTAGATAAGTAGATAATAAAGTATGCATACTTCAAATTTTACATAAATATACCATATCTTTAACATTATGTTTTAAGGTTTATTCTTACATGGGTGTGTGTGTGTGTGCATATGTATGTATGTGTATGTGTGTATATATATATATATATATACACATAAATATATACAGTTAACTCCTTTTCAATGGCTATATATTACACTGAATAAATTAATACTAGTTTATTTCTCCCTTCTACTAATAAGGAAAATTTAGTTTGTTTTTAATGTTTCACTATTATTTCTCTGTAGTGAATACTCTTGAATTAATTCTTTGTGAATTTACATAAGAGTTTTTCTAAAACAGTCAGAAGTGAAATGCTACGTCACAAGGCATAAGCATCTTAAACTTTATCAGGTGTTGGAAACTGCTTTCCAAAGAACCTGAACAAATTTTACTCTCCCACAGCAATTTATTTCTGTGTACATTCTCACAAATACATACTAATATTAGTCTTACAAACATTTGTCAAGCAGATGGATGTGAAGCGGTATCTGACTGTTATTCAGTCTGAATTTCTTAGATTGCTAGTGAAGTGGAGCATAGGACTTCCCAGGTGGCTCAGTGGGTAAAGAACCCACCTGAAATGTAGGAAACACAGGAGATGCAAGTTGGCATATTTTAGTTTTTTTATTAGTAGTTTTCTCCTCTATGAATTGCCTGTTCATATAATTTGCACATTTTCCTGTTAGGTTGATTATTATTATTATTTGTTTGAGATCTTTATATATTCTAGACACGAACCCTTTGTTCTTTACATGCATTGTAATTATTTTTTACTTGCTTGTGGTATATATTTTTGCTTTGTTCATGGTGGGTTTTGTCACATAAAAGTCACACTATCTGGGAAGTAAAGCAAAGCTTTGTGGTTAACTATCAAATAACCTGGAAATCGTCTCCTTTTGTGTCATCAAATGCTGAAGGAGGCACTTTCTTTAATGAAAACTGTACGTAAAGACTCGCACAGATTCAAATTTAAGTAATGCCCTTGCCCCACTGGACTACTTTTCAGCAGTCATGGCACTTTGCTCCTTTTCATTTTCAGCTTTATATCTATCACTTGTAAAGTTCTCTCTATGTTGTGAACTCAGTTATGTACTTAAGACAGGTTTTTGTCAAGTTTTATCAAGAATTTTTAATACATGGAAGTGAAAGATGGTTCCGGTCCTCTTATTCCACCACTTTATGTGAATCTCATCCCTTTCCACCCACTCTTAAAGAACACCTTGGCATATGTTGACATTCACTCAGGCCAGCCCACCAGCTATTAGTCTAAGATAGCTACTGTCCTTCTTTTTCCCTGGAAGACTGAAGAGGGAGGAAAAAAGAAATGACCCAGAGCCTGAAAGAAGAGCAGCATCCCTTCAAAAAAGATGGAAAGACACAGTTTGTCCCAGTCATTGGAGGACATTTTGCTCCCTCAGATGCAAAAAAAATGAGGACAATCTTCTGTAGAAACATAACAGAAAGTGCTTATCCTTGAATATAATCATCTTAGATATAAAAACATAAATAGAAATTTGACATATAAAGTAAGAACAATTTTATTATTTTTCAAAATAATATGAAAAATCCAAGTAGATCTGAATAACAAGAAGTCCATGTGGAATTACAAATCAAGCTTGATTCGAGGAACTAATCCATGTATCAAATTTAACATGCAGGTGAATTTAAGCTAGAGAGTTGCAAACTTTAGTATATTCAGTCATTCAAAGAGCAGGCTGTTGCCCACTCCAGGTCCCCATGCCCAGAGAGTCTGATTCAGGAGGCTTTAGGATGTGCCCCAAAATCTGCATTCCCACAATTATTTCAGTGTATTCTGTTCTATATCTGTATTAGGAAGTTTTGAGAAACCCTAGTGTGTAAACACTAGTGTGTAAGTGATGAGGAAACAATAGAGGTTTAGAGGAATAATCTAATCAGAATTTTGCTCTAGAAAGCTTATTCTAGAATTTAGAGGAGGCAGATTAGATGAGGAAAAGACTAGAGAATTACTGCAATAATGCAGTTGAAAGGTAATAAGAGTTAAAACAAGATAAGGGGTGGGAGGTCAGAAAAGAAAGAGAGATGCTGAATCGATCCCTGGGTGCGGAAGATTCCCTGGAGAAGGAAATGGCAACCCACTCTAGTATTCTTGCCTGGAGAATCCCATGGACAGAGGAGTCTGGCAGGCTACAGTCCATGGGGTCGAAAAGAGTCGGACATGACTTAGCAACTAACACAAACAATATCCAGCAAAAGAGTAGAGATTGAATATAAACTAAATGGAAGAATTAAAGATACATCTGAAGTTACCATTTTAAGAGAATAATGATGCTGTTTGTAATACTGTAGCACAAACCCATGAAAATAGAGAAAATAACTTATTTGATTATCAACATGTGAGTTTGAAATACTAGAGTTATCCTGTGAGCAACTGGGGGAATACAGTTAAATCCCCTACATACAAACCTTCAAGTTGCTAATTTTCAAAGATGCAAATGTGCATTCCATCAGCGTCAGGTGTGAGTGGAATTACAGCCTGCCCTCTCTCTCCTATTGCTATCAATCCTTCAGCTCTACCATCTTCCTCCTCCTCTCCCTCCTCCAGTCAGTAACTGTTCTTGCCTGTTCACCTGATGCCAGTCCCTGTATGCCAGCTGTTGTACTGTACTACTGCAATTTTTAAGGTATTGTACTCTACAATTTAAAAACTTTTATTTTTTGTTTGTATTTTTAATGTATTATTTGCATGTATTATTTGTATTTTAAACCTATTATAGTATAGTACTACATAGCCAATCATGTTAGTTGGGTAGCTAGGCTAACTTTGTTGGACTGACAAACAAACTGGGCTAGGAAAATGCTCTTGGCACAAAACTCGTTCATTTATAGGGGACTTACTGAACACATCTGGAATCAGACAAGGTAGTTTTACAAGTTCTAGGCATAGAGATTATAGTTGAAACCACAGAGGCCTGTGAGATTGCTCAAGAGGAAAGGAGGGGAAGGAGAAGAGAAGAGAAAAGCTAAAAGGTGAGCTTTGGGGAGTATTTAAATGTAGGCGATTAGAAAAGGAAAAGAAAACCAGAAAGAAGGTGGGGAAAGAAACGGCTGAGTGCTATATCTCAAGAATCTGTAACAGAGAGTTTCATAAAAGAACTAAAATGGTCAATAGCGTTATATGATCTTAAAGTGAAAGTGAAGTCGCTCAGTCGTGGATGACTCTTTGCGACCGTGTGGACTGTAGCCTACCAGGCTTTTCCGTCCATGGGATTCTCCAGGCAAGAATACTGGAGTGGGTTGCCATTTCCTTCTCCAGGTATGAGGGGCTACCTATTATAAGGCTGGAGAGCATCAATGGTGGTCTTTAAGAGTGCAGTTTCAGTTGGCAGGATTTATATAGCTCCAAGTGAAAATATAAGTAAGAACTGAGAAAGTAGACATGATAAAAGTAAAATTATGCAGAGAGTTCTGATGGTAACTTCAGGGCNGTATGAGGGGCTACCTATTATAAGGCTGGAGAGCATCAATGGTGGTCTTTAAGAGTGCAGTTTCAGTTGGCAGGATTTATATAGCTCCAAGTGAAAATATAAGTAAGAACTGAGAAAGTAGACATGATAAAAGTAAAATTATGCAGAGAGTTCTGATGGTAACTTCAGGGCATGGATAACTTGGAAAAACGTGAAGTTCTGTTCTTAGAAGAAATATGTTAATCTATATGCTGAAGGGAAGGAGCAAATGGAGCAAAATAGAATGAAGACAGAAAATAAAAATAATACTTGGACTTCTCTCCCATTTAGGTCTCCAGAGAGCATTGAGTAGAGTTCTCAGTGCTATATAGTAGGTTTTCATTAAAACTAATGAAAACCGATGTATAAAATGCATCTATTTTATACATAGTATCAATAGTGTATAAAAAGGGACTATATGTAAACATACAGTTGATTCACTTTGCTCTACAACAGAAACTAACAAAACATTGTAAAGCAACTATATTCCAATAAAAATTAATTTAAAATATATCAAAAAATAGGCATTAAAAAATCAACCCCTGCCAAAAAAAGAAAGTAAAAAGAATACTTGATGGAACAAAGTCAGGGAGAGGGTAAAAGGGATGGACCAAGAGAACAATTTGGTAGGGTTAGCCGTGAAAAGGATGTATCTCTTCTGCCAAACTTGACAGAAGGCAAAAATAGAAAAAAGTAGTCGAAAGGCAAATTAAGGCGTTGTCAGGAAAGGAATTAAAAGAGCTCATCCAAATTAATTTAATTTTTTCAGTAGAAGTCACCTGCTTGGAATGCGAGCAGGCTTTTAACTCTAGGCTCACGGACAAGTAAGTGGTCTTAAGTTGGAAATGTATCAATATAGAAAAACATAAAATTTTCTAAGCTGCCTCTAAGTCAATTATCCAGTTTCAATGACATGAGTAGACTGAGAAAAGGGTAGAAAAGGGTAGAGCATCAGTTGTCTATTGCCACAAGATTTCAGTGGCTTTTGTGAGTTTTTCTCGCTGGCATGTCTGGGAGTCACCTGGTAGCTGGCTCACCCAGACAGTGATGACTCCTGGGGTGGGGTGTGGTTCAACATGCCCAGCAGGACAACTTGAGGAAGCTCCCGTGGTGATGGCAGAGGCTAAGAAGAGCAAACCCCAACACACAAGCCCACTTCAAGCCTCTTCTTATGCTATATCTGTGAACATCCATTGACCAAAGCAAGCCACGAGGCTGAACCCATTGCCAAAGAGTGGGACAGATCCCTCCAGCCATGGTGGAAGGCCACTGCAAAGATGTCGACTTACCCAGGGGTGAATAACTGATTGCTGTCAATGAACTTTTGCCTAGTAAATAAAGTTACAGATAGATACTGCTTTATCACAGTAAACAGACATCTTGGGATGAAATATTTCAACATATGTTCTCATATTGGGAGTAAGCTTCCAGCCAAGGTGCTTGGTGTAGTTAAGGCAACAATTTTTCAATTAATGTATTATTCTATTGGAATAATAGAATTGGAAATTTTTGAGTATTACATATTGTCCCCAAATTACCATAGTTATTGCTGTGAAGAAAAATGCAAATAAAATAACTCAACAATACAGTACAATCACAGACAATATCATTCTGACATGGTCTGGGTATTGTGTATTCCTGGTTGCATCGCAAACAAAATAAATCAAAGTGGTAAGAGGAAAAAAGGGCATGATTCGGACAAATGAATGTAAAGTTCATGTTTTAAAGTCTAATGACTTGAAATGACAAGCTTGTAACTTTTTAATAGAGCTTTGAAAAATGGTTTGCAAAATATAAGAGCTGTTAATCTGCTCCCACAAGCCTTTTGCTCTCATGACTCCGCAATGTCACCAATGATGTCACCAATGACCTCCCTATTGCTAAGCTCCATCAGCACTTGACATACCTGATCCCCCATCCCTCTTTAGTACACTTTCTTCCCATGTCTTTTGCCGATACTATATTTCCTTGATCTTCCTCCTGTTTACCAAGGTTTCCTCCTCAGTCTCTACTGTGAGTTTCTCCTCTTCTCTCCACCTTTTAACACTGGAGAACCCTGGGGCTTAGTCCTTGGGCTTCTTTCCTTTATCCATCCACATTTATTTTCCAGGAAATCTTATCTCATCCTATCACTTTGGATCATGGGATGATTTCTATGTCTCCAACCCAGACTTCTCTTCTGAAATCCAGCTTCTTCTATTCAGGTGCTAACTATACAAAAAGGCTCGTTTTGCCTTTTCATACTGTTTATGGGGTTCTCAACGCAGGAATACTGAAATGGTTTGCCATTCCCTTATCCAGTGGACCACATTTTGTCAGAACTCTCCACCATGATCCATCCGTCTTGGGTGGCCTGACATGGCATGGCTCATAGTTTCTTTGAGTTAGACAAGGCTATGCTGCTGCTGCTTCTGCTGCTAAGTCGCTTCAGTCATGTCCAACTCTGTGTGACCCCATAGACGGCAGCCCACCAGGCTACCCTGTCCCTGGGATTCTTCAGATAAGAACACTGGAGTGAGTTGCCATTTCCTTCTCCAATGCATGAAAGTGAAAAGTGAAAGTGAAGTCACTCAGTCGTGCCCAACTCTAGCAACCCCATGGACTGCAGTCCACCAGGCTCCTCCATCCATGGGATTTTCCAGGCAAAAGTACTGGAGTGGGGTGCCATTGCCTTCTCCGAGACAAGGCTATGATCCATGTTATTAGATTGCAGTCCAACATCTGCTGGATCATCGAAAAAACAAGACAGTTCCAGAAAAACATCTACTTCTGTTTTATTGACTATGCCAAAGCCTTGGAGTGTGTGGATAACAATAAGCTGTGGAAATTCTGAAAGAGACGGGAATACTAGACCACTTGACCCACCTCTTGAGAAATCTGTATGCAGGTCAAGAAGCAACAGTTAGAAATGGACATGGAACAACAGACTGGTTCCAAATCAGGAAAGGAGTATGTCAAGGGTGTATATTGTCACCTTGGTTATTTAATTTATATGCAGAATACATCATGAGAAATGATGGGCTGGAGAAAGTACAAGCTGGAATCAAGGTTGCCAGGAGAAATATCAATCACCTCAGATATGCAGATGATACCACCCTTATGGCAGAAAGTGAAGAACTAAAGAGCCTCTTGATGAAAGTGAAAGAGGAGAGTGAAAAAGTTGGCTTAAAGTTCAACATTCAGAAAACTAAGATCATGGCATCCAGTTCCATCACTTCATGGCAAATACATGGAAAAATAGTGGAAACAGTATCAGAGTTTATTTTGAGGGGGCTCCAAAATCACTGCAGATGGTGACTGCCGCCATGAAATTAAGACGCTTACTGCTTGAAAGAAAAGTTATGACCAACCTAGAGAGCACTTTGCAAACAAAGGTCCATCTAGTCAAGGCTATGTTTTTCCAGTAGTCATGTATGATGTGGAGAAGGCAATGGCACCCCACTCTAGTACTCTTGCCTGGAAAATCCCATGGACAGAGGAGCCTGGTAGGCTGCAGTCCATGGGGTCACTAAGAGTCGGACACGACTGAGCGACTTCACTTTGACTTTTCACTTTCATGCATTGGAGAAGGAAATGGCAACCCACTCCAGTATTCTTGCCTAGAAAATCCCAGGGATGGGGGAGCCTGGTAAGCTGCCGTCTATGGGGTCGCACAGAGCTGGACATGACTGAAGCGACTTAGCAGCAGCAGCAGCAGCAGCATGTATGATGAGAAAGTTGGATAATAAAGAAAGCTGAGCACTGAAGGATTAATGCTTTTGAACTGTGTTGTTGGAGAAGATTCTTGAGAGTCCCTTGGACTGCAAGGAAATCCAACCAGTCCATCCAGTACAACCTCTATTTGTATATCTAATGTTGTTACTGTTTAATTGCTCGGTCATGTCTGATTCTTTTGTGACCCCATGGACTGTAGCCCGCCAGGGTTCTCCATTCATGGGATTTCCCAAACAAGAATACTGGAATGGGTCACCATTTCCTCCTCCAGGGGATCTTCCCCACCCAGGGATCAAACTCGTGTCCCCTGCATTGGCAGGCAGATTCTTTATCCTTGAGCCACCAAGGAAGTCCCATATATTTAATAGCTATCTCAAATTTAAACAAGACTAAAATCAAACTCCTAATCTTTCACTCTAAACCTGTAGATTCCTAACTCATCTGACCGTAATTCCACCCTGGCAGGTGCTTTTGTCAAAAACCTCAAGAGTCATTCTGGATTTCTGTCTTTCTTTTTCACTCCACATTCTTTCTACCCATTCTATTAGATAAATGTGTTGGCTCCAACATCCACTGCTGTCCCTGCTCCAACCATCATCTTCGACCCGGATTACTGTGTTGGAATGCTTATCAATCTATGTACTTTCATACTCACCATTCCACAGTCTATTCTCAACAGCGATCCTTCTAAAATCAAAGTTTGATCATGTCACTTTGCTCAAAATACCTCAAAGGCCCCCTGAAGATGAAAGCCTTACAACAGCCTCTAGGTGGGGCTTCCCGGGTGGCGCTAGTGGTAAAGAACTTACCTGCTAATGCAGGAGACGGAGAAGACTCCTCGGGTTCAGTCCCTGGGTCGGGAAGATCCGCTGGAGGAGGGCACTGTAACCCACTCCAGTATTCTTGCCTGGAGAATTCCATGGACAGAGGAGCCTTAGGGGCTACAGACCACAGGGTTAGAGTCAGACACGACTGAAGCAATGTAGCAGGCACAGCCTCTAGGTTCCCTGTGCTCTAGGCCCTGTTACCTTGTGATATCATCCTCTACCTGCCGTCTTGCTCACTCTGTACCAGTCACCACTGGCCCCCATGCTGGTCTTTGAACGCACCAGCACGCTCCAACCTGAGGGCTTTGTATTAGCTGTTCTCTCTGCGTGAAACAGCCTTTCCCCCTCCTTATATGTCTTTGCTCAAGTATCAGCTCCTCATGAGGCCTAACCTAGTATAAACTGTACCGCACAGACCTTCTCCCAAACACACATGCTCCCTGGCCTCCTATAGGCTGATTTGTATATTACCTACTGCTTTCTAATGTGTTATATAATTTGCCTATATATTATGTTTAGTAGAATGTAGGACATACATGAGCAGGGATTTTGTGCCTTTGATTTACTTATACATCCCAAACACCTAAAACAATGCTGAGTACAGAACAGACCCTGACTAGATGAGTTTAATACATAAATATTAACAAATTTAAAAAATAGTTCAATTATTAAATTTATCTCTCTCATATAGCAAGATAGGTGTTTTGGTAAACAATACCACAGAGATTTTTTCATTCATATTTATTTTATTTCTCCTTACTTTTCTTAGTATCTGCATTTCTCAACAGTGCAGTATTTAAAAATCTATCTATATTTAAAATTTCATCCATACACACAAGTTTATGAAAAATACCCCCACTAAGCTTGTTTCTGCCTTTTGCTATACAAATTTCAGCTTAGAACCTAGCTAAAATGTCTTCACTTCTGATATTTTAAAGTGCAATTTACATAGAAAGTTTGCTGATCTTACATGTTAATTATATTCCTTCCAATGTTGGATTTGATACTCTCTTTAATTGGAGGAATAGTGTCAAGAAAGAGTTGTCTGATCTATTAGTGACAACTCAGCTGTTGTTGCCATCTTTCTGTTTGTGAACTGGAAGCAGTAGACACCGGCCACTTAATGAACTCTGCCTGGCAAAGAGAAGACCTACATGTCACACACTTCAGTGACTCTTCTCTTGAAGCTCCCATGTGTCCAGGTTTTTCTCCTTTCCTCACCCTTTAAATCTTGTCTGCTTCCACTTTCAACAATGCCAATTGCCAGCATTACACGCAAGTCAGTGCATGGACCGTAGCAGATTGGGTTGCAAGCCTCGTTCCTAAATGTCAGGTTCCCACCTGGAAAACCCTGCATGACCAGAAAGGATGGATGAAAGCAGATGCAAAGGAGCCTGAGGGCCACTGAGGAGCCCATGAGGCCGTTGTCAGGAGGACTTAATCATCATAGATCCTGTTCCTCTTCTCTCTTTTCTCTCTTTTCATCATCTTGCTCTCCTCCTCTCCCTGGTTCATTTCACTCTTAGCTCTCTCACTTCTTCCTGTAGATAGATACCTGTTACCTTAAGGATATCTTGTTCCCTCAGAATTTATAATGCTTGCCCCCAAAATTTGAAATGTCTCTAGTCTGCCTTTTCATGCCAGGACTTAAAATCATTAACAGTCCCATACGTTGAAGGGAAATTAGAATATTTAATAAAAAGGAGATCACAGAGACCGTGGCCAGAGAGTTGTATTTCTAGGTCACCTTTGCCCGGTATGGACCCCACTGTGCACAAAAGGCAAACAAAAAATGATGACAGTTGAAGGCAGAAAAGAATAATTCGATTTAAGGGATGAAATCTCAAGTACAAGGAACAGCCTTGCTGCTTTTCAATAGCAGACCAGAGGCAATCTGTCCCAGTCGCATGATCCTCATGTAAGATTCTGGTGGGGACTTCCCTGTCGGTCCAATGGTTAACCTTCCAACACTTCACCTTCCAATACAGGGGCTGCGAGTTTGATCCCTGGTCAGGGAGCTAAGATCCCACATGCCTCGAGGCCAAAAAACCAAAATGTAAACCAGAAGCAATACTGTAACAAATTCAATACAGACTTTGAAAAGGGTCCACATCAAAAAATAAATAAATAAATAAATCTTTAAAATAAAAAGAGGGCATCTACTTCCTGAGGAATGTGTGACAATCAAGGGAACATCTTCAAATTAAGCTTATAGATCTTACTTTTTTTTTTATGTAACCAACAGAAATTTATTTCTTACGTTTCTGGAGGCTAAAAGGCTGAGATCAGAGTGCTAGAATGGTCAGGTTCTCTTCCTGGCTTGCAGGTGGCCATGTTCTTGTGCCCCTGTATGACAAAGAGAACTCTTGTATCTCTTTCTCTTCTTATAAGCACACTAACCCATCACAAGGTTCTGACCCTTAAAACTCATCTAAATTGAATTCTCTCTCAAAGGCCAAATCTCCAGCCGACCATTACATGGGGATAACAGGCTTTGACATATAAACTCGGGTGTTTAAGAATGTGCATAATTATCGCTAAAGATCCCAGAAATAATTTAGCCACCTGTTTTAAAACATGGATTAAAAAAAACACACACCTGAGGAAAACCTGTCTTATTTAAGATAAACAAAGGACCAACTATAAAGTATTAGTCACTCAGTTGTATACGACTTTTTGTGACCCCATGGACTATAGCNCTCGGGTGTTTAAGAATGTGCATAATTATCGCTAAAGATCCCAGAAATAATTTAGCCACCTGTTTTAAAACATGGATTAAAAAAAACACACACCTGAGGAAAACCTGTCTTATTTAAGATAAACAAAGGACCAACTATAAAGTATTAGTCACTCAGTTGTATACGACTTTTTGTGACCCCATGGACTATAGCCCGCCAGGCTCCTCTGTCCATGGGATTTTCTAGGCAAAAATACTGGAGTGGGTTGCCATTTCCTCCTCCTTTGCTTAGCTGTCCATTTCCTCCTCCTTTGCTTAGCTGTAAGATTTAAGAACAATTGTTTTACAGTACAAATATACCATCCAAGGATATTTCAGGTTTAAATTTTAATCATGAAATACTACAAACATGAAAAGTGTAGAAATACGGTAACAGTGACCTATTAACATATCTCTAATATTGACTACAGATATGCAGATGACACCACCCTTATGGCAGAAAGTGAAGAGGAGCTAAAAAGCCTCTTGATGAAAGTGAAAGAGGAGAATCAAAAAGTTGGCTTANTATACACCTACACACACACACAAGAACACCCAACTGTGAGAATAAAATCCAAGGCCAGATTTCTAACTTCGGAGTTCATTTCCTTCCATTTTCTTCCCAGCCCAGAATCCTTGAGTATTTTCTAATGCTGAAGGACAGACTGACACATTGGGATTTTAAGACAAAGTTAGACACCAGAAAAAAGAGGCAATGACTCTGGCAGAAAATTTGCTTGCTTTTAAATATGTGTGTGTGTGTGTGTGTGTGTGTGTGTGTGTGTGTGTGTGTGCTATGTCTCTTTAAGTATAGTCTAGATTGTACAATTATTTTAAAGTTCAAAGCATTTATTCAAGCCCTGTAGACCTGAGTTCAAACCTGTTATATCAAGCAAGCTATTCTCCTAGCCTCAGTTGAAGAAGTATAATAACAGCTACTGCCCAGGACTATTGAAGAGATTACACAAATTACATAGAAAAAGCTTCCAGCATTCTGTCTGGTACCTAATAGGCAGTGAAGTATTAATTCTATAAAATCTCAATTGCGCTATACATATGAACCCACAAAACTCCCCCCCTGCAAGGCCCCTACAACCCAAAGAACGTTGGAAGCTACTGCTGTCCTCTCTCTCTTCTCTTGTTCCCCTTTTCTTTTTCTGCTGCCATTGTTTCTTCTTGCCAGCCTCTGCCTGAGGCAGCACTTTGTTGATAATACTGGACCTACTCTATAAACAGGTATCCTGTTATTAATTATGACGAGGTTCAGCCCAGTGGAGTTAAATTACTTTCAGAAGGCCAAGTCAGTGCCAGAATGAGTCACCAATAAACTGAGACTTTTCCTCCTCCCCCGCACTTTGTTCCCACAGCGGTCACAGCTGCCTACAGGTTCCTAGAGGCTGGAGTTACCGAAGAGTGACCGAGACAGTGACCTCTGAGGTCTCATTGCTTATCCTCCCCATTATCCCAGAAATGAACAAGCTGGCATCCACAGGAATTAGTAGGATCATGCCAGGACAAATAGAGATGTCAAACTGATTCTGTCTCTGGTTCTCCCCCTCAAATCTCTTTCCCATCAGTTTCTATCTCATTCTTGGTTTTTCTCTTTCCCCTTCTATTCTCCTTTGATCAGTGCTTCCTCCCTCGAGCTGTTACTTTCCTCCTCTTTGTTCTGTGTGACATCTACCATCGTCATCCTATCCCCATTCTCCTCCTCATCTCCTCCTCCTTCCGGACTCCATTCAAAAATAATGCTAATGATAAAGATAACAACAACAGTAATAAACAGTTGTCTGCTGACTGTACTGCAGGAACACAAAGTACTTTCCACTAGTGATCACTGGTGGCTCCCCAAGTCCCGCCAGCCTGGTGGTGTAACTGATGGCCATAGTGAGGTAGATGGGGGAGTGTGGGTGGTTCCCAGTAAGCACCCACTTGAATCATTTCACTGCCAATCCTTCTGACAATGTCTAATGCAGGCAAGTGCACAGTAGCTAATTAAGTCCGTGTTGCTGCTGCACTCCCAATCACGATGCAGTTTCCAATGGAAAATTCTCAGTCTACAAAAGTAAAATAAAATAAAGAGGCTGAATGGATGTTTTAACTAAGATTGTGACATCATCTCTTGATTTTATGTCTGTCCAGCTTTTGCTCTGTGAATGAGTAGGCTTATGCTTTTCAGAGCAATGTTGTAACACACATATGTACCAAAAATTATACTGGAATGCCCCCATGAAGCCTGCATCTACCCAGACAAATTAGCTGGTAGAGATACCCAATGTAGTTAATTCAGGAGTATAAATTCTTACCTTTTCATATATAGCAATTTAAAAACTGACTCAGATGCATCATTACCTCAAACTCTTAATCCTGCCTATAATTTTGCCTTGATCTTCTAATGTATATTTACTTGATAATATTTTTATTTAAAAATTCTTGTTGTTTTTAACATGCTTGTTTATGCATTTTGTATAAACCACTTCAAATCCTTTGTGAGACAACTTGATTTTGGAAATAAATAAATGAAGTAATAAACTCTGTCTTTACCCAGTTATCAAAACTAATATATCTTGATCTCTATTCTGGCTTTTAGCTCTTGGTTTTTGTTTTTTTGTTTTTTTATTTTTTTTCCATCTTCACTGCCTTATTTATAATTTGACCTCACATTGCAAACTGAATGTTTGTGTCCCCTCAAAATTCATATATTGAAAAAAAAATTCACAATGCAATGGTGTTTGGAAGCAAGGCCTTTGGGAGGTCACGAGGTCATGAGATGGAGCCTTTATGATGGGGTTAGTGCCCTGGTAGAGTCCAGAGATCCATGTGTCCCAAGTAAGGACACATGAACCCAGAAGCAGGCTCAGACACCAGATCTGTCAGCACCTTGATCTGGGACTTCTCAGCCTCCAGACCCATAAGAAATAAATTTCCCTTGTTTATAAGCACCTTGTCTATGGTACTTTTTTACAGAAGCCCAAACACACTAACATACCTCACGAGAGTATCTGATTGAAAGACATCATTTGAAGACATACAAGCTTTGTTTTATCAGGGTTATGCAAACCATCTACACTCACATAAGTGAAGAATGGATTTGGAAAAACAGCAGCACAAAGTAAATATTTATTAGCCACTACTTTAAGCTAAATATCTGGGAAATTCTGGCTTGAAAGTACTTGTTTTGACATGAATTACCCAGGTGTAGTATTTCAAGGCATGTTAAGCTTAAAGGTAGGAATTCAGCAGGCACTACTGTCAGCCTCACCTTTAGTAGTTTAAGACTCTTCATGTACGCGAAGTCATTTCAGTCATGTCTGACTCTTTCTGACCCTATGGACTATAGTTTGCCAGACTCCTCTGTCCATGGGATTCTCCAGCCAAGAATAATCGAATGGGTTGCCGTTCCCTGTGGATCTTCCCAACCCGGGGATCAAATCTGTATCTCCTGCACTGCAAGCAGATTCTTTACTCACTGAGCCACCCAAGACCTTACCAATAAACAAATTATCACAAGAAATGAAGTTCCCCCACAATCTATTGGAAGTATTGCACAGTGAAGCTCTGATTTGGAAAATTAATTACAAATCAGAGTATTTGGTATTTATTGACTAAAGCGGAGAACTGTTGTTTATATCTTTCCCTTCTACATTTCTAAGGATTAGAGAGTTCTTCTTTCTCACCACTGGTTCCCCTGAAATAGGTCATGTGCTCTGTGGTATACTGGTCTGATTACAACCCCAGCTCTGCCAGTTATAATCTTTACACTTTAGGGTAACTTGCTTAAACTGACTGTACATCAGAATTTTCATCAGTGAAACAAAACAATAGTTCTTAGAAACTGAAACACCTGCATATGGAAAATGACAAATCATAAATATACAGATGGAAGAGTTAAGTTTCTTCATACCTCCATAACATAATTGTTGAATTATATGTCTGTATCTAAAATTCTCAAAGAGAGATGCGTGAGGAAAGGTCCTAATTAGTGATAACTGGTTATCCCAGTTGGCATCATCAAGTGGTTGATGACATCTTCCAAGGCAGAGACATGGTGCCCATAAGAAATTACTCAGTAACCAAAGCTGTGTCTTTTAGATTTAAACCTGTTCCAGCAATGGCAAGTGTTCCAATGGTAACAAATGTTTATTGTATTTCATGATCGGTTGAGCTGGGTATACGGACAGTACCTACATGTGTGCACACATGCGCACACACAGAACAGCAGTGTGGCCAAAAGACTAGACTGTGGCATCAGATGCAGACTGAGGTTTCTGTTCTTCTACGTATTAGCTAAGTGGTCTTGGGCAAGTTAAACTCACTAAGCTTCAATTTCCACTTGTAAAATGGAGATAATACCTACTTTGAGGGCTTGTAAGGAGAAAAGCAAATGAGACAATGCATGTAAATCATTTAACCTTGTGCTTGACACACATGAAGCACTCATCAAACAGGAGCTGCTATTATTGTTGTTGTTGTTATCATTACTATTTTATCATCCCAAATTCTAAGCAATGTTTCATTAACGACGGAGATATAACATTAGTTACAAAATAACTTTATTTTAGTTATTGAAAAAAAGGTTTGGCAGTTTTAATTTTCTACAGAATTTGTGATGTGCAGTTGCCATCTTGCATGCCCTAAAACCAAAAAGCCGATAAATTCAGATTAATGTGTATTGTGGTTAAAAGCTCAAAGTGATAATTAGATAAGAAGCTGCCACGATTTTTCAAGATGACTGGGTTAGAGTGACTGGTTGTTCAGGTGGTATTATTATTAATAATGGTGATAATTACTGAACCCTTTAATGTGCCATAATTACCAATGAAGCTGCCACTGAAGTGCCACATCAAAAATTTTATTTTAATTTTTTGTTGTTTATGAATTCCATTTCTTTGTTCACCAAGCATGGGAGTTAGATGTCAGTACTCATAATGATCCTTCCTTTCATGCACATTTTGCTTTGAACAATTTCTTCCAGTACATTTGGCTGGAAGGTAATAGGCCTGTATCATATTTCTATGTGCCTTAGAAGGAAGGGAAAGAACTTAGAGGGAGACAGTGAAAAACCTCAGTACATTCAACACAAAAGAAAGAGGGGTAGAGGAGACTTTATCAGCAGCCTAATATCTTGAAAAAGGTTCATTTGCCTGAAAGTGTTGAAGAAAGAGACCTTGGTCCTTGAAGGGACTCTAACAGGCAAATGTGAGGACAAGTTAAAAAAGAACAACTGAATCCCATCCAGAGGGAAATATCTAAATAGAAAGGAAGCCAAGCTGGGTTTGGAGAATTATACAAAGGAAATGTAATGTAATTAAGTCTACCTGGATATTCTCCAGGCTCAGTTCTGTGTTATTGTGGCAGTGATTTCATTAGTCATTTGTGGAGCTATAAACTTGATACTCACTCGGTGTATATTTATTTTTTAAGCCAACCTACACTGGCTCCTTGTCTCAGTTTGCAAATTTTTTTTCATTCATTTACAACTTCTGGTTTAAAGATTTAATCTCTGAATAAAATTCTGGAAGACAATTCAGGTACTTTAAGAGCAAAAAAACACTTGCTTTACTTAATACCTGGCATCAAGATAGCCAGTTACATCCTCATCCTGTTTTCCACATGTAATAACTTCATTCAATATGTTTTTCAGGCTGATTCAGGTTGATATATGGAAGAAACAAATACAATACTATAAAGCAATCATCCTCCAATTAAAAATAAATAAATTTTTAAAAAAAGTCTTTCATTCAATTAGCATTTCCTGAATTTTTACTAGAATCTTAAGCATGTCATTACTCAAGAAACCAAACATAATATGATTCCCAACTCTACTATTCCAAGGCTGAAACTTCTCCCAAGAGTCTTGATATTTTCAGAAATGCATAATGTCTTCTTGCAGACTACTTCAAACACTGTTCACCTGGTGTGAGTTGAAACTTTCGATCTGTCCTCATCACCTGTACACTCTAGGTGTCAGGAAGAATAAAGCACAAGGGAAGAAACAACAGAGAGGGTGTTAGAAGCTGAGACTCCAAAATGAGGATGAGAGAGCACTGAAGCACTGACACAGATAATTCAGTCACTGACTCCCTTCCTGTTAAGTACCCAAAGGATCTGGAAGTTCTCCAAAGGCTTGAAAATTCTTGTTTTAAAAGCAGTTCCATAAAACCATTCTCACTGAATGAAATGCAGAGAATACACAGTTGTTAGTGAAGAAGTAGAATTTCCGATGGCCTTACATTTTTCAGGGAAGAAAAAGGTAGCAACACTTAAGTCATTTGTGATTTTCGTAGGGTCTTCAAAATGTTTTATAAAGCTATTTATGTTCCAAGTAAACACTGCTTCTGATAACAGGTTACGAGTTCATGAGTGATACTTTGAAGGTAAACATGCAATTCATTGGGCTTCCCTGGTGGCTCAGTGGTAAAGAATTCACCTGCCAATATAGGAGACACAGGTTCAATCCCTGGCTCAGGAAGGTAACCTGGAAGAGAAAATGGCAACCCACTCCAGTATTCTTGCCTGGGAAATCCCAGGGACAGAGGAGCCTGGTGAGCTACAGTCCATGGAATCAAAAGAGTTGGATATGATTCAGAGACTAAACTGCCACCATTACCATAAAATTCATTAATAACATACACAGCACTTAATTCTTAAAATCATTTCCCTAAATCCACTTCCCTAGTGGCCTAACGATTTTTCTTAAGGGATTCATTCCAGGGTTCTTATTATCATTATCTTTTATGACCTTAATGAATGTTAGTGCCTACTTTATAGTGTGGAGGTTATTGTCAAGTGCCCTATGTATGCAAGCAATTAAACTGAGAAAAATGCTTAATTTCTGAGACTCAACTTATCACTTTGCTGACAAAGGCCCGTCTAGTCAAAGCTATGGTTTTTCCAGTAGTTATGTATGGATGTGAGAGCTGGACCATAAAGGAAGCTGAGTGCTGAAGAATTGATGCTTTTGAACTGTGGTGTAGGAGAAGACTCTTGAGAGTCCCTTGGACTGCAAGGAGATCCAACCAGTCCATCCTAAAGGAGATCAGTCCTAAATATTCGTTGGAAGGACTCATGCTGAAGCTGAAGCTCTAATACTTTGGTGACCTGATACAAATAATTGACTCATTAGAAAAGACCCTGATACTGGGAAAGATAAGGCAGGAAGAGAAGGGGACAACAGAGGCTGAGATGGTTGGATGGCATCACCGACTCGATGGATATGAATTTGAGCAAGCTCCCAGAGTTGGTGATGGACAGGGAAGCCTCGCGTGCTGTAATCCATGGGGAAACAAAGTGTTGGACACAACTTAGTAACTAAACTGAACTTACTACTCTGCATAGGCATTTTATAAATGCCTAAAGAAGATGTAGCATACAAAGTTCAGACTTCAGAATGAGAAATCGTTTATAATTTTCAATTCCAAGTTAAGCGTGAGCCTGATAAGACTGTTTCAAATCACTTGTTTTAGAGATTAAATACAAAAATTCCTGGGTAAATATCAGTTTTATAAATGCATTATTGATTTGGTCCTATTTTCTCTGTGCTCCTGAAGCAATCCACTTAATCACAAACATTTTTTCAGGACTGTAGGATTCAATCTTGATATTTTAAATCATTCCAAGCTTAATAATGCAAAGTTTGTTCCTTATCTCATTTACACTGAGGATCTTAACAACTTATGGTGACTTAGAAAAGTCTCTCCAGAAAACACATGAAATTATTTTCAGGATTAAGTAAGAAATTCTCAACTGTATTTACCCTTTCAGCCATGAGGGCAAACGTCTTTAGCTTGCAATTTCAAGCACTTATTGATCCAAAATCAATAGTAACGTGTTTAAAAGCCCACATCTTAGAGGCATAAATTGGAAAAATATAAGGAAATATGACCTGAAAATACTTGGCACATTTTTTCCCATCTTAAAAGCTGAGTGCACTATATGTAAATGACCAAACAAGCGAATTTAGAGCAGCATTATTGAATTACAATCAATGGTTGCTGCTGTTGTTTGGTCACTAAGTTGTGTCCAACTCTTTTGCGACCCCATGGAGTGAAGCCTGCCAGGCCTCTCTGTCCATGGGATTTCCTAGGCATGAACAATGAATACTGGAGTAGGTTGCCATTTCCTTCTCCAGGGGATCTTCCCAACCCAGGGATCAAACGTGCATCTCCTGCATTGGCATGAAGATTCTTTACCACTGAGTCACCTGGGAAGCAGAATCAATGGTGAAAGTGAAAGTCAAGTTGCTCAGTCGTGTCTGACTCTGCGACCCCATGGACTGTAGCCTACCAGGCTTCTCCGTCCATGGGATTNTGGCATGAAGATTCTTTACCACTGAGTCACCTGGGAAGCAGAATCAATGGTGAAAGTGAAAGTCAAGTTGCTCAGTCGTGTCTGACTCTGCGACCCCATGGACTGTAGCCTACCAGGCTTCTCCGTCCATGGGATTTTCCAGGCAAGAGTACTGGAGTGGGTTACCAAATGGTAGATCATGACAAAGTATGAGCATGTGTATGTATGTTCGGTAGAGGGAGAGACAGGATGAGAAAATACACAAAGATGGAGTAATTTCTATCTATTAGGTCTTGTTCAGAACACTGAAAATACAGTGTGAATAAGATAGGGTTCCTGATCTTGGGGAGCTAATATTCCTGTCAAGTAACACAGGCTATAATACACATAAATTTTTTAAAAAATTCAGAAATATATCCCTGATTTAGGATCTAATTTAAGTTCAAAATAATGAGACCTCAGAAACAGAGATGGCCAAAATAGAGGCCATACAACCCACTGTGAGTATGAGCAGAAAAGACAGACAACACTTTCAGGACCTCAAAGACTTGGTTTTTATAATTATTAGATACAAAGCATAAACAATACTTTGGCCACCAGATGAGAAGAGCTGACTCATTGGAAAAGGCCCTGATGCTGGGAAAATTGAGGGCAGTAGGAGAAGGGGGCGACAGAGGATGAGATGGCTGGATGGCATCACAGACTCAATGGACATGAGTTTGAGCAAACTCCAGAAGATGGTGACGGATAGGGAAGCCTGGGGTGCTGCAGTCCGTGGGGTCACAAAGAGTCGGACAAGACTCAGTGACTGAAAAACAACAACAGCATTAATGAACATATATAAAACGTTACAATCTTTTAAAGTATTTGGGCCAAAATATGATTAAGGAAGTAATGATCAGAAAACACCATGAGGAATTGAGGCAGAATCAACATTTAGAAATAAAACACAAATAGGGTAAAGATGGAGTCTCAGTGAATGAGTGAGGCATTAGAACAAAGCAAGTTGGTAAACTGGAAAAGAGATATGAAAACATTACCTAGAGTGCTACACAGAAAGAAAACAAGAACGGTATGAAAGAACAGAGAAATGAGAGATTCTATCATGCATCCAATGGAACCCCAGAAGAAGAGAACATTTTAAAAGGTAAAAGGGGCCGATGAACCTATTCGCAGGGCAGGAATGGGGACACAGACACATAGAACAGACTTGTGGACACAGGAAGGGAAGGAGAGGGAGGGACAGATTGAGAATGGCATGGAAACGTATACATCATCACACATAAAGCAGCCAGCCAGTGAGACTGCTGTATGATGCAGGGAGCTCAAAACTGGTACTCTGTGACAATCTAGAGGCATGGGATGGGGTGGGAGGTGAGAAGGAGGTTCAAGAGGGAAAGGACATATGTATACCTATGGCTGATTCATGTTAATGTATGGCAGAAACTAACACAATATTGTAAAGCAATCATCCTCCAATTAAAAATAAATTTTAAAAAAATTTAAATAAATAAATGAATAAAATGGATAACCAAATGATAATTTGTTAAGATGTCTTTTTTGTGAACTTTTCTGCAAGTTTTGTTTTGATAAGAACATGATTAAGCAATGCTTCTGAATGATTTTTAAAAACAGAATGGAAAAAAACACAGAAGGGATAGGTTTGAAGATAATACAATCAGTGTAAAAATTTTCAGAACTGATAAAGTGTATACACACACACACACACGAATAGGAGTTGCAGATATACCAAACAGGACAGACCATGAGATACACACTTTTTAAAAGGCTACAGAATACTGAAGACAAGAAAAGAAACATCGAAGCAGATGGAGAGAAAAGACAGGTCATTTACCAGGAATGATAATTATACCCATAACCCACCCTTCATTGGCAGCAGTGGAAGCCAAAGATTGAGCATTACTAACTCCACAGCCAGACAGAATATAACTGCCAATCCAGAATTGTAAATCTAGTAAAATTATCACTTCAAAATGGGAGTAAAATGAAGATATTTTCAAAGGAACAAAAACTGAGGGAGCTTACCACCAACAGACTTTCACCAAAGGAACTTTCAAGTTATGTATTTTGTGGACAAAAAAAAAATGATGCTAGAAGTGTTATACACAGTTAACATAGATTTTTGTAGTCATGATTGCACAGTCCTGTGAATATATTAAAAATCATTCAATTGTACCCTTTAAGTGGGTAGAAAGTATGGTTGCAGGAATTATATCTAAACAAAGCTGTTTTTAAAATTCATAAGGGACAAAGACAGTATGACTTGAAAACTTGGCAAAAATGAGTATCTGGACTTAATTATTAAACCTTTAATCTTGCTGGGGTTTAATGTACAAAGACAGTTACACTGACGTGCATCTCAGGAGGATAGCGGAAACACAGTTAGAGCTCCCTATAAATCAAGAATATTTTTTAGTGAAAGCTTATAAGCTTTTCTGCTTATATTTTATTAATCAAATTAATATATAATAATAGTTCAGTTGGTAAAGAATCGACCTGTATTTCAGGAGGCCCCGGTTTGATTCCTGGGTGGAGAAGATCCCCTAGAGAAGGGGAAGGCTACCCACTCCAGTATTCTAGCCTGGAGAATTCCATGGACTGTATAGTCTATGGGGTCACAAAGAACTGTATGTAACTGAGTGACTTTCATTTTTCGACCATTTTTTTAAATGTATAGACTAAAATAACTTCTTGAGAATAGTGAATATATTTTTTTTTCAAAAACAAAATCATAAATTCAGATAAGTCACATTTTCATCCCTGTTTTCTGAACTGTTCCCTCCCTCCCACACTGGTAATTAATACTTGATTTCTATTTCCCTTATTTCTCAAAAACTAATTATTTCAGAGTTGAAAAACTAACATAACCATATTTCATTGTATTACACAAGAAAAGCACCATGACATTTTGATGGCTGTAACCAGAACAAGCTTGAGAACCATCATAAATCTAACCACAAACATTGGGCATAAACAAGAGTTTTTGACAGCCTTCAGCTGAGTTTAGGTCAGTTCAGTTGCTTGTCATGTCCAATCCTTTGCAACCCCATGGACTGCAGCATTCCAGGTCACCCGGTTTATCACCAACTCCTGGAGTTTAGTCAAACTCATGTCCATTGAGTCGGTGATGCCATCCAACCATCTCATCCTCTGTCANGTGTGTGTGTGTGTGTGTGTGTAGTACTAGCACACATAAGCTAGCATTCTATCAGTTTGGTTCAGTCACTCAGTCGTGTCTGACTCTTTGTGACCTCATAGACTGCAGCACCCCAGGCTCCCCTGTCCATCACCAACACCCAGAGCTTGCTCAAACTCATGTCCATCAAGTCAGCGATGCCATCCAACCATCTCATCCTCTGTCTCCCCCTTCTCCTCCTGTCTTCAACCTCCCAGCATCAGGGTCTTTTCTAATGAGTCAGTTCTTCACATCAGGTGACCAAACTATTGGAGCTTCAGCTTCAACATCAGTCCTTTCAATGAATATTCAGGACTGATTTTCTTTAGGACTGACTGGTTTGATCTCCTTACAGTTCAAGGAACTCTCAAGAGTCTTCTCCAACCACACAGTTCAAAAGCATCAATTCTTTGGTGTTCCATCCTGTGAATATTATTAATATGAAGAGAGCAGCTATACGTGACCTGCAGTGCTCTTCTCACTTGCAGGGAAATATCACTTTTGGTAGGAGTTGGATGTAGTTTAAATGCTGAAAGGAAGACTGAAATGATTAAGATGATAGAAACACAAAAGATAATGTACCAAAACTACTTGGCAGAGTGCCTGGCATCCTGTAAGCATCCTAGGACTTGAAGGGGAGCTCTTTTTATTATTGCTACAGTGTTTAAATTTATTATTACTTGTTATTACATCATCTAAACATTGGATCTTCCCCTGCAGCTCCACTTCTAGTTTCTTTTTATTTTTTTAATATTTATCTTTATTTATTTACTTAGCTGTACCAGTCTTAGTTGAAGCATGCAGGATCTTCAGTTGCAGCATGCAGGATCTAGTTTCCCAATGAGAGATCAAACCCAGGCCCCCTGCACTGTGAATGCAGAGTCTTACCCACTGGACCACCAGGGATCCCTCACCTCGTTTCCAAAGGAAAATCTCCAGCAGATTCATCCCCAGCTGCACAGAACACTTTCCTGTCCCAACAGCCCTAATGCAGCTTCCATAAGAAAAAGTTCTTGGAGAATTCCTCCTTCCAAAGGGCCCAACGTAGGTTTGAGACCAAGGAGCACAGGTTCTAGGTGAGTCCCGAAAGGCTAGGCACCCAGCTCTGCCTCCCATTGGCCTTGTGTGCCTGGAGACAGGTTGCCATGCTCTGGGCCTATTTCCATCACTTCTGGTGCATCTGCAGGGTAATTAGGAAGGGTTCCTTCAAGCAACACAAGGCAGCCCATGCACTACAAGCTTAAGGCTACTCCTCTCCGCACCTCATTCATTGACAGTGAACTTCAGGTATCTGTCCTGGGCCTGACCTTGTCCCCAGACGCCAGTAATTGGCATGAGTCGCTGCATAGGATGAAGATGAGGGTAAAGACGCGGTTTCCCACTGAGTCCGCAGAGGGAGCAGTCCCAGGGGGAACCAGCAAAGCCCAGTAACAAGTCCCAGGAAATAGAATCAGAATCTGATAATAAAATAAAGTCTAACTTTTTTGGCTCTTACTGCTGTCAGTGGCCCACAGGGTGCCATACTCAGAGGCTTTGCATCCGCCCTTCAGTCCAGAGTTCCTTGCAGGATACAACTGCGCCTGCGCTGACCACGCAGCTCTGCGGGAGGTGTGCACTCAATTCAGGATGGAGGCGGGCCGTGTGCAGAGACCCCGCCCTCTCCCCTCCCAGTTGTCAAAATGGTGACGCCGCCCCGCCCATAGCCTATTCAGGAGAGCCCTCGCTCGAGACCACGAGTTCAAGACCCTCCATTCCTTGACTGAATAAAGTGTTCCTTTAGGGCTTCCCCGGGGGTTCAGACGGTAAAGAATCTGCCTGCGAGAGATCCAGGTTCCATCCTTGGGTCAAGAAGATTGCCTGGAGAAGGAAATGGCAACCCATTCCAGTATTCTTGCCTGGAGTATCCCATGGACAGAGGAGCTTGGTGAACTACAGTCCCTGGAGTGGTAAAGAGTCAGACATGACTGAGTGACTAACACTGACACTTCTGAATTGGACACGATCTCGTTCTATTAGCTTCGACAACAGTGGACAGGAGGACCCTCCTTGGGGCCTGACTCAAAAGGGTCAGTGACGTGATGGGCGAGGTTAACTTTGGTCACTTGGTCAAGGTGGTATTGACCAGGCATCTCCACTGTCAAGGTATGTTCGCTCACCTTTTGAGAAAGTACTTGGAGGCAACATAACTGCTATTCTGTTACTCTTACAACTCTGACACCCTATCGGTTTCCTGGGGCTGCCCAGGAAATTAACATAATGTGGGCAGCTTAACATGACATTCATTTCCAAGACCAGAAGTCTGAGATCAAGGTGTTGGCAGGACTGCACTCCCCTTGATGGGTCTAGAGGAGGGACCCTCCTTGCTGCCTCCAGCTTCTGGTGGATCCAGGTGCTCTTGGCTTGCAGCTGCCTCACCCAGTCACAGGACCTCCGCCTCTTCGTGAGTCTGTCTTCTCTTCTGTCCCTTACAAAGGACTCTTGTTATTGGATTTAGGGTCCATCTGGTTATCCTGCATGAGCTCATCTTGAGATCGTCAACTTAATTACATCTGCAAAGACTTTTTCCAAATAATGTCACAGTCACAAACAACAGGTTATTAGGACATGGACATTTCTTTTGGTGGAGGGGTTGCCTTTCAACTCATCCACCACCACCCCAGCCCCATCCTTGTTCATGGAACCACCGAAGGGCCTCCTCTCTGGTCTCCCAACCCCTTCTTATCCCTCCTCTGCCTAAGAGTAGTGATCTGGAAACATAACCCTCCAGAAGCTTCCCATTGCTCTCAGAGTTAACTGTAATCCCGTATTTTGGGCTGCAAGGGGCTGCCTGATGAAGCTCTGCCCATTATCCAACCTAATCCCTACCACTGGGACCCCAGCTAGAATAGACGTTCCAGGTGGGCAGGGATCTTTGACTATCTGCTCGTTGTTGTTGTTGTTGTTGTTTAGTCGCTAAGTCGTGTCTGACTCTTTGCAACCCCATGAACTGCAGCACACCAGGCTTCCCTGTCCTTCACTATCTCCCGAAGTTTGCTCAAACTCATGTCCGTTGAGCTGTTGATGGTCTCTGTTGACCTCCTCATTATTTAGAAGAACATCTGGTGTGTAAATGGCAGGGAATGAGTATGTGCTGAATGGGTCCATGAGGGAAACAAATTCCTACTGCCAGACATGGTGAAAGGTAGATGCATGGCCTTCGTTACTCCTCAAAGGCATCCTCTCATTTGAGGCCCGCTATTACTTTTATCCCCTATGGGAAAATAGAGGCCCAGAGGGGTTAAACAACTTTCCCAGGAGCACACAGCTGGTAAGTGGAGAAGATGAAACTCAAACCCAGGCAGTCTGACCCCAGCATTGCTATCCAATCACTCTGCCTGTTGGACACCGGACTGAACTGAAAGGGGACAAAGATAGATAAAAATGTGACCTCTGATCCCTTGTCATCACTGTCCCATCACCAAGATGAGCGTGCAACCTATTCTTTTATGAAGTGTGTTGCATGTGTCTCCATTCAGCCGGTGCAAAGGCATAACTGGCCAACTGCACTTGGAAGGGTCCAAGAAGACTTCTCCAAGGAGGAGGGCAGAGCAGACACCCCTCCACCCCCACCCCATGAAGCTGCACTTTCCCCACCAGCCTCCAGCCCTAGGTCTGGACCTCTCCAAGTGTGAGCATCTCTGCTGACAGCAAGAACCACTATCCACAGTCGCAGCCTGGGTCCCCTGTGGGGCTGCCTCAGATAAAACCCAGGAGGGCTGCCCTGGTGGTCCAGTGGTTAAGAATCCACTTTCCAATGCAGGGGACATGGGTCTGATCCCTGGTTGGGGAACTAGGATGCCACATGTTGCGGAGCAACCAAATCTGTGTGCCATTACTAGAAAGAAACCCACACACTGCAATGAAAGAGCCCGCATGCCACAACTAAGACCTGATACTGTCAAAAATAAATAAATAATACATAAATATTTTAAAACAAACAAAACCCACAGACAGAATCCCTTTGGGGGCAGGCACCACACACAGCACTGCACTTGCATTGCCATGGGAATCTTCGACAACTCTCCATGGGACCAACAAGGAAACTCAGGTTGGCAGTGCAATACTTACCAGTCACACAGCTATGATGTGGCAGAAGTAGGTATTGAGTCCAGGCTGATTTTGGCACCAGATCCCTTCTCTTAACAGCTCTGTTGTTTTTAGTCAATTTCTAATTATTTTTGACTTCCCTGGTGGCTCAGATATGCAGATGACACCACCCTATGGCAGAAAGTGAAGAACTAAAAAGCCTCTTGACAAAAATGAAAGAGGAGAGTGAAAAAGTTGGCTTAAAGCTCAACATTCAGAAAACAAAGGTCATGGCATCTGGTCCCATCACTTCATGGGAAATAGATGGGGAAACAGAGGAAACACTGTCAGACTTTATTTTGGGGGGCTCCAAAATCACTGCAGATGGTGATTGCAGCCATGAAATTAAAAGATGCTTACTCCTTGGAAGGAAAGTTATGACCAACCTAAATAGCATATTCGAAAGCAGAAACATTACTTTGCCAACAAAGGACCATCTAGTCAAGGCTACGGTTTTTCCAGTGGTCATGTATAGATGTGAGAATTGGACTATAAAGAAAGCTGAGCATTGAAGAATTGATGCTTTTGAACTGTGGTGTTGGAGAAGATTCTTGAGAGTCCCTTGGACTGCAAGGAGATCCCACCAGTCCATCCTAAAGGAGATCAGTCCTGGGTGTTCACTGGAAGGACTGATGCTGANCTCCTTTCCCAATTTGGAACCAGTCTATTGTTTCATCTCCAGTTCTAACTGTTGCTTCCTGACCTGTATACAGATTTGTCAGGAGGCAGGTCAGGTGGTCTGGTATTCCCATCTCTTTCAGAATTTTCCACAGTTTGTTGTGATCCACATAGTCAAAGGTTTTGGCATAATCAATAAAGAAAGATGAAGACTTAAAAAAATTAGACTTTAATTTGAATTACCATATGATCCTGCAATCCCACTCCTGCACATACATCCTGAAAAATCTATAATTTATAAAGAAACATGCAGCCCAGTGCTCTCTGCAATACTATTTACAATAGCCAAACTATGGAAGCAATCTAAATGCCCATAAACAGATGAATGGATAAAAAAGATGTGTTTTCTAAATATATATTCAAAGGACTATTACTCAGTCCTAAAGAGGGATGAAGTAATGCCATTTGCAGCCATAAGGATGGTACCTAGAGAGGAGCATTTTAAGTGAAGCATGTCAGACAGAGGAAGACAAACATCATATGATATCACTTATGCATGGAACTAAGGGAAAAAGATGCAAATAAACTATCTCCAAACAGAAACAGACCTGCAGACATATAAAACAAACTTATGGTTACCAAAGGGGAAAGGGAAGAGGGATATACTAGGAGTTTAGGATTAACATATATTCACTACTTTATATAAAATAGACAACTAGCAGGACCTACTGTACAGCACAGGGAATTATATTCAATATTTTGTAATAACCTGTAAAGGAAAAGAATCTGAAAAAGTATATATATAGGCTTGCCTAGTGGCTTAGATGGTAAGCAATCTGTCTGCAATGCAGGAGATGCAGGTTTGATCCTGGTTTGGGAAGATACCCTAGAGAAGGGAATGGCAACCCAACCCACTGCAGTATTCTTACCTGGATAATCCCATGGACAGAGGAACCTGGTAGGCTACAGACCATGTGGTCGCAAAGANTCTGCAATGCAGGAGATGCAGGTTTGATCCTGGTTTGGGAAGATACCCTAGAGAAGGGAATGGCAACCCAACCCACTGCAGTATTCTTACCTGGATAATCCCATGGACAGAGGAACCTGGTAGGCTACAGACCATGTGGTCGCAAAGAGTTGAACACGACTAAGTGACTAACACACAATATACGTGTGTGTGTGTGTGTGTGTGTGTGTGTGTGTGTGTCTGTATAACTGAATCACTTTACTGTACACCTGAAACTAACACCACATTGTCAGTCAGCTATATTTCAATAAAAAATACTTTATCTTTTGAAACAGTTTTAGATTTATATGAAAAAAATGAGTAGACAGCACAGAGAGTTTCCATATACCTCTCCCCTTCCCACAATTTCTTTTATTTTTTTACTGAAATACAGTTATGTACAATATTATGTTCATTGCAACTGTACTACACAACAATTTGACATCTGCATTATGAAAGGATCATCATGGTAAGTAACCATAGTAACCACCTGTCCCCATACAAAAAGTTATTATAATATTATTGTATGTTGTATTACATATTCTTTATTCTACATATTATTACACCCTGGTGACTTATTTCATAACTGGAGATTTGTACTTCTTAATCCTTTCACCTATTTGGCCCCCACATCCCTCCATTCTGGCAATCACTCATTTGTTCTCTGTATCTATGAATGTATTTTGGGAGGTGGGGGGTGGGCAAAGCCTTTCTTTTTATTAAAGGAGAGTCTCTAGTCAGTTTGCACAGGAAGAGACATCTGGGGGCCAGGGGTACTTTGAACACCATGTTTGAAATTACCATCTACTTCCATCAATGCTTGCAACAGTGTGCAAGGAAAACAGGTTTCAGAGCCAGATATTTCCAAGCTGTGATACTTTGAGCAAGTTGCTTAACCTATCTACACTTTGCTTTCCTTGTTAAAGAAGAAACAAGGATGAGGACTTCACTGGTGGTCCAGTGGTTAAGAATTCACCTGCCAGTGCACGGGATACAGGTTCCTTCCCCAGTCTGAGAAGCTTCCATGTGCCATAGAGCAACTCAACCCATGTGCTGCAACTGCTGAAGTTGCGCCCCCCCCCAGAGCCCATGCTCCACAGCAAGAGAGGCTACCACAATGAGAAGCACCACAACTAGAGAACAGCTCTTGCTTGTCACGGGGTTTCCCTGGTTGCTCAGACAGTAAACAGTCTGCCTGCAGTGCAGGAGACCCGGGTTTGTTCTCTGGCTCAGGAAGATCCCCTAGAGAAAGAAATGGCAAACAACTCCAGTATTCTTGCCTGGAAACTCCCATGGACAAAGAAGCCTGGCAGGCTACAGCCCGTGGGGTCGCAAAGAGTCAGACACGACTGAGCAACTTCACTCACTCGCTCATCACAACTGGAGAAAGCCCACACACAGCAACAAAGACCCAGCGTAGCCAAAGAGAGTAAACAAATAAATAGAATGAATTTTTAACAAATGCTTTATTGCTAAAAATGCTAACCATAATCTGAAAAAAAAAAAAAAAAGAATGATACTGCTCACTGTTTCAGATTGTTCTAGGGACTGTGTTACATGACGCATTGATTCAGAACCCACAGAACAAGCGCTAGGTTGCTGCCAAGGCACTCCAAGATAGAGGCTAAAATTCCAACCCAGGACCACAGAGGATGCCAACTTCATTTCAACTGTGATCAGCAGGTCAAGGCATGGAGGGAGACCATCATTCCCTTCTGAGTTAGGCCCCTGCTGTATACAGAATTAAAAGCTCCATATCTCTCTACTTCTTTGAAAGCATGTGATATCCCAGAGCATCAGCCGATGAAGTCAGTTTAAAAAAATGATGCAGAGCGGTATGGTCAATTCACAGTGGAGAACAGAAAAGACTTAATGCAAATGGAAGGCAAATGCTTTTTAGCTGAACTGAATCTGTTCAGGTTGACTGTTGAAAAAATAAACATGCAGGGTTATTCTTCCTCTTCTGCCATTAAAATGTGCTTCCTCTAAAAGGAAAGCCTCCCGTTGTTTGGCTCACAGAAAATGTTACAGTTCTTAATCTTACTGTACAAAATCTTGGGCTTTCTTAAACAGCCAGCTCTCAATGTGCATCATATTTAGCTGGCAAGGCGGTCATGGAATATCTCTAAGAAATCGCCTGGGAAATGTATCCGTGGGTTTTGCCGTACAACAGTAAAATTTGTCGCCACACATGGGGAGGGAAACATTGGCCAATTATGGTCCTAAAATGAACTGCCCATTGCTTCTTCTCAATTTCTTAAGCCAACTTTCTTTCCAGTTTATAATCCATATGTGACAATTCTAGGCTACCCCAAGCTGTGCACGTTCAGACCACATTTGTAAGGAAAGGTGCAATTGAACTTTGCAAATGGAAAAAAAAAAAAAAAGAGAGAGAGAGAGAGAGAGAGAGAGAGGGATCAGTGATTAATCTGGGTCCTCACAGAAATGAAATGGGCTATTTTTGCTTCTGAAAGCTTTTTGAAAAAGACTTCACTCCTAGAAACTGCTCTGTCTCTTTGTAAGCAAGTTGGCTGGCACAGGTAAAGAAACCAAAGGTGAGGGTCCTGCCAGAGGGGGCCTGAGGGATGGAAAGAAGTACAGGGATTGACTCAGGCAGACTCCAAACCTCCCCTTCTTACCCCGAGTCTCCAGCCAAAGCTGAGAAAAGGTTTTGCAATCACCATAGTGATTTGGGCAAAAACAAGCCTGTCTATTTATGCATGAGTTCTGCTAGGCAGGCCTGAAATAATATAGTCAAAAGTAGGCCAAAATTTCACAAAAATATAGAAAATGTAAACCTGGCAATCTGGCAGCCCTGGTACCTAGAAATGCCAACCTGTGTGTTCTTCCAGATAACGTGACACATTTGTGGGTTTTCACTTAAGAGTCAGAAAAATCAAGGATGTGCTCCTCAGACAAGTTCCACTGTGGCAGAATCCCCCCAAATAACTCGGGGTGGGGGGCAGGTGGCCATGAGAATCGGGAGCACAAGAGTCATCATTAAATGAGACTGGAACTCCAACTCCAGAAAGGGCTTCTTTTGGTGGGAAGCCAAAGAGACTTACCCCAAAACGCCCAATTCCATCCTGACAGCATCACACTGGTACCCATATTTCCTTCCTACATGCACTCTCATCAGCATCCACCACACAGGAAGTAAGCTAGCTTGGGAAAATACATTTCTTAAATTTATAACCAAAAAAATTTTATATAAATACATTATGATAGTGTTACTCAAACTGGTACATGAGATTTTAAGTGATATATAAATTCACTTTTTTGAAATTTTACTTGTATTTTATGTACATCTTTAAAAATACAGTGCAGGACCTCCCTAGTGATGCAACGGACAAGAGTCTGCCTGTCAATGCTGGGGATGTGGGTTCAATCCCTGGTCCAGGAGGATCCCACATGCCCTGGGGCAACTGGGCTTATGCACCACAACTACAGAGCCTGTGCTCTAGAGCCTGGGAGCTGTAACTACTGAAGCCCACACACCACCAACAAGAGAAGCTACTGCAATGAGAAGCCTGCACACTGCAAGCAAGAGTAGCCCCGGCTCACTGCAACTAGAGAAAAGCCTGTGCATAATAATATTAAGTATTATATTAATAGCAAGATATTAATAGTAGTTATATAATAATAATAAAACAGTAATTTTAAAAAAAAAAACAGCATGTAGAATCCATGGTTTCACAGGTACTAGTTACTTAGAACAAAGTTAATTTTTTTTTAGAATTTCAAAATGAGCTTATTAACAGAAACAGTAAGTAAAAATTGAATACTTGTGCTGCTCTAAAAAAAACCCAGCAGTGCAAGTATTCAATGTAAAATGGGCAAAAATATGAAATTGGTACATGAGAGATGGATTTGGAAGACACATAACGAGAAGCTAGTATCATGAAGAGATTTCTGTTTCCAGTCGAGCCCTAAGGTCCTGGCCCAGGAAAGAAGCACCTTTGGTTTTTCTATCCCACAAAGTTGGCTGAGAACTATTTTTATGGGTGGACAGACCTCATTTGAGGACAGACCACGGTTGAGGACAGACCTCAACTGTGCATGGACTCTGGGTAGATGCTCCTCTCAGCCTGGGAATCTCCAAGAGGAAGCTGCCACTCATCACTGAACTGGGAGGATATCCCTTCACCAGAATGAAAGCCACAGGCCTTGTCTCTCCCGAAGGAAATACTCTATCCTCACCAATGTAAACAGCTCTTTATAGAAGGGGCCTCTGCAAAAGTCACAAATCTCTGTCTGTTTAGGCACTCAGTAGTGCCTGGCTCTTTGCGACCCTGTCCATGAGATTTTTTTTCAGGGAAGAATACTGGAATGGGTTGTCATTTCCTCTTCCAAGGGATCTTCCCAACCTAGGGATCAAGCCCATGTCTCTTGTGTCTCCTGCATTACAGGTAGATTCTTTCGCTGCTGAGCCATCAAGGAAGTACCCCCTCAAAGCTTTAGAGACTGTATCTGGGTGAGAAGCAAGGGACAAGCCCTTGAGTCAGAAATTAAGCCCTTGGCCCAACCTTCCAGTTCTCTCATCCTACATGAGAAACCAGATTTTCCAAGGTCCTAACTCCTTAACTCTCCCTCCCATCAATCTCTCCTCCACCCAGTGTTCCTCACTTATTTCTCCCATCCTACCCCACACATCTCGTCCTCTCACACAGTTCTGACAATGAAGAAAGCCTAGTCCAAGTTCTTTCTTCCTAGTGCCTGTATGTGTGTGTTTGGAGGATGATGAAAGGGGAAGGGGGTTTCTCAGCTACCAATCCACACTATAAATTTGCTAAAATTGCATCATAAATTTTGTTCTGGATTTCCTTTGCCTCAAAGTGAAAGAGGGAGTGGAATTCATCACGGTTCCTCAGAGGACGATCTTCTTAGATCTTCTAAGTTGTTGCTCAGTCACTCAGTCATGTCCGACTCTTTGCAACTCCATGGACTATAGCACTCCAGGCTTTCCTGTCCTTCACCATCTCCTGAAGCTTGCTCAAACCCACGTCCATTGAGTCAGTGATGCCAGCCCACCATCTCGCCCTCTGTCGCCCCATTCTCCTCCTGCCTTCAATCTTCCCCGGCATCAAGGTCTTTGCCAATGAGTTGGCTCTTTGAATAAGGTGGCCAAAGTAATAGAGCTTCAGCTTCAGCATCAGTCCTTCCAATGAATATTCAGAGATTTTTCCTTCATCTAGAGTGATCTTTATATTGAGGATATCAACAATATTCTCTATAAAGAATGCCCACGGTTTTTCTTTGGCAGCTGCTAATACAGAATCCAGAGAAGGCAATGGCAACCCACTCCAGTACTCTTGCCTGGAAAATCCCATGGATGGAGGAGTCTGGTAGGCTGCAGTCCATGGAGTCGTGAAGAGTCAGACATGACTGAGCAACTTCACTTTCACTTTTTACTTTCATGCATTGGAGAAGGAAATGGCAAAGAACACCCGCTCCAGTGTTCTTGCCTGGAGAATCCCAGAGATGGGGGAGTCTGATGGGCTGCCGTCTATGAGGTCGCACAGAGTCGGACACGACTGCAGCAACTTAGCAGCAGCAGTAATGCAGAATCATCTGTGTATGCTGAAGTGACCTCACACACATCACAGCAGTTATCTATTTTTATGTTTGTCTCTTCTGTCCAGACTGTAATTTCTTGAGGGCAGGTCATAGGTCCCATACACTTTTCTAATCTTCAGTGTCAAGAATCACATAAGGCTTTCAAAGTGTTTGCTAAGGGAATAAATTAATAATCTTAATGACAGGAATGTCTGAAGATGAAGGAACCAAAATGCTATGTTGAAATGGGAGATGCAGTTTTCTTTTTGAAATCAACAATTATATTATTTTTGACTAAAACTCTACCAGATGCTGTAAACAGCACACAGGAGTGTTTTACCCAAGGTGCCCAGATAATTGTTTAAGTTGATCAAAGTTATTATCTGTTTGCTCAGCTTTCTCCTGCATCCCCCTGTACATGCTTAGCTTCCACAGATTCCATGTGACTATATTTATCCCTCTACTTCATTTTAGATACAATATGGGCAGATGAACCTATAGGTAAAAAAGGAAATAAAATCATGAGGCAGGATGCCCTAGATTACTTTTTACCTAGATTATCTTTGGGGTCCCTCAGGCTTGCACTATATCTGGGCCATTCGGTTTGAGTGACAGGCAGACTAACGAATGTACTAGATTGTCTTTAACTAGCAGTTATATATCATAATAAATAGTCTTTTTAAAACAAAAACAAAATAAGAGGCTCTGGAGAGTGGAACTTGGAATACGGTCTGCTTAGTGACATGTGCTAAAAAAAGAAGACAGGATGTTTGGCACAAATGGAGACACTATTACATAAGGCTTTGGGGGAATAACAGCAAAAAAAAAAAAAAAAACTAGAATCTTCCTCTTCTCCTTCCACTAGGATACATGCAGAATGGCAGGTTCCTACACAAAATGATTTGTATTAGTTTGCTAGGACTGCTATAACAAAATATCAGAAACTGGGTGGTTTAAACAACAGAAAATTATTTTTTCACATTCTTGGTGCTAAAAGTTCAAGGTCAAAGTGCCAGCCCTGTTGGTTTCTTCTGAGGCCTCTCCCCTTGGCTTGCAGATGATGGCCTTCTTACCGTGTACAACTCTTTGCAACCCCATAAACTGTAGAGCCACTAGGTTCCTCTGTTCATGGGATTTTCCAGGCAAGAATACTGGAGTGGGTTGCCATTCCCTCTCCAGGGGATCTTTTCAACCTAGGAATCAAACCTGGGTCTCTGGCATTGGTAGGTGGGTTCTTACCACTGAGCCACCTGGGAATACCCCCCAACACACACCCTTCACAGGTCCAAATTTCCTCTTCTTACAAGGACACCCATAAGATTGGATTGGGGCCCAGTCTAACAGCCACATTTTAACTTAGTACCTGTTTAAAGTCTCCAAATATACTCACATCCTGAGTTACTGAGGGTGAGGACTTTAGCAGACAGATCAAGGGGATGGGGACTTGGGCAGAGGGGTTGGGGGTGGTGCGGGGAACACACGCCATTCAGCCCATAACATGAAAGCATCCTATGTTCTATGAATTTAAAAAACCAGGGTTTCAGGGACTTCCCTGGTGGTCCAGTGGTTGAGAATCTGCCTTCCAATGCAGGCAACACAGGTTTGATCCCTGGTCCAGGAAGTAAGATCCCACATGCTCCAGGGCAACAAAGTCCATGCACCACACCTACAGAGCCTACACACCACAACTAAGACCTGATACAGCCAAAAAGAAACAAATATTTTTCAAAGAAATAAAGAAAGAAGATTTTAAAAATAAAATAAAAACTGTACTGTCATCCTAATTAGTAACTGACTGACTCCTCACTGCCAAGGCATTTTAGGTTCATACTGAGGTTTAAGGAGGAACTAAGCAATGAGAAATTAAAGATCTTTCCCCAAGGAAGCCAAAGATGGCTGCAGATGGAGGATCAAGAGTTTGGATTATTGAAAAAATCTCAAGTTCACAATAGACCTGGGGCAACAAACTCAAATGGTTTTTAGTCAGAACAGATAACATCAACATGGACTGTAGCCTAGTTTAAAAAGAAACGGCAAAAGGAGGAGAGTGACAGGACCAAACTAGAGAGTCTAAGTCATAAAAGGCATCAAACTCGATTCTTTTCCCAATGCATCAGCCAGCTCATGAGCCCAGAACAAGACACTCATTGCTACATATTCAAACATTCACTACACAGATATCCTTCTCATATGCCCTATGATATCTCAATCTTTCCTCTTTGGTTTCCTCCAACCCCATCTAGATAAATCCTTTGGTTTGGTGGCAGCTCAGGGCTTCAAGCTGCTGACCTGAAGTTGGTGCGTTATAGCCGCCAACTGTTCTGTTTCCAATCAGCGCTGGCCGTGAAGGCAGTGACTCTCTCCCATAGCGTGTCCATGCCTCATTTCCATCCTCCTCAGGCTTGGTTGTCATAGGGACAGCAGTGTGCTTGAGGCTAGGGTGAAACTCCAGGACGAGAAAAGTAGAACATATGCAAACCTGCAGGGTCCATGAAGTGATGAGTCAGAATCAGATGAGCAACAGAAATTGAAGATTCATGAAAGCCGTAGGGGAATATAAACTGGCATATTTGCAATCTAAGTCAGTAGTTTCTAACAGAAAGTAGATGAGGGGATATTTTAGATTCAGACACCTTTTCTAACACACACATGCCTACTACACCCAACCCCCACTGAATTTTATAACAGGTTAGTAGTCAATAGAGTCTCAGGGACTAAAGGAATCAGACAAAAGAATAGACTGAAGCAATCTGATGAGTCATGGTTACCTTTGGACGAGGATGAGATGGTTGGATGGCATCACTGACTCAATGAACATGAGTTTGAGCAAACCCTGGGAGATAGGGAAGGACAGGGAAGCCTGGCATGTTGCAGTCCATGGAGTTGCAAACTGTCGGACACAACTGAGCAACTGAACAACAACAAAGATATCTTTGGAGAACAAGGAGATCAAATCAGTCAATCCTAAAGGAAATCAACCCTGAATATTCATTGGAAGGACTGAGGTTGAAGCTGAAGCTCCAAAACTTAGGCCACCTGATGCAAAGAGCCAACTCATTGGAAAAGATCCTGATGCTGGGAAAGATTGAGGGCAGGAGAAGGCCGTGACCAAGAATGAGATCGTTGGATGGCATCATCGGCCCAAGGGACATGAGTCTGAGCAAACTCTGGGAGATAGTTATGGACAGAGAAGCCTGGCGTGCTGCTGTCCATGGGGTTGCAAAGAGTAAGACACAACCTAGCAACAGAACAACAACCAGCTACTGATAGCTTACAGTGAATGATGTCCGATTCGTGATTTCTAAAGAAGATTTAGCTTCAGGATCAGGGGCCCGGCTTGATCACTCAGAGCTTTTGTATAGCAGAAGTTTTATTATAGTTAAAAAGGAGAGAGAAAGTTTCTGACATAGATGTCATCAGGGGAATGCAGATTGCCCCACTCACTAGTCTTATCAAGGCCTTATATAACTTTTCACTCAGTTACCAACAATAGAAAGGTATTCTCTTTAGTTTTTCTTCACTTTCTGCCAGAAGGGTGGTGTCATCTGCATATCTGAGGTTACTGATATTTCTCCTGGCAATCTTGATTCCAGCTTGTGCTTCCTTCAGTCCAGTGTTTCTCATGATGTACTTTGCATATAAGTTAAATAAGCAGGGGGACGATATACAGCCTTGATGTACTCCTTTCCCTATTTGGAACCAGTCTGTTTTTCCATGACCACTTCTAACTGTTGCTTCCTGATCTGCATACAGATTTCTCAAGAGGCAGGTCAGGTGGTCTGGTATTCCCATCTCTTTCAGAATTTTCCACAGTTTATTGTGATCCACACAGTCAAAGGCTTTGGCATAGTCAATAAAGCAGAAATAGATGTTTTTCTGGAACTCTCTTGTTTTTTTGATGATCCAGGGGATGCTGGCAAATTGATCTCTGGTTCCTCTGCCTTTTCTAAAACCAGCTTGAACATCNNTCCACAGTTTATTGTGATCCACACAGTCAAAGGCTGTGGCATAGTCAATAAAGCAGAAATAGATGTTTTTCTGGAACTCTCTTGCTTTTTCGATGATCCAGCGGATGTTGGCAATTTGATCTCTGGTTCCTCTGCCTTTTCGAAAACCAGCTTGAACATCTGGAAGTTCACGGTTCACATGTTGCTGAAGCCTGGCTTGGAGAATTCTGAGCATTACTTTACTAGCATGTGAGAATTGAACTTACTTGCCAACAATATTAACAGAATGCAAACCTTACTGATTTCAACAGTAAGAAATCAAACAAACAATCCAATTTTTTAAATGGGAAAAATATAAAGACAGATACTTCACCAAAAAGGATGTACAGATGGCAAATAATCAAATGAAATGATGCTTAGCATCATTATCCATTCAGTTCAGTCACACAACTCTGTGTGACCCCCATGAATCGCAGCACGCCTGGCCTCCCTGTCCATTACCAATTCCCAGAGTTTACCCAAACTCATGTCTATCGAGTTGGTGATGCCATCCAGCCATCTCATCCTCTGTCATCCCCTTCTCCTCCTGCCCCCAATCCNAAAATGTTCCCTTGGTATCTCTAATTTTACAGAGCTTAAGGACAAACATACCCTTGAGCAAGATGAGTTGTTCTGTTGCATAATCACTAGCTCTGGGCTTAAAGAAAGTTAAAGACTGTTGCCGTAACAACTCAGAGTTTAAGAAAAATGTCTTACATGACTAAGACAAAGCAATGTCGAAAAAAATGTCTGTTCCTTTCTTCTCCTCGAGGTCCCTGGAACCCTTCCTCTTTAAGGGCTTAGGAGTATTATGAGACAAAATTTATTTCCTGGTCTTTAGGTTTCTTTGCTAAGAAGATAACTCAGTGTTCCTGCTAGCTTCACTCATAATCACTCCACCTTAAGGGAGCTGGAAAGCCTCAACTTCTTGGTGAATGTGGGAATAATAATCTGGGTATGCTAAGCTCAGCTCTCTGTTTCTTCCTTTTTAGGAAGCAGCTTGTCCTGAAACAGTCTAGAGTCCTCTACCCTATGGTGGGGGTGGAGGCAGGTGGAGGTGGAGGCAATGTGTCTGGCTTGGTCCAACACTGCATGAGTCTGTTGGCATAAGCATGTCTAATTCTGGGGTTCAGAACTAGTAAGGTCACTTTGCTAACCAGAACTGGTGCCACATCCTCTAAGCCACTGTCAATATTGAAGATAATACTGTGTCCTCCATCTGTCATTTTCTTCTTTTATTTATCACTTTGTTCAGAGCCTGAGGATACAAAACTCCCCAATGGTGACATCAAATCTGGAGAGTCTTTTGTGGTAATACTGACAAAATACAAGATTGCTCTGTGCTGAACCAGACTGTAAGGAGTGGATTCAGTGCTGTTGCATGACAGGTAATTTCCCTTATACTGATATGAGTAAACACAAAGGTAAATACACACACACACATCCCCCACACGATTACATACATAGTATCTCCTAAGAGTCTGGATTTCCCTGGTTGTCCAGGAGTTTAGAATCTGCCTGCCAATGCAGAAGACATGGGTTTGATCCCTGGTCCAGGAAGATCTCACATAAACAGAGCAACTGTACCCCTGCACCATGACTACTGAAGTTTGCACACCCTAGAGCCCATGCTCAGAAGTAAGAGAAGCCACTGCAATGAGAAGCCCACTCACCACAGTGAAGCAAGCCCTGTCTGCTGCAACTAGAGAAAAGCCCACATGCAGCAAGGAAGAACCGGCACAGCCAAAATTAAATAAATACTTTTTAAAATTAGAAGAGTTCATCACAGCTTAAAAAAAAAAAAAAAAAAAGAGTCTGTATGATTTCAAATCACAGAAGTCTTCACAACCCAATCACTTAATATCATAATATCTGCCTACATATCAAGTATCTTTGAAATCCATTTCACATTACAAAATATAGGCTAGTTTGAAAATTCATCCTCAAAGATAAAACCACTGCTTGTTGCTTATTGTTTAGTCTCTGAGTCATGTCCAGTTCTTTTGCGACCACATGAGGTGCCCTGTTCATGGGATTTCCCAAGCGAGAATACTGATCAGTTGCCATTTCCTTCTCCAGGGGATCTTCCTGACACAGGAATTGAACTCATGTCTCCTGCATTAGCAGGTAGATTCTTTATCACTGAGCCATCAGGGAAGCCCAATCAAACCATATTTCAAACTTAAATGTTTTTCCTATAACCTTTAAAAGTGTTCCAAACTTTATCAAAGTCCGTCAAATTTTTCTGAGGTTAGTATGCAAAAAACAAATACAGAAACTCTAAGAAATCTAGCTGAAACAGTAACTGTCTTGGTTTTGTCAACAGNACTCTGCATGTAAGTTAAATAAGCAGGGTGACAATATACAGCCTAGACGTACTCCTTTTCCTATTTGGAACCAGTCTGTTTTTCCATGTCCAGTTCTAACTGTTGCTTCCTGACCTGCATATCGGTTTCTCAAGAGGCAGGTCAAGTGGTCTGGTATTCCCATCTCTTTTAGAATTTTCCACAGTTTGTTATGATCCACACAATCAAAGGCTTTGGCATAGTCAATAAAGAAGAAATAGATGTTTTTCTGTAACTCTCTTGCTTTATTTTATTTGAAGTTAAATGTGTATGCAGAATGCTACACTGAAAAAGGAATTTGCTCTTGTTCAGTTGCTCAGTCATGTTCAACTCTCTGCAACCCCATGGACCTCAGCATGCCAGGCTTCCTTGCCCTTCACATCTCCTGGAACTTGCTCAAACTCATGTCTATTGAGTCGGTGATGCCATCCAACCATCTCGTTCTCTGTCATCCCCTTCTCCTTCTGCCTTCAATCTTTCCCAGCATCAGGGTCTTTTCTAATGAGTCAGCTCTTTGCAAAAGGTCACCAAAGTATTTGAGCTTCAGCTTCAGCATCATTCCTTCCAATGAATATTCAGGGTTGATTTTCTTTAGAATTGACTTGATCTCCTGGAAGTCCAAGGAACTCTCAAGAGTCTTCTCCAACACTNCAGCTCTTCGCATCAGGTCACCAAAGTATTTGAGCTTCAGCTTCAGCATCATTCCTTCCAATGAATATTCAGGGTTGATTTTCTTTAGAATTGACTTGATCTCCTGGAAGTCCAAGGAACTCTCAAGAGTCTTCTCCAACACTACAGTTCAAAAGCATCAATTCTTCGGCACTCAAACTTCTTTATGGTCCAACTCTCACATCCATACATGACTAATGGAAAAACCATAGCTTTGACTATATGGACCTTTGTTGGCAAAGACTGTGCTAAACCATGTTTTGTCTATTAATTTATTCATGTCCTGTCTATGCCTTGAAACTAAGTATGGGCTGGATTAGAGTTGACCAAGAGGGAAATTTGTAAGAAGTTCAGTAATCAGAAGTGAAACATGGGCCATTACTTTCAATAAGCAATGGCAGTGAGGCACAGTGACAGACAGACATAGAGACGTACAGAGAGGTCCAGATTTCTCTGGTCTTACTGACTCCTGACCTGCCCACTGATGGGGGTCCCAAGCCAACCACCAAACGCTTGACTGCAGTTCCCAGTGAGACAGTAGCTTCCACACCCTTCTCTATGAACATCCCTTCCAGTAATGCAATTCCATTCCAGTAACCTGAGGTGGCTCAGATGCTAAAAAATCTGCCTCCAATGTGGGAGACCAGAGTTCTATCCCTGGGTTGGGAAGATCCCCTGGAGGAGGGCGTGGCAACCCACTCTAGTATTCTTGCCTGGAGAATCCCATGGACAGAAGAGGCTGGCGGGCAACAGTCTATGGGGCCGCAAAGAGTCAGACATGACTGACTGACTGAGCACAACCTGACACACAGCTTTAGGGACTCTCCTACAAACCCCAACTTGCACATTTTCACCAAACTCCTTGTCTAAGGCTCCAAACTGTCTGGTCTCAGAACTTTGTTCTTTTATACTCTTAAAAACAAATGCAGTCCCCCAGAGAGTTTTACTATACATGGATCATATATCTAGAAATATTAAAAAATAAGAGGCATTTTTATTAATAAAACACAAAATACACATAGACACACACACACACACACACACACACACACATTCCATGTCAATAAGATCTCAAGTCATGTAACCTCTGAAATTCCCCACCATACCCTCACGAGAGACTTAAAAGAGAAAAAAGGAAAATATATCTCAGCAGCATTATTAATATATTTTGATCTTATGGGCTTCCTGAGTCCTCCCAGGTGGTACTAGTGGTAAGGAATCCACCTGTCAACACAAGAGACAGATGCAGGTTTGATTCCTGGGTCAAGAAGATCCCCTAGAGACAGGCATGGCAAGCCACTCCAGTATTCTGGCCTAGAGAATCCCATGGAGAGAGGAGCCTGGCGGGCTACAGTCCATAGGGTCAGAAAGAGTCAGATGCAACTGAAGCGACTGAGCACGCATGCACAGGCTTCTTGAAAGGCATCTTCGGGACCTCTGAGCAGTCTTGGGAATGCCAGTGTGTCAGCATACAGAACTCTGAGAACCCCCGTTCTGTGCCATTGTGGTTAGTGACTTCCTGATCCTTTGATTCTCTTCAGGTCTTCACTTTTCTCCCTGATCACATTTGTGTAAGCTCCAACTTATACAGCAAACTTTTTCTTCCCTTAATACTTTAACTAACTTGCTAGGGCTGCCTTAACAAAATATCACAGACGGGGTGGCTTAAATAGAATTTATTTTCTCCCAGTTTCGGAGGCTGGAAATCCAAGATCAAGATGCTTGTAGTAGGATTTCCCTGGTGGTTCAGTGGCTAAGAATCCATCTGCCAATGCAGCAGACACAGGATCAACCCCTGGTCCTGGAAGATCCCACACACAGTGGAGCAACTAAGCCTGTGCCCCACAACTGCTGAGCCCACACTCTAGAGCTCAGGCTCTCCAACAAGAGAAGCCACCACAATGAAAAGCCCCTGCACCACAGCTAGGGAGTAGCACCCACTTGCCACAACTAGAGAAAGCCTGTGCACAGCACCAAAGTCCCAGCACAGTCAAAAAAAAAAAAATATATCTATATGCCCGCAGGACACATTTCTTCCAAGCCTTCTCTCCTTGGCCTGTAAGTGACCACCCTCTTGCTGCCCCTCTGTGCATGCACGTCTCTGGGGTCTTCCCTGTATATTCAAATTTTCTCTTTTTTTAAGAACACCAGCCATACTGGATTCATCCAATGGGATTCATAACCCACTGTAACACCTTCAGATGTGAGAGTTGGACCATAAGGAAGGCTGAGTGCCGAAGAATTGATGTTTTCAAACTGTGGTGCTAGAGAAGATTCTTGGAAGTCCCTGCAACAGCAAGATCAAACCACTTAAATCTAAAGGAAATCAAGCCTCAACGTTCATCAGAAGGACTAATGCTGAAGTTGAAATTCCAACACTTTGGTCACCTGATGCAGAGCTGACTCATTGGAGAAGACCCTGAAGCTAGGAAAGGTTCAGGGTAAGACAGAATGGGGGCAGCAGAGGATAAAACGGTTAAATAGCATTACTGACTCAATGGACGTGAGTTTGAGCAAACTCTGGGAGATGGTAAAGGACAGGGAAACCTGGCATGTTGCAGTCCATGGGATCAAAAAGAGTTGGACATGACTTACTGACTGAATAACAAGCTCTTTAAAATCTCATCTCTAAATACAGTCACATTCTGAGGTACTGGGGGTTCAAGCTTCAACATAAGAATGGGGGGGGTGCATAATCAGGCCATAACACCACTTTTGGTCACTGTGTTTTCCCAGCAACATTCTGATTGATACACTCTTAAAATCTTTCACCACAGAACCTATTTTATGTGAACAGCTTCATAGTTTAGCCAGACAAGATGAATATTACAAGTCAGGACTGGTGGCCCATTGTAAACATGCTTTATCATAAAGAGATCTTTTATATATAAATAATCTCCAGACATAATAAAAAAGGAAGAGTAACCGGGAACTAACTTAGAACTCATTCTCTTCTCTCCTCAGACTAATTTCTCCTCAGCCCTTTTAAAATTCAAAAGGTGAAACTGATATGGAAAACTATGATCAAATATCAGCCCTGCAGCTTATAAAAAATACTTTGTTCATGTTATCAAATTGTATATTATTGTTTCTCTGCATATTAGTTTACACCAGTGAACCAAAGGTTAATTATGTCTGTAAATTAAATGGATTTGTAATTAGAGCCTTTGTTTAATTTGCTTTAAAGATCATTCCTGTTTATGTGTGGATCGCAATTCCATTTTTAAATGTAATTGCTTCTAAGTCCCAGGGGAAGCTAATGTAGATTCAGACCAATACATTTTAATAGCAGAATTATGATTAAGGATTAACAAGGTAAAATTTTATAAAGAAGAAAGAAAAGAGAAAGTGTTAGTAGCTCAGTTGTGTCTGACTTTGTGACTCCATGGACTGTAGCCCACCAGGCTCCTCTGTCCACGGAATTCTCCAGGCAAGAATACTAGAGTGGGTAGCCATACCCTTCTTCAGGGGATATTCCCAACTCAGGATCAAACCCAGGTCTCCTGCATTGCAAGCAGATTCTTTACTATCTGAGCCATCAGGGAGTACAACTTTGTGGCTTTTTGGCAGGTAGTTTCTGATTACCTGTTGCTGAGAAGTTAATCTCCAAAAGTCCTAGGACACAGCTTCTTCAGCCATGTTCATTGTGGAGTGTCTAGAATACAAACTCTTTATAAGTCTGTCTTTTCTCGGGCAGAACTCAGAAAGAAGAAAATAATTACAATCCAAGGAGTTTCGATTTTTTCATCTCTGAATTGGATGCGTTCAAAAAGTCATCTGCAAAGGTTAGAAGGGACTGAGATGGACTCCAGGATATTTCAATTACACTGTAGTGTGTGGCTTGGCCATGTCCTGAAGCCAAACTCTTGATCCAAACTTTTCACATCACAAATTCTGCCCTAAGCCAGTTCCCAGGCCAGGCAACTGTACATAGTACCCACTTATAAAGTCACTACATGTCACTGGACAAGAATGAGTTGAAGAAATTTGTTTTTATCTTGACTCTTCTAAGAGCTAACTGGTTATAGACGGAAAGAATAAACTCAGAAGGTGGGACGTCAGAGGAAGTTAGACATTGTAACAGTCTGCTAACCCTGCCTTCCTTCCAAGGAGACTAATAGATTGACCTCAGGGTTTTTTAGGTTTGGGTGTTTGTTTTTTTTTTCTTTTGCTAAAAGGGGAATGTGAGTTTCAAGCCAAAACTGATTTTCTGGGGATTATTTTAGAAAAGCTGAGAACTGCCACAACTGGCTCTCTTTCTGTATCCTCCTCTCACATCTTATTCAGCTACTTCTCAAAATAAAAGTTAAAGGAATATTCACAGAAGAGTAAAAATCACGACATTATTACAACCATCCAATCTCTTCTGCCGCCCTCCCCACAGCATGAAGAGATTAAGCTAGGCTAAGTAGTTCTCTAAAAACCACATGCTACAGATTCAATGTTTGGGCATTCCCCCAAAATTCACATGTCAAAAGCCTAATCCCTAAAAGGATGGCATTAGGAGGTGGGGCCTTTGGGCAGTACAAGGTCATGAGGGTACAGCCCTTGAAAAGGGATCCGTGCCCTTATAAGAGAGACTCCTGAGAACTTCCTTGCTCTTTCCACCAGGTGAGAACACAGTGAGAAGTAGGGAGTCTGCAACCAGGAAGAGGATTCTCACCAGAACCCTACCATGCTGATACCCTGATCTTGGACTTTCAGCCTCCAGAACTATGAGAAATGAATTTCTGCTGTTCATAAGCCACCCAGGCTGTGATGTTTGGTGGCGGTGGTGGTTGTTCAGTCACTGAGTTGTGTCTGACTCTTTGCTACTCCACGAACTGTGGCACACCAGGCTCCTCTGTTAATGGAGTTCTCCAGGTTAAGAATACTGGAGTGGGTTGCCATTTCCTTCTTTAGAGGATCTTCCCAGCACAGGGATCAAACCCATGTCTCCTGAAATAGCAGGCAGATTTCTTGAGCCACCAGGGAAGCCCTGAGATTTGATTATAGCAGCTGAAATGGACTAAGACAGCATATGATCATCCCTACCTGAGCTTAAAACATGTTAAAGACTCTGCTTAAAGACTTACACCACAGTATTAAGCACTAAACTGGGATTTTGGGTTTCCCAGGTGTCTCCGTGGGTGAAGAATCTGCCTGCAACATAGGAGACCTTGGTCTGATCCTTGGGTCGGGAAGATCCTCTGGAAGAGAGCATGGCAACCCACTCCATCTTTCAGCCTGGAGAATTCCATGAACAGAGAAGCCTGGTGGGCTATAGTCCGTAGGATCACAAAGAGTCAGACACAAACGAAGTGACTCAGCATGCACTCAAACTGAGATTTTAACTTCAAAAATACTTTATTTAAATACAGCTATGTGACTAGACATGTGTTAAGTGTTAGTGGAGGTTACAATGAGAAATATACAACATGGTCCTTCCTGTCAAAGAGCAGAAAACAAGATTACATTAAGTTTCCGCTAAACCTTGGGCTATTTTATATAAGCTCGTGCTCTTCATCTGGCACCTTTACAACATGGAGTTTATCAAAGTAGAATTATGGTGGGACTGGATCTCCATTTCATGAGTGTGTGTGTGTGCATGTGTTTGAGCGGAACTTCTCAGATCTACATACGTACAATGAACTCATGGCCAGACTGTGAAGGTACAGAATTCAAAGGATTTAGCAGTTGGAAAATGTCAGCTGCAGAGATGGAGGAAAGAGCCTGTATATACAGAGGCAAACATGAAGAGGAGAGAGAGATGCCCTCAGAAACTTAATCGTGCTGGACCCCCTATCTGGATAATTCAGGGGGAAATGAGAAAACTATTTCTGTAATTTTGTCCATTTTAGAGAGATTAGCAACATAATTGTCTTGACTCCCCTCTTCCCCCAGTGGGTGGAGACACAGCTGGGTTTTATGTAGAGGCCGAGCAAATTTTGATCTAAATGAAGGGCGAATTGCATCAGGGTTGCAAAAATGAGACTCTATACTCCGCCTCTGCGCTTCTTGTAATCTGTGTTGTGAAAGACCTTTTTCTCTGTGCTGGGATATAATTAAAGCTTATCAAATTATCCCACTCATTTCCCTCTACACAACTGCTCTCTGTATTGTGTTTCTGACTAATCTGCCCAGGTGTCTTTAAAATTTTTTCAAGAATAACTTTTGGATAATTCTTGAGGAGATCCATATATTTTGCAACCAAAGCTTCACTTCTGGTTGTACACAGCTTTCCTCTTCACATGCGTGATTTTGTCATAATCTAAAGGGTTTACTTTCCTTGTTCATTCATTCATTCAGTCATACTTGTTGAATAAATTGTTTCAGAAATATGGGGTGAGTGAGAGGGTAAATTTCTCCCCGTAGTTCTGGAACCAACATGCATCTGCCGACTGGGTCTACCACAGAGAACTAGAATCAAGGAAACAAGAAAACTTTAGAAATGCACTTCTGCAAAATGTCTTATTATAATATATTAGTCGCACATAGTTGAAGGAGGTGTTCTACAAAGATGATTCTGGAGCCTCACTTTATAATAGCAGCATGATTTGAATTTTTTGTTTTGTTTTTTAAATATTTTTAATTCATTCATTATTTCTGGTGGCACTGGGTCTTTGTTGCTACATGTGGGCTTTCTCTAGTTGCAGCAAATGGCAGCTGCTCTCTAGCCGCAATGTATGGGCTTCTCATTGTGGTGGCTTCTCTTGTTGCAGAACACAGGCACTGGTGCACAGGGTTAGTTGCTTCACTGCACATGGGATCTTCCCAGACCTAGGATCGAACCCATGTTCCCTGCATTGGCAGGAGGATTCTTAGCCACTGTGCCACCAACAAAGTCTATGGCTTGGATTTTGAGTCACCTTTACTCACGCAGTTCTCTTACATGGCAAAATGCTGTATATACACATCAATCTAAATGAATTTGTGGTTTGATCCTGACATTTAAATTTTCCTGGTGATGTGAATATTTGTTTCTAAACCACCTCCAACATATGCATGGATTTCCAGAAATAAGCATTCCTCAAAACTGTATACATGATCATTCCAAGAATAAAAGCAAGAATTACCAATAGTCTGCTTTACTATAATTTTTATATAATTGACTAACCTTAATTCTTTGTTGTTTGTGAATATCTTTTCCTCATACACTTCTCCCATATGCGTCTTGCGCTTTATAAAAGTTCTTGCTGTGATTTCTGGGTGTGTTCAAAGCAGAGAGGCTTTCTCTGTACTTATCAGTGTTTATGATATCTTTGAGTTAACATAATCTGTCAATCTGGCATGTTTTTCAAACACTTAAAATTCACTGAAAATTTGAAGGAGAAAATTCACTGTGTCTCTAATTCTAACTGCACCATATGTTCTATCCAATTTACCCGGAAGGCTTCATGATATTTTTTAAAAATTAATCGCCCTCAAGGTCAGAATCAGAAACTTTCCATCTAGACATAATAGTAAAAGTTAAAACTCTGCAACTCAAGAAGCTAAGCTTTGTATTATAACTCATCAGAGCAAAAATTTTAAAAGCTAATAAAATATGCTCATATTTTCACAAGCTTAAAAAATTTTATAAATATTTGCATTTATCTTTATTTCCATGTATACTAAGGACAAAAATATCAACTGTACTTTATGGTAAAATGCTAGTTTTAAAAAAACTAGGGACACTAAAACGTTAATAATCATTATCTCAGAGATCAGGCTAATTGACAATTTTGGGGGGGATATTTTAAATTTTCTACATGAACACACATTACTTTGAAAATAAGTTTTAGAGCATTCCAAGCAACCAAACATCTGTCTTCTTATTTAAAGGACCAAATTAATTTCACATTTTTCATATCCTTAAATTCACTTCATCAGGAATTTTAGAGAAATATAATTTTCCCCTCAATGGTCAACAGAACAATATTTTGCCTAGCAAATCAATAATTCATGGAAATTACCAATATAAGCTGGGAAGGATAAAAGTAAATTGAAACAGATTAATAGAAAATATTAATTTCGTAATCACTGTGGATATACATTAAAATCTAAATATGTTACAGAATTAAAGATTTATCTTCTTTAACTTCTTTTTATTAAAGATAAATTTTTTGTAAATCTAAGATATCCCTCCACTTGAAATAGATTACATAAGTGACCCTAAGCTGCACTGTTAAAATAAGACATGGAAATCACATGTACCCTGAAATATATATAATTATTAGTTACTATTTTAGAAAATGGTGTGATTTAACATAAGTGCAATGAATACTCAGGAAACTGATGATGGAGAAAACTCAGAATTCACTTGTCATTATTACTAAAATTCATTTGCACAGTGTTTCATTTTAATGCATTTGTCAAGACCCATGCTATAACAGTAAAATTTTCTCAAAAACAGCTGAACTAAAAACCTCAAATCATACAACACAATCCTGACAAGAAGAAAAGGGAAAACAATACAATTAGTCAATAGGTTTTTAGTACCCATTTCATGCCCATCTGAAGCCTGCTCAACAAGAGAAAAGTGTCTAGGACAAGGACTCTGTCTTAAGAAAGCTTATAGCTCATTTAAGAGATACAACATACCTCATTTAAAAAAATTCAGAACAGTTAGGGAGGAAATTTTGTGCTTTGATTATAAGAACAATAGATATTCAGAGAAAGGGAAAGCAGGGGCAGGCTGAAAGTTAGTCATAAAAGGTTTTTTGAGGGAGAGAGAATTCAGGAAGGTCTAAGAACGATTGATACAGTCTGATTAGAAGGCAAGAGACATTATTTCAGAAGACAGAAGTTGACTGAATAAAGACAAGAAAGCCATTAATTTACATTTGATGGGGGAAATGAAAGGCACAAGGAAGAGAGGAATGAGAACACACGGTGGGTAGAAGCAACAAGAGTGAAGCACGGTAAGGTGAAGATAAGAGGGCAGGAACTATAACCCTGTCAGCACTCTGCCAGGCACACACAACCAAACGCCCTGAGTCTGCCCCACCCTCAGGCAAGGCTCCCCAGCGTCCCTTAGAGAAATCTATCCTCAATTCAGGATATCAAACATCAGGTTTGGTATGAAGTGAACATGAGTGGATGGCTTGGATCCTGTGCTTAACACAAGGCTTCATGTCCAGACACTCCTCCAAAGGATTATTTTGTTTTAAATTTGGCTCCACTGGGATACTGTTCCGTTCCTCGACTCTCCTTGTTCTTCCTTGGGCTCTAATTCATGGGTCTCAGGCTCATTAAGTAGAATAACCCTTCTGGATCTATGTCTGTTGTGGGAATTGAAGCTGACCTTCCTCATAGTTGTATTCTACAAAAGTCAAATAACTCATAATTTGAAAATCTATGAATAGATAATGCGATACATAAATGCTATGTCGTTTTCAACCAGTAGTAGGAACTTTGGTATTTGAAGCTTATGCAAATTTAGTGAGTTCAAACTGTGTAATTTATGAGAGGAAACTTGAATCTAATCTTTTCTGCTCAGGAATATGCAATGAATGAAGGGGAAATCATTGGAATGAATATGGATTTGTTTGGAACAACGGAAACTCATATGCGGAAATGATCTATAGAGCATTCAATTCAGCTTCCTGCCAAAGCTGAATTGCTTCCTACCATAAAAGCTCAGAGGTTAAGTTCAGACTGTTTTAAACTATGATTCAGCTGCTACCAAAACATCAAGGAGAGCTTGTATGCATCCTGGGCGATATAGTTTAGTGTGAAGTAGTGTCCTGATTCAGTCATCAATATGGTATTGTATATTTGAAAGTTGCTAAAAGACTAGATCATTAAAGTTCTTATCATAAGCAAAAATAAAAATTCTAACTATATGTGGTGATATGTTAACTATATGAGGCGATCAAAGTTATTGTGGTGACCCTTTCACAATATATACATGTATCAAATTCTTATATTATACACCTTGGAAGTTAGATCATATTATGTATCAAATACAGCTCAATAAAACTGGAAAAAAACAAAACAAAACTTATGGCCTTCTTCTGGAAACTGTACTACCAATCCACATCTGAACATATTTTTTGCTTGCAACTATGTAAAGTCCCTGATTAATCTGGTTAGCCTACAACATAAAACCTATCCCAGGACCAACACTTTAGCTGCCACATTAAAGCAATCCACAGACAACGAAGCATGTTGGAGACAATTTCCCTGCCCTTTCTCTGGTTTCTGTAAAGAAAACCCCAACTGATTCAGCAGCTATAGGGCTTCCTGGGTGGCTCAGGCAGTAAAGAATCTGCCTGCAGTGCCAGAGGCCTGAGTTCAATTCCTGGGTTGGGAAGATCTCCTGGAGAAGGGAAAGGCTACCCACTCCAATACTCTTGCCTGGAGAATCCCATGGACAGAAGAGCCTGGCAGGCTACAGTCCATGGGGTCACAAAGAGTTGGACACAGCTGAGCAACTTACACACACACACACACACACACACACACACACAGCTGATTCAACACTTTGCTACGTAATTCCCAAGGTAAAGCTCAATGGATAAATAACTAAATGAACAAACTTAAATCCAGTCATAAGCCCAAATCTCATGTTGTCAATGGACTTCTCAGGTGGCATTAGTGGTAAAGAACCTGCCTGCCAATGCAGGAGACATAAGAGACTCAGGTTTGATCCCTGGGTTTGGAAGATCCCCAGGAGGAGGGTATGGAAACCTGCTCCAATATTCTTGCCTGGAGAATCCCATGGACAAAGGAGCCTGGCAGGCTACAGTCCATGGCGTCACAAACAGCCAGACAGGACAGAGCTAGCAAGCATGCATGCGCCAGCCTCAGATTCCTCACAAGGATAGCGCTACTTCCTGAGCAGAAAGCCTTGGATCCCAACTCCTTTCCATCATTTTTCTGGCCAAATACAACTCATCTTTCAGCTTTCAACACCAATGTTGCTTCCTCAAGACACCTTCTGATGCCCTCAAACAGATCAGTTCTCCCCAATACGTGCCTTTATATTCCTGTGTAATTTTTATTCAGACCACTTATCACAGGTTATGATTAGCAATGGTACTAGTACATCAGTTCAGTTCAATTCAGTTGCTCAGTCATGTCTGACTCTTTGCAACCTCATGGACTGCAGCACGCCAGGCCTCCCTGTCCATCACCAACTCCCAGAGCTTACTCAAACTCATGTCCATTGAGTCAGTGATGCCATCCAACTGTCTCATCCTCTGTCATCCCCTTCTCCTGACTTCAATCTTTGCCAGCATCAGGGTCTTTTCAAATGAGTCAGCTCTTTGCATCATGTGGCCAAAGTATTGGACTTTCACCTTCAACATCAGTCCTTCCAATGAATATTCAAGACTGATTTCCTTTATGATGGACTGGTTGGATCTCCTTGCATCAATTCTTCGCAGCTCAGCTTTCTTTATCGTCCAACTCTCACATCCATACATGACACTAGTACATATTAGGACATTAATTAGTTTATAAGATTGAATGTATACTGGCTGTATATTGTCACCCTGCTTATTTAACTTATATGCAGAGTACATCATGAGAAATGCTGGACTGGATGAAGCACAAGCTTGAATCAAGATTGCTAGGAGAAATATCAATAACCTCAGATATGCAGATGACACCACCCTTATGGCAGAAAATGAAGAAGAACTGAAGAGTCCTCTTGATGAAAGTGAAAGAGGAGAGGGAAAAAGTTGGCTTAAAATTCAACATTCAGAAAATGAAAATCACGGCATCTGGTCCCATCACTTCAAGGCAGACAGATAGAGAAACAGTGGAAATGGTGATAGACTTTATTTTGGGGGGCTCCAAAATCACTGCAGATGATGACTGCAGCCATGAAATTAAAAGACACTTGCTCCTTTATGAAAGTTATGACCAACCTAGACAGCTTATTAAAAAGCAGAGACATTACTTTGCCAACAAAGGTCCATCTAGTCAAAGCCATGGTTTTTCCAGTAGTCAGGTATGGATGTGAGAGTTGGACTATAAAGAAAGATGGGTGCCAAAGAATTGATGTTTTTGAACTGTGGTGTTGGAGAAGACTCTTAAGAGTCCCTTGGACACCAAGGAGATCCAACCAGTCTTGAAGTCAGTCTTGAATATTCATTAGAAGGACTGATGTTGAAGCTCAAACTCCAATACTTTGACCACCTGATGTGAAGAACTGACTCATTCGAAAAGACCTTGATGCTGGGAAAGACTGAAGGCAGGAAGAGAAGGGGACGACAGAGGATGAGATGGTTGGATGGCATCACTGACTCAATGGACATGAGTTTGAGTAAGCTCTGGGAGTTGGTGATAGACAGGGAGGCCTGGTGTGCTGCAGTCCATGAGGTCACCAAGAGTCGGACTCAACTGAGCAACTGAACTGACTGAACTGAGTGAGACTGAATGAGGAACATCCAGTGTGTGCCATTCTGTACCTGAAGTTTCTGTTTAACACAGATAGAGCACCCACATTCGAAATGCTCTTGGTTTTGATCTCAGATCACTGGCATTCCTGAGATTAAAATCTTGGAACCACCAAAAGACTTATCAAAAGAGAGAAATAAAGTACATGTGTTCAAAGTCTACTGATCATTCAGAAATATGAAGCTTTAGGGAAAACAGAGACTACGGGCACCCAGACCCATCGTGGCACAAAGGGACTGTCCACTCAACTCAGTCTTTTTTCATCCCATCCATACTCATTCAGATGGAAAGGGAATCTTTGAAAGGCCAAGGAAAGAGGCAAAGACACTGTAAGGTTTTCTTTTGTTTTCTTTCAAACTGAAGAGTGTGTGGATATTACTAAGACAAGATATTTATCTCTCTAGATGTTCCACGCTAAACAATCTAGGACACATAATTCACTGTTAAAGAAGATTGTATCAGTCAGTATGAGCCAGATTATGCATCAGTAAAAATCAATCACAAAATCTCAGTGTCTACTGATTCAGATGTTAAAGAAACTGCCTGCCAGTGCAGGAGATGCAAGAGATGTGGGTTCGATTCGTCGGTGGGGAAGATCCCCTCAAGGGAATAGCAACCCACTTCAGTATTCTTGCCTGGAGAATCCCATGGACAAAGGCGCCTGGCAGGCTACAGTCCATGGGGTCACAAAGAGTCAGACATGACTGAGCAACTCATACACTAAAATCACAGTGACTAACCACAGCACAAATCTGTTTCTCACTCCCTCTTCCATGCCCCGTGTGAATTGATGTTGGAATTCTGCTCATTCTAATCACTCAAGGATGAGATGAAAAGGAGGTCCATCTTGATACAGGTTTCCTTGATGATCCACGGAATGATGTGGGGCAACAAAAATTATCACACCCCAGCTGGTAAAGTTACCCCTGGAAGTGACACACATCAATTTAGTTCACATTTCATTAGTTAGAACAAGTCATGGCCATGCCTAGCTACAAAATCAAGATAATATAACCCTACCACCTGCCAGTATTGAGATGAAAGAACTCTAATGACTACCAAGCAACCATAAGAATTGATAGCAGACATTCCAGTCCAAGACAAAAGTGATCATGACCTTGGTTTTTCTGTGTACCAGCAGAACTGGGACTTGTGTAGAACAGAAGAGAACAGGGAAAGAGAACTTGCAAAACCCCAATAAGTTTAACTCAGAAATGACAAGTCAACAGGAAAAGGAAAGAAGTAAAATGGTTGCTCACCCTCACTCGCCTCCTCTGGAAAACATATGTTTATGACCAACTACTGTAAAATTGTTTCCTCTCTAGAAATACAGTACACGAGCATACACATAACAGAAGAGTTAAACTAATATAGTGCAATTAGTGATTATCATTATTGAAAAAGAAGGCATTTAGGGGAAGAAATGGCAAATGTTTTTTTAGTAGAGATCTGAAGTAGCTTTAAGATGTAGAAAACACTGCGGATCTATAAAAATGCTGAAGGTAAGGCAATGTAGTAAAGAAAAAATTTAGAAGAAAAAGTATGTCTCACTAAGAATTCTACTTCTTCAATGACAATGAGGCAAGATATTTTACCTATATTTAATCATATCACACCTCCCTTCCATTTTCTTTCCATGTTACCAAGCAGGTAGCCAGATGCTTTAGATCAGCAGGCCTTAACCTTTTGGGCACCAGGGACCAGTTTCATGAAAGACAATTTTTCCATGGATGGGGGAAATGCAAGCAATGCAGAGCAGTTGTAAATACAGATGAAACTTTACTCGCTTGCCCACTGATCACCTCCTGCTGTACAGCCCAGTTCCTAACCAGTCATGGATCGAAACCAGTCCATGGCCCAAGGATTGGGGACACCTACTTTAGATTTCTCAATTCAAGTGTTTTGTTGTGCAGACAGCAGAGGAGTGACTTCACTGAAGATATCATACCAGGATCTTAAGAGGACAAGGGATAGCCCAGCTCTATAACAGTGACTGGAGAAGGCAGCTAAACTCAGACCACTACTATGCAGTCATTCAAGGACACTGAGCCCTAAGTCAAAAGTAATGATTTTCACATCTTCAAGTTTGAAACAAAAGTAGCACAGTTGTTTGTCTTGGAAGGATCGTGGACAACAGGCATCACAGGGGTTATGAGCAAGACTGGGGGAGCTTCCCTGACATTCAGCTGAAGCCATAAATGCCCTGGAGCTGTGTACAATCTGGTAGAGTAGAGGGCAGACAACACTAAAGATCAAATGTGCCACCAGTCCCGACAGGATGGGAGCTCAAAGGCAGATCTGAGTTGACGTAAGGGTAAAAGAGAATGTTAATGGTGGTGCTGTGGATAAGAATCTACCTGCCAATGCAGGGGATATGGGTTTGATCCCTAGACCAGGAAGATTCCACATGCCAAGGGGCAACTATGCCCATGAGCCACAGCTACGGAGCCCGAGTGCTGCAACTACTGAAGGTCAAGCGCCCAGAGCCTGTGCTACACAAGAGAAGCCACCTCAGTGAGGAACCCACGCACTGCAACGAAGAGCGGCCCCTGCTCGCTGCAACTAGAGAAAGCCCACATGCTGCAACAAGACAGCACAGCCAAAAATAAACAGAAAATAGTTTTAGAAAAGGGGGAAAGAAACGTGTCAGTTCTTATACAGTAGAGCATACAGCTGCAAATTTGTACTCTAAAAGATTATGACTTGTACCAGACTTATGAAGCCATTAGCAAACGAGAGCTCTTTCTACTTCTCTCCATATAGTTTTGCCTACCTTGAGATTTCTTTTTTAAATGGTGGACAGGGACTTCTCACAGATATTATGATGTTAGTTCTTAGGATAAGGGTCTAAAAAAATACCTAAAGCCTGAGGGCTACCTACCTCCAAAGCTGCCAGGGGTTGTATCCAAATTGTTAGAGAGCACAGAAAACAGGGATCACCACCTCAGGGAGAACGAAGATGGGAAAGCAAACAGTTGAATAATAAAGGATGCCCTGGGTTGGACCTTGGAATCAGTATGCGACCTACCACATTTTCTCTAGGAGTTTAACATTTATGTTACCTTTTTAATGAAGATTTTATTTTGCCTATGGACTGGTCATCTCAGAAATTCTTAGTAATTTGTTGTTGTTGTTGTTTAGTCACTAAGTTGTGTCCAACTCTTTTGCGACCTCATGGACTGTAGCTCGCCAGGCTCCTCTGTCCATGAGACTTTCCAGAATACTGGAGTGGGTTACCATTTCCTTCTCCAGGGTATCTTCCCCATCAGAGACTAAACCCATGTCTCCTGCATTGGCAGGCACTTTCTTTACAACTGAGCCACCAGGGAAGCCCTCTTAGTAACTATCAAAGGCTAAATATTATTCCTAAAAATAAGAGCTCCGTGTTATCTTTACAAACTGTCTGTGGTCAAAATCATTTCTTTCAAATCCTATGCAATGGAAATACAATGACGTAACCCATCTACTTTGAGTTGGTTAAAGATTTACAGATGTGAGGCAAATGTTACAAGGGGAAAAAGCAGTTTAAATTTAAAGACAGAGAGAGGCCTGAGTTTTGAATCTCAATCTGTGAAGCTTTTCATTAGAAGTTTTAGAATGCTTTCATCACTAATTAATAAATAATGGTATGTCAGACAAGTAAATTTAATACTGAGATAACTAACAGACACACATACCAAAATCTATTCAACACTAACTTCATCTCATTTGAACACCTCTATTTCAGAGATTTGTTCAATGAAAACTGACACTTGGTGTATCAGATCAATTATCAAATACAAAATAGCATGCAAAATAATTATAGCCAAGCCCTCAGTCAGGTCCCTGGCCTTTCTTCTGCAACTCCATTCTTCCCAAAACAAATCATTTCCTCCAGCTCTATTCTCTGAACATCTTGCAAACCCTCATTGCCTCCCTTACGCTTCTGCTCATGCAATTTCTCCTAGAATTGTCCCTCTTCATTCATAATTGCTTTGAGGACAGAAATCAACTCTTGGTCAGCCTTGCACCCTCTGGAGGCTCTAATGTGGCATCTGCATATAAAAAGGCATATGATAAATGCTCACTCAGTTGAACTGAATTTTGACTGCTGACTTCAGCCATTATTGCAGTGATCTTCATAACGTAGGGCAAATATGAGTTTACCAACCTATACTGCAACTCTTTCTTAATCTGACAAGAAAACCCACATTTTTCTGAAAAAAAAAAGAAAAATCAAGTAGGCAGGTTAAGACAATAAAAAACTAGATTATAAAAGTCAGTTCCATGGGAGAACAATTTTCTTACTGTCCTTAATAAGTGCACTGGCCCAAAGTACAGATGTTAAAGAAACATTCCTATTTAGTTAACAGTGCATAATGGATCTCATCAGAGCCAGTCTTCATTCTTTTGAGGACTCTGTAGACAGTTTTTTTCCGTTTCTGTCTTAGAAGGCTTGGGCTGCTTTGAGATTGCCCACCCCACCCCATATCCTTTTTTTTTTTTTTTTGATTTCACAGATCTCCAAGGCATACTAGAAGAGTGAATCAATTCTGCTCAAAATGAAAGGACTTCGGTAATTAGGTGAACTATTTCACTTATTTGAAGTCATTCCTTAAATGTGTGAAATAGTTTGAATAAGCTCATGTTTATGCAAAGATCAATAGGGGCATTAAGCTCTTATGTTAGTAATGGTAAAGGAAAATTTAAGTATTTCATGTATAGTTCCATCAGTCTTAGTGTTTTTAAAAGATGTAAATGTTTTATGCTTAAATAATAATGATGTTGATAATGATGATTAAATGTCTCCTGTGTGCCAACCCCTGCAATAAGCACTTACCCACCCCACCTAATTCAATTTAAAACTCATTAACACTAACAGATATTCATAGCCTCTTGTCACAGATGGGAACACAGAAGCACTGAGAGGCTATATAACTTAGCTAGGGCCACATAGTTCACTAGCAGAACTGAAATTGGACCTGAAATAAATTTTGTAATTCCCACTCTTCATTAGATTATGTTATATCCCAAGTTAACTAAATACGCTACCAATTAGTTGGCACCTGAGATGGTAACTGGGAGAAGGCAATGGCCTCCCACTGCAGTACTCTTGCCTGGAAAATCCCATGGATGGAGGAGGCTGGTAGGCTACAGTCCATGGGGTCGCTAAGAGTCCGACACGACTGAACGACTTCACTTTCACTTTTCACTTTCATGCACTGGAGAAGGAAATGGCACCCCACTCCAGTGTTCTTGCCTGGAGAATCCCACAGACAGGGGAGCCTGGTGGGCTGCTGTTTATGGCGTCACACAGAGTCAGACACGACTGAAGCAACTTAGTAGCAGCAGAGATGGTAACAGAGTTTGCAAAGAGTTGACCAATTTACTACTTAAGATCCCATCAACAAGAGTTTTGACTGAAGGTAAGAAAGCAAATTGGAAGTTCAGGCAAAATTTTCTACAACTGGAAAATTTGAGAATGGAGAGCCATCTTTCTGCCAGGTTGTACTGGCACAGCTGGGTATGGAGGGAGCTCTTGCCAAACTGCTGGAACCAGACAATCCCAGCTGAGAAAAAAATCTGTAGGTTACAAAATCTCACTATACATTACTCAAGTGTGTGCACATAGTTGTCTGCCTCACATCATATCAAAAAGGCTTTGCTCTGCTTTTCAGTTCTGTGCTGATTTGAGCCTAGACTACACAGAAAGAAAGAAAAAAAAAAAAAGCTGAGAGTTGATGATTAACCAGCTATTTTTAAACATCCAACCATCCAACATGTTTAGCAGTGATCTGAAAACATATTAATAAATAAGATCCCTACTGTAGTTTCAGATGGCCCAAACTGAATGAGAGAGCTAATATAATTAAGACACTATACTGTGATATATAATTTTATGTATAAAATTATGTTAACAAATCAGAACACTAAGAAAAAACAGCAAACTTTAAGTTAACTATAAAGTTGTGTATTTGATTTCAAAACTTGCAGAAGTTGAAAAGAGAGTGAAGAAGGCATAAACCTTCTGTATGAAAAAGCACTGCACAGACGGTAGGTTGCAGCCCATAATAAGCCAAATGTGCAAACAGACTTAAGTAAATGAGGACTAGCCCAAAGTCTGTATCAAAGGAGGTAATGGTGATGGAAGAGTGTATTCCGTTTACATGCCACTGTTTAAAATCAAGTCTATTCAGGGCTCCCTCTGTGGCTCAGTGGTAAAGAATCTGCTTGCTGATGTGGGGACACAGGGTTGATCGCCGGTCCGAGTGTTGTGGAGCAACTAAGCCGGAGCGCCCTAACTCCTGAACTGGTGCTCCGTGCTCTGCGATAAGGGAAGCCACCTTAGCGAGAAGCCTGCACACCATAACGAGAGCATAGCCCTGCTCACCACAACTCGAGAAAAGCCCACCCGGCAATGAAGACCCAGCAGGGCCAAAAATAAGAAATGCCTGAGTGCTAAGTCACTTCAGTTGGGTCCAATTCTGTGCAACCCTATGGACTGCTAGCCCACCAGGCTCCTTGTCCATGGGATTTTCCAGGCAAGAATAGCGGAGTGGGTTGCCACGTCCTTCTCCAGGGGATCTTTCCGACCCAGGGATTGAACCCGTGTCTTTTATGTCTAAAATTATTTCTCTTAAAGTTTATCTGGAATACAGTAACCCATACAATGAAGGCTTTGAAGACCTTCATAAGGCCAAGCTAGAAAAACAGAAGAAATTTAATCTGAAGAGGAAAACACTAGAGGTAAATTGGCTAGCACTCTTCATGGTATAATGGAAAGTACATGGTCTAGAGACCAAGTCAGAGTTCTATCCTAGCCCTAACACTCTGAGAACCAGGGCAACCATTTCATCTCAACCTCCCAGGATCCTCGGCCCATACGGTCTGCTTATTCTTAAATTATCTAGGCTCAATACGTCAGGTACTAAAAACAGAATAAAAGCAAGCTTTTGATCTTAAGAGAGCTAACAGTCTGGTGCCCAAACCAGACAATTTTCAGTCCATTAACATATAAAGTAATGATCCTCTGAGAGTTCAAAGGACAGACAGTTCACCCTGAAACACGACATTTTGACCAGGTCTTCTTGGTACGGTTGTTTTTCATGATATATTAAGTTTCCTGGGGCTGTTTTAATGAAGGACCGCAAACTGGGTAGTGAAAACAATAGGAATTTTTTTGTCTCACAGTTCTGGAAGCTAGATGTCCAAGATCAATGTGTCCATAGGGTTGGTTCTCTCTGAAGGCTGAGAGGGACAATCTGTTCCATGAATCTCTTATCTGCTGGTGATTTGCTGGCAATTCTGTGTTGCTTGGCTTGTAAATACATCACCCTGATCTCTGTTTTCATCTTCACATGGTGTTCCCTCTGTGTCTCTTCACGTAGTGTCTTCTTTATGTGTGTCTCCTTAGCCAAATTCCCCTTTTTTATAAGGACACAGTCATTTTGGATTTGGGCCCACCCTAATAACCTCATCTTGATTTGTGTGTGTGTGTGTTAGTTGCTCGGTCGTGTCTGACTCTTTGCAACCCTATGGACTGTAGCCCACCAGGCTCCTCTGCCCATGGGATTGTACAGGCACGAATACTGGAGTGAATAGCCATTCCCTTCTCCAGGGGATCTTCTCAACCCAGGGATTGAACCCATGTCTCCTGAATTGCAGGCAGATTCTCTACCTTCTGAGTCACCAGGGAAGCNCCTCTGCCCATGGGATTGTACAGGCACGAATACTGGAGTGAATAGCCATTCCCTTCTCCAGGGGATCTTCTCAACCCAGGGATTGAACCCATGTCTCCTGAATTGCAGGCAGATTCTCTACCTTCTGAGTCACCAGGGAAGCCCCATCTTGACTTGCTGATCTGCAAAGACTCTATTTCCAAATATGGTGACATTCACAGGTACTGGGGCTGGGACTTCCATACCTTTTGGGGGGATGGGGACAGAGTTCAACTCGTAACACATGGCTAATTTGAAAGATGTCAAAATTTCTTTCTATTTTGTAAGTATCTAAACAGAAGCTGTAACAAAAGTGATAGTCCCACATTAGCAAGGGCCTCTGACCCCAATCCTCCCTTCATCACGGACCCTTCCTCCACTTCAGACTCCACTCCAGTCCTCACTCTCATCTTCACACCATCCCTAAATCAAATCCCATCGCTCTGCCCACCCCCAGAGTAGAGGGTCAGCAATGCTGTAAAGGTCAGTAATAGGATTCGAATAACTGTTTTTCCTCAGGATTTTTTGAAGTCAAGAATTTAGTGGTTCACTTTTTTAGGCTCCATCAAAGTGAACTCAAGTAAATGATGGTGTATAAAAATGTTCCTGGAATCAAAACGTCCTCAGGGTAAAATTTACCAAAATAGCCGAGTCAAAATCTCTCACAACAAATGATGTAGTGCAGGAAGAGTCTTGGATTAACCTATTTATAAAGGTCATGCCAAAGCTGAGTGTAGAAGGACAAATAGGAAGTTAATTAGCCAAGGAAAGGAACATTCTTGGCTGAAACAAGAATGCAAAGGTATGACCCTGACAAAGGAAGAAGCATCAGAGAATCTTAAGTGATGTGGCATAACCAGGGCACCAGGGGTGAACGGAGACAGACGGAGGCCTAATAAGTCAGATTGTCTGTTTGTTTTACTTTTTTAAAAAAATTTTTTATTGAAGGACATTGCTTTACAGAACTTTGTTGTTTTCTGTCAAACCTCAACCTGATCAGTCATATGTATACATATATCCCCTCCCTTCTGAACCTCCCTCCCATTTCCCTCCCCATCCCACCCCTATAGGTTGATACAGAGCCCCTGTTTGAGTTTCTTAGCCATATAGCAAATTCCCACTGGCTATCTATTTTACATATGGTAATTAAGTTTCTGTGTTNAGATGTGTATAAGAGACAGCATATATCCCCTCCCTTCTGAACCTCCCTCCCATTTCCCTCCCCATCCCACCCCTATAGGTTGATACAGAGCCCCTGTTTGAGTTTCTTAGCCATATAGCAAATTCCCACTGGCTATCTATTTTACATATGGTAATTAAGTTTCTGTGTTATTCTTCCCATACATCTCACTTTCTCCTCCCCTCTCCCCATGTCCATAAGTCTCTTCTCTACATTTGTTTCTCCACTGTTGCCCTGTAAATAAATTATTCAGTACCATTTTTCTAGATTCCATATATATGTATTAGAATGCAATATTTATCTTTCTCTTTCTGACTCACTTCACTCTGTGTAATAGGTTCTAGGTTCATCGACCTCATTTTATTTCCCTTATCATTGCCATGGTCAGTGAGCACAGGATTGGAAGTGCCATGCTCATCTGTGCAGTTGTAAGAGATCACTTTGGCAACTGTGAGAAGGATGGATTAAAATTAGGATGAAAAGCTGGAGATGGGAAGACCAGTGAGAAGTCTGTGTAGTAACAGAGGTAGGCAGTGATAAGAGCTGGCACTAAGATGGCACATGCAGTAAGGAGGGCTAGCCTTGCCAGCTGTTTGTGGAAATATTCGGCAGGTAGAATTAACAAGATTTTTTTTTAATTTTATATAATTTTTAGAGGTTACTTCCCATTTACAGTTATTACAAAATATTGGCTATATTACCAGTGTTGCACAATATATCCTGAGCCTCTATTTTACACCCAATTGTTTGTACCTCCTCTCCCCTACTCCAAAATTGCCCCTCCCTGCCCAACTGGTTAGCTCTCTACAAATGTTAGACTGCTTCCTTTTCACAGCGTTTACTACTTGGTTGGATTTTAATGAGGGAAACTACATGAGTGGTTTCCAACTCTAGTTGCACATGGCAGACATTTGGGGAGTTTTTCAAAAACACAGGCTCTCTCTGGCCCTGCCTCTGACTTAGTGAATCCATATTTCTGCTGCTTAAGCTTTGAGAATTTGAACATTCCTCCATCCAGTCTCTGTAACTAACAGTTTAAGAGCTGGCCCCCAGGAGAAAAAGAAAATACTCTCTATTGATTCAGGAGCAGATATCAGTACCACGTAACAAAACTGTATCACAAACTGTTTAAAGATAGAACCATTAACACAGAAGTTTGTTGCTGAATATATTTGAGCAAGAATCAGTAAACCAGTTACAGAGAAGTGACAAAGGGCTTTTGCTTGTCAGAAACATTGTATGTTAGTCACTCAGCCGTGTCTGACTCTTTGTGACCCCGTGGACTGTGTAGCCCATCGGCTCCTCTGTCCATGGAATTCTCCAGGCAGTACTGGAGTGGGTTGCCACTGCCTTCTCCAAGGGATCTTCCCAACACAGGGATTGAACCTGAGCCTCCTGCATTGAAGACAGATTCTTTACTGCACTACCAGAAGTATGAGCGTGCCTTTAGGGCACCTCAGGGCCAGAGGACTCTCCAGAACGGTAAGCAGGGACCTGAGACATCAGAGCTTCAGGCAGGTACATGGAGGACATCTGTGGGCCCCAGCCTGTGTGTCTGCTCCCTGTCTGCTCCAGCTGTGGCTCCAGTTACCATCTCACTCTGACCTGGTTGGATTCCAGGCTTTGGGCTTTGGATCTCTCTCTGTTTCTATGACAACCCAGTCCTGTTGGAGCCACGCTTGCTAGCTGGCTGCTACATCTGGATTTACCCAGGAAAGCCCACTTCATGGTGTCACCATTTCTGAGGCAGTATTCCATTCTGCCCAGCCCAAGTCTGCTTCCCAGTTCCCTTTAACCCCTCTTAGCTTCCTCCATACTCAGGCCCACATTCAGGACCCTACTTCAAGCTCAAGGTGTAGACCACTCCCTCCCACCCAATTCCAACGTTGGTTGGCTAGATATATTTCTGTATGAGACAATAGATTTCAGGAGAGGGAACATACAGTAACTAAAATCCCAAGCCCTGAATTCAGATCTGAATTCACAACTAGAGTCTGTGACAGCAAACCAGTTACCTTATCTCTCCAAGTCGCCAAAACAATCTAAACACGATAAATACATCTCACCTACCCCGGAAGTTATAAAGGTATAAACAGCAAAGTTAGCTTCACCAACTCAGGATAAACACACAGCCAAGTCTCTTTTCATTCAGTTAATAACTCAAGCATCCAGATATCTGCAAAAAAAAGATCACATTCTTGGGTTCCAATGGACATGAATTTGGGGAGACACTATTCAATCCACTACAAGATTCTCCTTTTAAAAAAATAATTTATGTAATTACTTACTTTTAGTTGCACTGTCTTTGTGGCTGCACACGGGCTTTCTCGAGTTCCGGTGATCGGGGGCTACTCTTTGTTGAGGTACACAGGCTTCTCTTGCAGTGACTTCTCTTGTCATAGAGCGTGGGCTCTAGAGCATGGGCTTCAGTAGTTGCGGTGCCAGGCTCAGCTGCTCCACAGCATGCGCAATCTTCCTGGACCAAGGATTGACCCTGTCGCTCCTTTACTGGCAGGCAGACTCACACCCACTGCACCACCAGGGAAGTCCCTCTACAGTCTTCTTGAGAGCAAAGTTTGAAGATCCAGTTCCTAAATTTCAAATCTCTGAAAGGAGAGTTCTCATACCCCTTCTTCCAACAAAGTCCACTGGGATCCCTAGGTAAATTTTTCTTTTATCTTCCCTCGCATAGCTAGAGACAGCAAACGGGTCTTATATTTCCAATGTTTCACTTAGTAAGAAGAATCTGCCCAAAAAGTCTTTCTAGACCCCTCTTAGAATCTAGAAGAAACTGGCATAATTTTTATATCATTTCATGTGTGAAGTATACTTACAATGTCTGGTGCATAGACAGCCCTCAATTACTGGCAATTATTTATTTTCTCTGAAAGTAACCAAAAATGCCCTGAAGATACAGAGCATCAGAATAAAACTCACTTTGCCAGAGGCAAAATATCTGCCCTCTTTAGTTTTTAAGACAATTTGAGTGGAACGCAGGTAGAATCTGTATCCTTTATATAACATCTAGATAGATTTTACATATCGTTGGTTCTTGGATCAGATTAATGATTATATGTTTCAGAGCTCTTTGATACTACCAACATTCCAGGCCTTTTGTGCTCAGTCCTGTCTGACCCTTTGGACTGAAGCCTGCCAGGCTCCTCTGTCCATGGGATTTCCCAGGTAAGAATATGGGAGTGGATCGCCATTTCCTTCTCCAGGGGATCTTCCCAACCCAGTCTCTTGCATTAGCAGGTGGATTCTTTACCCCTGAGCCAGCAGGGAAGTCCCAGTATGAGCACTGCTGCTGCTGCTGCTGCTAAGTCACTTCAGTCGTGTCCGACTCTGTGCGACCCCATAGATGGCAGCCCACCAGGCTCCCCTGTCCCTAGGATTCTCCAGGCAAGAACATTGGAGTGGGTTGCCATTTCCTTCTCCAGTGCATGAAAGCAAAAAGTGAAAGTGAAGTCGCTCAGTTGTGTCCAACCCTCAGTGATCCCATGGACTGCAGCCCACCAGGCTCTTCCGTCCATGGGATTTTCCATGCAAGAGTACTGGAGTGGGGTGCCATTGCCTTCTCTAGTATGAGCACTACACTGTTGCAAATAGTTTCTTTAGAAATAAAACTACTTAAACTCATTCCTGATTTTTACAAGGCCACTACTTTAGATTGAGATAAAGTACATAGGTAGATTTTCAGTTATTTTCATCTTAAATATTTCATCAAGAATTATAGGACCAGAAGAGTTCATCTAAATGAACTCTTCACTTACTAAACAGTAGATCAGAGACTCAATGGGGTTCAGGGATTTGACCAAGGTCATGCTACTTAGTGAAGGAGTCGATTATAAAACACAAGGCTCCTAAACCCCAAGCCAGTGGTCTTTCAACCCATCTACCTGTGAACCTGGAAAAATCCCAGGTTTCTATAGTTACTAAATACTCAAAATTAATGCCACCTCCAGCTACTTTATGAACTTCATCTTCCAATCCTTTCTTCCCTTTTCTCTCTAGCACTTCCTTCATCCTTTTTCTTTCCAGTACTTTCCCTCTGCCCTGGAAGAGAAAGAAACGTTTACTGAGTACTCACTATGCACTAAACACCATGAACTAAACAAGTAGCCCATGCTAAATCGCTTGCTGGCTCAACACTCTAGACAACTGTGAGGTATTATACCAATTTTACATATTAGGGAACTGAGACTTAAAGAATCTAAGTGTTCAAGGAGGCACAACCAATACTCAAGCTTCAAGTTCAGTGTGCTGGCTCCAGAATCTGTACTCTCCCCACGGTGCCATGATGCAACCCGCAGGTGAGTGAACCCTCGTGCTCCCCACGCCTCCTGGCCCTCCTTCCTCCCCAGTCCTGCCCTCCTTCCTCTCCCTCATCCTTACCCTCCTCCCTCCCCCATCCTGCACTCGCCTGTTCTCAGTGTAGCAGCATTCCTCTGGTTTTCAGATCAACATAGCCATCTTAGGTCTGATTCCACTAGCCAATAAAAGAAAACTAGCAATTTTGAGAAATCATTTACCCATCTCTTTTTCAGGATTTTTATTTTTTCAAAGGACGCGTGTGTGATAAGTCGCTTTAGTCGTGTATGACTGTTTGTGACCCAATGGTCTGTAGCCCACCAGTCTCCTCTGTCCATGGGATTCTCCGGGTAAGAATACTTGAGTGGGTAGCCATGCCCTCCTCCAGGGGATGTTCCCGACTCAGGGATTGAACCCCCCGTCTCTTACATCTCCTGTACTGGTAGGCAGTTTCTTTATCACTAGTGCCACCTGGGAAGCCATTTTTAAAGGATGCCTAGAACCAAAACCTAATGTGGCCTCTACAAGTGCAGAAAATAGTCAAATTGCAACTCATGCCATGTATTGGCATCAATCCTTCATAGAAAAGAAGACAGCACTGCTAGCCTTTGTTGAAAAGCATACTTAAATGGAAAAAAAAGAAAAAGATCCTTTCTTACACAGTCATTTAGTTAGAAGTTCATGCATTCATTTTCAAAGCATTGCTGGAAACTGGAGGAAACAAGTAAGTGTTACTTGGAATTCAGACTCTGCAAACGGAGGACTCCAAAACAAAGAAAGGGACTTCCCTGGTGGCTCAGTGATAAAGAATCCACCTGCCAATGCAGGAGACGTGGACTCAATCCCTGGGTTGGGAAAAATCCCCTGGAGGAGGAAATGGCTACCCACTCCAGTATTCTTGCCTGGAAAAATCCTATGGACAAAGCACCCAAGGCTACAGTCCTGAGGTCGCAAAGAATCGGACACAACCCAGCAACTAAATAACAACAAAATGAAGAACATTGCATTCACAGTATAAGAAGGGAAAGCGAGGAGATAACGTCTGCAACCAGCTTTCAAGTCCAAACAGAGGCTGAATTTGTAAGAAAGTACTATACCCATTGCATTTATTTGTACAACTTATTTTCAGCACAACAGGTAATTATTTTTACAGTTTTCTCCCCTTCATCTTCTGCAAGCTTCACAAAGGCAGCAGCTGTGTCTTATTTATCTTTGCATCTTCCACATCTCAGAGTTAGGATCTTATACATCGAAGATGCTCAGTAAGTGTTTTCATTGAATACGCACTCTGCCTTTTCAGGTAACAGATTCACTTAACAAGCCTACTCAAAATTTTATTTCTTATGTTGAACACACTTCAGAACCACATTTTCAAAGGTATGGGTAAAAATTAGATTTCACAGTAGAATCAGAGGTACAATGGGAGGCTATTGTCAAAAATAATGAAAATAAGTGCCAGAGGTCATCAGCTTCTGAGTTCTCTTATGACTTTTTCCTCTTTTGCATGGGAGAGACTTGGCCCTTCACTGTTATTATTTTTTTCTTTTTTGTCTTCAAATACCTTTAATATAAAATATACTTCTGAGGCACAATACTGTTCCTGATGCATTCAGAAGACTTATATGCTAGACACAAAAGAGCTCCTCAGGCTCCTATGACACTATTATACACACCTGTACATTTTAGGTAGATTTTCAACACAATAGATAATAACAGTGGTTCTCACAAGCACTCATTGTTTGAGGGGTACTTATTCTTGCTTCTTAACAGGATTTAGTTTTCTTCTTTTAACTTTGTACCTACAATAATACCTCCAGTGGTTGTTAAATTAGGGAAGAAATTCAGCATTCAAATCATTGTCAGTTTGTTTTTAGGAAGAAGAAAACCAATAAAGAAAAGAAGCAAATTTCAAAGCACAGATAGCTTACGATGCCACCTTTTTAAACAGCATAAGTCCATCCTAAATTATTACCGAGCTCTTCAGAAATAAGGGTCTATAAGTGACTCAGCTGTTTTTGTTTTAATCTTTTCTTTATATTTTTACTATCAGTTTGAATAAAAGTAAGTTGATCTTTTTTGAGCTGTATATTCTTACTAATTGAGCATTAAAAGTAGTATCATGGCTTTGTTGAATCCATTGTGTTAAAAACGAGATGCCTTTGTGGACTCCATAAAACTAAGTAAAATGGGGTGCAAGAAGGTTGGTGAGTAAAGCTGAACTAAGCATGATTCTGATATGCCTTTTAAAGTTAGCAATCTTTTTGACCCTTTTGAAGTTAGCAATCAGAACCAGTTTTCTACAAACAGTAGGCTATCCTTAATGAGATAATATTCAAACATCTGCAACAAGTAGGAGCTCCAATTCATAGTGGTGATAAATTTGGCCCTGGCAAATAAAAGGTCCAGCCGTCCACTCCTTGTAGGTCACCGTAACTGATTATGAGCACTCAGCTGGCTTTCCAATCTCATTTCTCCCCTCTGGCTAGAATCATGGCACCCAACTTTTTTTTTCTATAACTCTAAATTGGATTGCACGGGGGCTTTGCCACCCTTCTGTTCTAAAGTTAAACTAATTAGGAACTTGCTATTGTTATTGCTGTTGTTACTGTTTGGTCAGTAGGTTGTGACTAACACTTTTGTGATCCCATAGACTATAGTCCTCCGGGATCTGCTGCCCAGCCCCAAGTAGGAGCCAGTATACTTCATAATCATTAAGTGAAATTTGCACGTTCCTATATTTATATCATACAAGAGATATAAATATATATATTTATATAACACATGGACATTACCAGATATTCAACACCAAAATCAGACTGATAATATTCTTTGCAGCCAAAGATGGAGAAGCTCTATACAGTCAGCAAAAACAAGATCTGGAGTTGACTATGGCTCAGAGCATGAACTCTTTGTTGCAAAATTCAGGCTTAAAATGAAGAAAGTAGGGAAAACCACTAGGCCATTCAGGTATGACCTAAATCATATCCCTTATGATTATATAGTACAGGTGATAAATCAATTCAAGGGACTAGGTCTGGTAGACAGAGTGCTTGAAGAACTATGAACAGAGGTTCATTAACACTGTACTGGAGGCAGTGAGCAAAACCATTACCAAGAAAAACAAATGCAACAAGGCAAAGTGGTTGTCTGAGCAGGCTTTACAAATAGCTAAGAAAAGAAGAGAAGCAAAAGGTAAAGGAGAAGGGAAAGATATACCCAACTGAATGCAGAGTTCCAGAGAATATCAAAGAGAGATAAGAAGCCTTCTTAAGAGAACAATGCAAAGAAATAGAGGAAAACAATAGAATGGGGAAGACAAGAGATTTCTTCAAGAAAACTGGAGATATCAGAGGAACATTCATGCAAATATGGGCACGATAAAGAACAGGAAAGCCAAAGACCTAACAGATGCAGAGAGATTAAGAAGTGGCAAGAATACACAGAAGAATTATATTTAAAAGGTCTTAATGTACCAGCCCCAAGCATCCTGCTGTACACCCGTGGCAGATTCATGTTGATGTGTGGCAAAACCAATACAATATTGTAAAGNAAGTTTCTAAAGGTCTTCCCTGTCACATCTGGTATGTACTGTTTTCCCTACAGCCCTCCCTCCACTTGCTCATAGCTATCTGGCCACCCTACCCCATCTTAGCTCCACTTAGGGAAACGAGCACCTCGTAGCCTTGTACACCTGAGGAGTGTGTGTGCGTGCATGTTGGTCGCTCAGTCATGTCTGACTCTTTGCCACCCTTTGGATTATAGCCTGCCAGGCTCCTCTGTCCACGGGATTCTCCAGGTAAGTAAAGTAGAGTGGGTTGCCATTTCCTCTTCCAACACCTGAGGAGTATTCATACATAACTCGGTACTTTGGAACAGGCGTCACAAAACGCCTTCTACCCTAGACATCATATCTTTGCTTCCTAGGTTTCAAATCAATCTTTGGGGGCCTCAGTCACAAGTCCTGTGACTCCTTGAGAAGTTGCCAGAAGAACTCATCAGGTCAGAGTACTCTGAGATCCCTGAAGCAATTATTTCTTAAGCACTACTCCAGGCAAGCGATGGAGGCCCAGGATAGGAATTTGTCTCTCAGGAGCTCTCACCCAGATGGCGCTTCTGCAGCCATGAGAGAGCAGGCAGGGAGCCCGGGCAGAGAGGGAACGGAACCCTCCCCATGATGAAGTACAATTCAAGCTACATCTGGACTTCAGTGTGCATGCTGCGTTTTTAAAATATGGGACATATTTTAAGCCCACAGATTCAAAACCCTACCTGTCTATAGCCATAAATATATGNCGGGCAGAGAGGGAACGGAACCCTCTCCATGATGAAATACAATTCAAGCTACATCTGGACTTCAGTGTGCATGCTGCGTTTTTAAAATATGGGACATATTTTAAGCCCACAGATTCAAAACCCTACCTGTCTATAGCCATAAATATATGTCTGTCGACATTCTGTCATGCTTTTTAAATTCTAAGAATTGTCAATAAAGGAATATAACTTGCCTTCTCATTTGAAGATGAAACACCTCCTGATGGCACCTAAAAATGGTTTTTTAATGATGTTTCAGGTAATATGAGCGTACTCATTGTGTGTATGTGTGTGTATGGGTGTGTGCGCACGCACTAAGTCACTTCAGTTGTCTCCGACTCTTTGCAACCCCATGGACTGTAGCCCACCAGGCCCATCGCCAATGGGTTCTCCAGGCAAGAATACTGGAGTGGGTTGCCATGCTCTCCTCTAAGGGAGGACCCAGGGATCGAACTGACAAGTCTTCTGTCTCCTGCACTGGCATGCAGGTTCTTTAAAACTAATGCCACCAGAGAAGCCCAACCATACTCATCATACAAGGTTAAGCTATAAAAAGGTATAAAATTGGACATGTATATGTATATGACAGCATCTAGTCATCCCCCAACTTGGGGATCTCAAGCCTGTTGAGTTCAAACACCTCAAAACACCGATGTGACCCATAGAGTGTCCAGGGTTCTCTGCTGTATCTCTGGGGCCAGAGTAGACACTGTCAGGCCCAGCACATTTTCTCAGTTCTCACAGGGCAGGGTACCCTGTTTGGGTTCCAACTGCCTTAGGGTTTTCTCTGGCATTCAGAATCTGCTCTGCCTGTACCTGGGACAGGCTGGAAATGACCAACAGTGAACATCTTCTGGCCTTCCTTGGTGCCTCAAATGGTAAAGAATATGCCTGCAATGCAAGGGACCCAGGTTAGATTACTGGGTTGGGAAGATCCTTGGAGAAGGGAATGGTTTCCCGTTTCAGTATTCTTGTCTGAAGAATCCCAAGGACAGAGAAGCTTGGTGAGCTACTAAGGGGTCGCAGAGTTGGGCACAACTAAGCATATATACAAACTGGACTAAATGGCAATCTTAGTCACTACAGCAGTGCCAGAAGTAGTATCTTTACTAGAAGAAATTAGCACAGACTCTAGAATGAAGCTACAGATTAGGAGTTTGCCTAAATTCCCTCCAGGAAAGAAGTTCTGAAGTAGTGTGCATTTGCTTGGATTAGACAAAAGCTTACATTCATTCACTTTCATGCCAAAAGCTATTGGTCTTTTAAGATGTTTGAACAGCATCTTAAAGGCACAGCTGAAGTGCCAACTATAGGATGATACCCCATGAGGTTAGGATGCAGTACATATTTTGAACCAATGGGCATCAACTGCTGCTCTGTGTCAACAGCTAGAATTTAAATGGGTACCAAAGAATGAAAGTAAGGGTGGCCCTTCTCACCATCAGTCCCAGTAAACTATTCAAGGAATTTGTGTCTACTACTCCTCCAACTTTAAGGTCAACTGGGCTGAAGATCCTGGTTCCTGGGTGAGTGAAAATACAGTAAAGGACAAAGTAAGGGTCCACTAAGCCTAAAGCTATGACTGCCTCACAGCCATTTTCATTGTTCATGCTAATAGCTACCTGGTGTGAAGAGCTGACTCATTAGAAAAGAACTTGATGCTAGGAAAGATTAAGGGCAGGAGGAGAAGGGGACAACAAAGGATGAGATGATTGGATGGCATCATCAATTCAAGGACATGAGTTAGAGCAAACTCTGGGAGATAGTGAAGGACAGGGAAGATGGCATGCTGCAGTCTGTGGGGTCGCAAAGAGTCGGACACAACTGAGTGACTGAACAACAAAACAGATCAACAGACAAAAAGAGTTATTATACCAGCAAGAGTGACCGGCTTGCGAGGAGAGAAAATTTCTTCTACAAAACAGACAAAGGGCTTAAGTATGCTTCAGACTCGGGATTTAGACAGCACTTGTTGAAAAAGAATTTGTAACTAGCCATGATCTCGAAGAATAAATGACAGAACGGAATGGAGCAGAAGTGTACCTGAGCAGTGCAAGGGACAGACTGTAGCAAAGACTGTCTGTGTACCATCATACAAACTCAAACTGTACCACTGTGGGGCACAAAGCTGACTTCCAACTGTGCAATGACTCTGTCCGGTGGTCGAAGCCTCACTGTCCACACGTCATGTGAAGGGAGGATAATTCGGGCACACGTCCTGCAGTTTCCCAGAGTTCCTCAGTGAGCTCCAGTTACCTACAGGTAACCTTCTTGACTGTGACCTCTTTATTGGCTGTTGTGCATGTGTGCTTAGTCGCTTAGTTATGTTTGACTCTTTGTGGTCACATAGACTGTAGCCTGCCANTGCAGTTTCCCAGAGTTCCTCAGTGAGCTCCAGTTACCTACAGGTAACCTTCTTGACTGTGACCTCTTTATTGGCTGTTGTGCATGTGTGCTTAGTCGCTTAGTTATGTTTGACTCTTTGTGGTCACATAGACTGTAGCCTGCCAGGATTTCCCAGGTAAGAATACTGGAATGGATTGCCATTTCCACCTCCAGGGGATCTTCCCAGCTCAGAAACTGAACCTATGTTTCCTACATTGGTAGGCAGATTCTGTACCACTGAGCTACCAAGGAAGCCTTGTACCTTCCCACCCTGTTACTAGGGTTTCCTGGAATCACCCTCATATAAGTTACTTGCAGTCCAGTCTTCATCTCAAAATTTACTTCTAGAAGAAAGACTCCCTGGTCTATGTTGGAGGGATGTCCACATGGGATACTCAAACAGGGACCAAGTAAAGTCTTCTATCATGGGCAGGATGACATCTGCTGGGAAGTCAATGAGTGATAATACTAGCTACAGACATAACACAAATGCTTCTCTCGTCCTGCTGGAAAGAGTGAAAGGGTAATAGCCCTGTGATGTGCAGTGGGACACTACAGGATGTCATCGGAGGCTGTTATTAGTGGGCAGGGCCTTAGGTCCAATGTACCTCCAGTTAGGTTCAATAACTTACAGCACTGCTTTTGTCAGGTTCACTCATCTGAGACTTCCCAGAAATCAGGGCCTCTCGTTCCTGGGACAAAACTTCCCACCTTAACAGGTACCACTCTATTATTCTTCATGTCTCCACAACCATTCCATACCACATGTTCCTATAGCCCATCTCTCTCTTCAGGCTTCCCTGAGCGACACTTCATCCATCCTCAAAACTTACATTCCTCTTCTCTTTAATAAAAGACCCAGAAGCCCCACTAAACCTTCAATCCATACCTTTAAGAAATTAAACAAACTTAAACAATGAAAAGTTATTTCAGTTCAGTTCAGTTCAGTCGTTCAATTGTGTTCGAATCTTTGCAGCCCCATGGGCTGCAGCACCTCAGGCCTCGGTGTCCATCACCAACTCCTGGAGATTACTCAAACACATGTCGTTTGAGTCAGTGATGCCATCCAACCATATCTCTCCTCCCACCTTCAATCTTTCCCAGCATCAGGGTCTTTTCAAATGAGTCAGCTCTTCGCATCAGATGGCCAAAGTATTGGAGTTTCAGCTTTAACGTCAGTCCTTCCAATGAACACTCAAGAGAGATCTCCTTTAGGATGGACAGGCTGGATCTCCTTGCACCCCAAGGGACTCTCAAGAGTCTTCTCCAACACCACAGTTCAAAAGCATCAATTTTTCAGTGCTCAGCTTTCTTTATAGTCCAACTCTCACATCCATACGTGACTACTGGAAAAACCATAGCCTTGACTAGACAGACCCTTGTTGGCAAAGTAATGTCTCTGCTTTTCAATATGCTATCTAGGTTGGTCATAACTTTGCTTCCAAGGAGTAAGCATCTTTTAATTTCCAGGCTGCAGTCACCATCTGAAGTGATTTTGGAGCCC